>CALZFC010000096.1:0-348979 GCA_945643635.1 Allodiplogaster sudhausi | reverse complement strand
GCTCTTGTAAAGCGAAGGTCGCAGGTTCGATTCCTGCAGGTGGCAATCGTTTTAGATCTGAATTTTTGCTTATGACATCGGAAAAGGATGCTATTCAGAAATTTCGAAAAAGCATAGTCTGCATGCCTCCTTGGCTCAGGGGCAGAGCGTCGCTCTCGTAAAGCGAAGGTCGCAGGTTCGATTCCTGCAGGTGGCAAATTTTTTGATTTCCGTTTCTGAATCACTATAGATGGACAAATATTATGCAGACCTGCATGAGTTCCCTCGTAGCCACCTTAGCTTAGGGGCAGAGCGTCGCTCTTGTAAAGCGAAGGTCGCAGGTTCGATTCCTGCAGGTGGCAATCGTTTTAGATCTGAATTTTTGCTTATGACATCGGAAAAGGATGCTATTCAGAAATTTCGAAAAAGCATAGTCTGCATGCCTCCTTGGCTCAGGGGCAGAGCGTCGCTCTCGTAAAGCGAAGGTCGCAGGTTCGATTCCTGCAGGTGGCAAATTTTTGATTTCCGTTCTGATGATCACTATAGATCTGCAAATATTATGCAGACCTGCATGAGTTCCCTCGTAGCCACCTTAGCTTAGGGGCAGAGCGTCGCTCTTGTAAAGCGAAGGTCGCAGGTTCGATTCCTGCAGGTGGCAATCGTTTTAGATCTGAATTTTTGCTTATGACATCGGAAAAGGATGCTATTCAGAAATTTCGAAAAAGCATAGTCTGCATGCCTCCTTGGCTCAGGGGCAGAGCGTCGCTCTCGTAAAGCGAAGGTCGCAGGTTCGATTCCTGCAGGTGGCAAATTTTTTGATTTCCGTTTCTGATGATCACTATAGATGGACAAATATTATGCAGACCTGCATGAGTTCCCTCGTAGCCACCTTAGCTTAGGGGCAGAGCGTCGCTCTTGTAAAGCGAAGGTCGCAGGTTCGATTCCTGCAGGTGGCAATCGTTTTAGATCTGAATTTTTGCTTATGACATCGGAAAAGGATGCTATTCAGAAATTTCGAAAAAGCTTAGTCTGCATGCCTCCTTGGCTCAGGGGCAGAGCGTCGCTCTCGTAAAGCGAAGGTCGCAGGTTCGATTCCTGCAGGTGGCAAATTTTTTGATTCCGTTTCTGATGATCACTATAGATCTGCAAATATTATGCAGACCTGCATGAGTTCCCTCGTAGCCACCTTAGCTTAGGGGCAGAGCGTCGCTCTTGTAAAGCGAAGGTCGCAGGTTCGATTCCTGCAGGTGGCAATCGTTTTAGATCTGAATTTTTGCTTATGACATCGGAAAAGGATGCTATTCAGAAATTTCGAAAAAGCTTAGTCTGCATGCCTCCTTGGCTCAGGGGCAGAGCGTCGCTCTCGTAAAGCGAAGGTCGCAGGTTCGATTCCTGCAGGTGGCAAATTTTTTGATTTCCGTTTCTGATGATCACTATAGATCTGCAAATATTATGCAGAACCTGCATGAGTTCCCTCGTAGCCACCTTAGCTTAGGGGCAGAGCGTCGCTCTTGTAAAGCGAAGGTCGCAGGTTCGATTCCTGCAGGTGGCAAATTTTGATTTCCGTTTCTGATGATCACTATAGATGGACAAATATTATGCAGAACCTGCATGAGTTCCCTCGTAGCCACCTTAGCTTAGGGGCAGAGCGTCGCTCTTGTAAAGCGAAGGTCGCAGGTTCGATTCCTGCAGGTGGCAATCGTTTTAGATCTGAATTTTTGCTTATGACATCGGAAAGGATGCTATTCAGAAATTTCGAAAAAGCATAGTCTGCATGCCTCCTTGGCTCAGGGGCAGAGCGTCGCTCTCGTAAAGCGAAGGTCGCAGGTTCGATTCCTGCAGGTGGCAAATTTTTTATTTCCGTTTCTGATGATCACTATAGATCTGCAAATATTATGCAGACCTGCATGAGTTCCCTCGTAGCCACCTTAGCTTAGGGGCAGAGCGTCGCTCTTGTAAAGCGAAGGTCGCAGGTTCGATTCCTGCAGGTGGCAATTTTTTGATTTCCGTTTCTGATGATCACTATAGATCTGCAAATATTATGCAGACCTGCATGAGTTCCCTCGTAGCCACCTTAGCTTAGGGGCAGAGCGTCGCTCTTGTAAAGCGAAGGTCGCAGGTTCGATTCCTGCAGGTGGCAATCGTTTTAGATCTGAATTTTTGCTTATGACATCGGAAAAGGATGCTATTCAGAAATTTCGAAAAAGCTTAGTCTGCATGCCTCCTTGGCTCAGGGGCAGAGCGTCGCTCTCGTAAAGCGAAGGTCGCAGGTTCGATTCCTGCAGGTGGCAAATTTTTTGATTTCCGTTTCTGATGATCACTATAGATCTGCAAATATTATGCAGACCTGCATGAGTTCCCTCGTAGCCACCTTAGCTTAGGGGCAGAGCGTCGCTCTTGTAAAGCGAAGGTCGCAGGTTCGATTCCTGCAGGTGGCAATCGTTTTAGATCTGAATTTTTGCTTATGACATCGGAAAAGGATGCTATTCAGAAATTTCGAAAAAGCATAGTCTGCATGCCTCCTTGGCTCAGGGGCAGAGCGTCGCTCTCGTAAAGCGAAGGTCGCAGGTTCGATTCCTGCAGGTGGCAAATTTTTTGATTTCCGTTTCTGATGTACACTATAGATGGACAAATATTATGCAGACCTGCATGAGTTCCCTCGTAGCCACCTTAGCTTAGGGGCAGAGCGTCGCTCTTGTAAAGCGAAGGTCGCAGGTTCGATTCCTGCAGGTGGCAATCGTTTTAGATCTGAATTTTTGCTTATGACATCGGAAAAGGATGCTATTCAGAAATTTCGAAAAAGCATAGTCTGCATGCCTCCTTGGCTCAGGGGCAGAGCGTCGCTCTCGTAAAGCGAAGGTCGCAGGTTCGATTCCTGCAGGTGGCAAATTTTTTGATTTCCGTTTCTGATGATCACTATAGATCTGCAAATATTATGCAGACCTGCATGAGTTCCCTCGTAGCCACCTTAGCTTAGGGGCAGAGCGTCGCTCTTGTAAAGCGAAGGTCGCAGGTTCGATTCCTGCAGGTGGCAATCGTTTTAGATCTGAATTTTTGCTTATGACATCGGAAAAGGATGCTATTCAGAAATTTCGAAAAAGCATAGTCTGCATGCCTCCTTGGCTCAGGGGCAGAGCGTCGCTCTCGTAAAGCGAAGGTCGCAGGTTCGATTCCTGCAGGTGGCAAATTTTTTGATTTCCGTTTCTGATGATCACTATAGATGGACAAATATTATGCAGACCTGCATGAGTTCCCTCGTAGCCACCTTAGCTTAGGGGCAGAGCGTCGCTCTTGTAAAGCGAAGGTCGCAGGTTCGATTCCTGCAGGTGGCAATCGTTTTAGATCTGAATTTTTGCTTATGACATCGGAAAAGGATGCTATTCAGAAATTTCGAAAAAGCTTAGTCTGCATGCCTCCTTGGCTCAGGGGCAGAGCGTCGCTCTCGTAAAGCGAAGGTCGCAGGTTCGATTCCTGCAGGTGGCAAATTTTTTGATTTCCGTTTCTGATGATCACTATAGATCTGCAAATATTATGCAGACCTGCATGAGTTCCCTCGTAGCCACCTTAGCTTAGGGGCAGAGCGTCGCTCTTGTAAAGCGAAGGTCGCAGGTTCGATTCCTGCAGGTGGCAATCGTTTTAGATCTGAATTTTTGCTTATGACATCGGAAAAGGATGCTATTCAGAAATTTCGAAAAAGCATAGTCTGCATGCCTCCTTGGCTCAGGGGCAGAGCGTCGCTCTCGTAAAGCGAAGGTCGCAGGTTCGATTCCTGCAGGTGGCAAATTTTTTGATTTCCGTTTCTGATGATCACTATAGATGGACAAATATTATGCAGACCTGCATGAGTTCCCTCGTAGCCACCTTAGCTTAGGGGCAGAGCGTCGCTCTTGTAAAGCGAAGGTCGCAGGTTCGATTCCTGCAGGTGGCAATCGTTTTAGATCTGAATTTTTGCTTATGACATCGGAAAAGGATGCTATTCAGAAATTTCGAAAAAGCATAGTCTGCATGCCTCCTTGGCTCAGGGGCAGAGCGTCGCTCTCGTAAAGCGAAGGTCGCAGGTTCGATTCCTGCAGGTGGCAAATTTTTTGATTTCCGTTTCTGATGATCACTATAGATCTGCAAATATTATGCAGACCTGCATGAGTTCCCTCGTAGCCACCTTAGCTTAGGGGCAGAGCGTCGCTCTTGTAAAGCGAAGGTCGCAGGTTCGATTCCTGCAGGTGGCAATCGTTTTAGATCTGAATTTTTGCTTATGACATCGGAAAAGGATGCTATTCAGAAATTTCGAAAAAGCTTAGTCTGCATGCCTCCTTGGCTCAGGGGCAGAGCGTCGCTCTCGTAAAGCGAAGGTCGCAGGTTCGATTCCTGCAGGTGGCAAATTTTTTGATTTCCGTTTCTGATGATCACTATAGATCTGCAAATATTATGCAGACCTGCATGAGTTCCCTCGTAGCCACCTTAGCTTAGGGGCAGAGCGTCGCTCTTGTAAAGCGAAGGTCGCAGGTTCGATTCCTGCAGGTGGCAAATTTTTTGATTTCCGTTTCTGATGATCACTATAGATCTGCAAATATTATGCAGACCTGCATGAGTTCCCTCGTAGCCACCTTAGCTTAGGGGCAGAGCGTCGCTCTTGTAAAGCGAAGGTCGCAGGTTCGATTCCTGCAGGTGGCAATCGTTTTAGATCTGAATTTTTGCTTATGACATCGGAAAAGGATGCTATTCAGAAATTTCGAAAAAGCTTAGTCTGCATGCCTCCTTGGCTCAGGGGCAGAGCGTCGCTCTCGTAAAGCGAAGGTCGCAGGTTCGATTCCTGCAGGTGGCAAATTTTTTTATTTCCGTTTCTGATGATCACTATAGATCTGCAAATATTATGCAGACCTGCATGAGTTCCCTCGTAGCCACCTTAGCTTAGGGGCAGAGCGTCGCTCTTGTAAAGCGAAGGTCGCAGGTTCGATTCCTGCAGGTGGCAAATTTTTTGATTTCCGTTTCTGATGATCACTATAGATCTGCAAATATTATGCAGACCTGCATGAGTTCCCTCGTAGCCACCTTAGCTTAGGGGCAGAGCGTCGCTCTTGTAAAGCGAAGGTCGCAGGTTCGATTCCTGCAGGTGGCAATCGTTTTAGATCTGAATTTTTGCTTATGACATCGGAAAAGGATGCTATTCAGAAATTTCGAAAAAGCTTAGTCTGCATGCCTCCTTGGCTCAGGGGCAGAGCGTCGCTCTCGTAAAGCGAAGGTCGCAGGTTCGATTCCTGCAGGTGGCAAATTTTTTGATTTCCGTTTCTGATGATCACTATAGATCTGCAAATATTATGCAGACCTGCATGAGTTCCCTCGTAGCCACCTTAGCTTAGGGGCAGAGCGTCGCTCTTGTAAAGCGAAGGTCGCAGGTTCGATTCCTGCAGGTGGCAATCGTTTTAGATCTGAATTTTTGCTTATGACATCGGAAAAGGATGCTATTCAGAAATTTCGAAAAAGCATAGTCTGCATGCCTCCTTGGCTCAGGGGCAGAGCGTCGCTCTCGTAAAGCGAAGGTCGCAGGTTCGATTCCTGCAGGTGGCAAATTTTTTGATTCCCGTTTCTGATGTACACTATAGATGGACAAATATTATGCAGACCTGCATGAGTTCCCTCGTAGCCACCTTAGCTTAGGGGCAGAGCGTCGCTCTTGTAAAGCGAAGGTCGCAGGTTCGATTCCTGCAGGTGGCAATCGTTTTAGATCTGAATTTTTGCTTATGACATCGGAAAAGGATGCTATTCAGAAATTTCGAAAAAGCATAGTCTGCATGCCTCCTTGGCTCAGGGGCAGAGCGTCGCTCTCGTAAAGCGAAGGTCGCAGGTTCGATTCCTGCAGGTGGCAAATTTTTTGATTTCCGTTTCTGATGATCACTATAGATCTGCAAATATTATGCAGACCTGCATGAGTTCCCTCGTAGCCACCTTAGCTTAGGGGCAGAGCGTCGCTCTTGTAAAGCGAAGGTCGCAGGTTCGATTCCTGCAGGTGGCAATCGTTTTAGATCTGAATTTTTGCTTATGACATCGGAAAAGGATGCTATTCAGAAATTTCGAAAAAGCTTAGTCTGCATGCCTCCTTGGCTCAGGGGCAGAGCGTCGCTCTCGTAAAGCGAAGGTCGCAGGTTCGATTCCTGCAGGTGGCAAATTTTTTGATTTCCGTTTCTGATGATCACTATAGATCTGCAAATATTATGCAGACCTGCATGAGTTCCCTCGTAGCCACCTTAGCTTAGGGGCAGAGCGTCGCTCTTGTAAAGCGAAGGTCGCAGGTTCGATTCCTGCAGGTGGCAAATTTTTTGATTTCCGTTTCTGATGATCACTATAGATCTGCAAATATTATGCAGACCTGCATGAGTTCCCTCGTAGCCACCTTAGCTTAGGGGCAGAGCGTCGCTCTTGTAAAGCGAAGGTCGCAGGTTCGATTCCTGCAGGTGGCAATCGTTTTAGATCTGAATTTTTGCTTATGACATCGGAAAAGGATGCTATTCAGAAATTTCGAAAAAGCATAGTCTGCATGCCTCCTTGGCTCAGGGGCAGAGCGTCGCTCTCGTAAAGCGAAGGTCGCAGGTTCGATTCCTGCAGGTGGCAAATTTTTTGATTTCCGTTTCTGATGATCACTATAGATGGACAAATATTATGCAGACCTGCATGAGTTCCCTCGTAGCCACCTTAGCTTAGGGGCAGAGCGTCGCTCTTGTAAAGCGAAGGTCGCAGGTTCGATTCCTGCAGGTGGCAATCGTTTTAGATCTGAATTTTTGCTTATGACATCGGAAAAGGATGCTATTCAGAAATTTCGAAAAAGCATAGTCTGCATGCCTCCTTGGCTCAGGGGCAGAGCGTCGCTCTCGTAAAGCGAAGGTCGCAGGTTCGATTCCTGCAGGTGGCAAATTTTTTGATTTCCGTTTCTGATGATCACTATAGATCTGCAAATATTATGCAGACCTGCATGAGTTCCCTCGTAGCCACCTTAGCTTAGGGGCAGAGCGTCGCTCTTGTAAAGCGAAGGTCGCAGGTTCGATTCCTGCAGGTGGCAAATTTTTTGATTTCCGTTTCTGATGATCACTATAGATCTGCAAATATTATGCAGACCTGCATGAGTTCCCTCGTAGCCACCTTAGCTTAGGGGCAGAGCGTCGCTCTTGTAAAGCGAAGGTCGCAGGTTCGATTCCTGCAGGTGGCAATCGTTTTAGATCTGAATTTTTGCTTATGACATCGGAAAAGGATGCTATTCAGAAATTTCGAAAAAGCTTAGTCTGCATGCCTCCTTGGCTCAGGGCAGAGCGTCGCTCTCGTAAAGCGAAGGTCGCAGGTTCGATTCCTGCAGGTGGCAAATTTTTTGATTTCCGTTTCTGATGATCACTATAGATCTGCAAATATTATGCAGACCTGCATGAGTTCCCTCGTAGCCACCTTAGCTTAGGGGCAGAGCGTCGCTCTTGTAAAGCGAAGGTCGCAGGTTCGATTCCTGCAGGTGGCAATCGTTTTAGATCTGAATTTTTGCTTATGACATCGGAAAAGGATGCTATTCAGAAATTTCGAAAAAGCATAGTCTGCATGCCTCCTTGGCTCAGGGGCAGAGCGTCGCTCTCGTAAAGCGAAGGTCGCAGGTTCGATTCCTGCAGGTGGCAAATTTTTTGATTCCCGTTTCTGATGTACACTATAGATGGACAAATATTATGCAGACCTGCATGAGTTCCCTCGTAGCCACCTTAGCTTAGGGGCAGAGCGTCGCTCTTGTAAAGCGAAGGTCGCAGGTTCGATTCCTGCAGGTGGCAATCGTTTTAGATCTGAATTTTTGCTTATGACATCGGAAAAGGATGCTATTCAGAAATTTCGAAAAAGCTTAGTCTGCATGCCTCCTTGGCTCAGGGGCAGAGCGTCGCTCTCGTAAAGCGAAGGTCGCAGGTTCGATTCCTGCAGGTGGCAAATTTTTTGATTTCCGTTTCTGATGATCACTATAGATCTGCAAATATTATGCAGACCTGCATGAGTTCCCTCGTAGCCACCTTAGCTTAGGGGCAGAGCGTCGCTCTTGTAAAGCGAAGGTCGCAGGTTCGATTCCTGCAGGTGGCAATCGTTTTAGATCTGAATTTTTGCTTATGACATCGGAAAAGGATGCTATTCAGAAATTTCGAAAAAGCTTAGTCTGCATGCCTCCTTGGCTCAGGGGCAGAGCGTCGCTCTCGTAAAGCGAAGGTCGCAGGTTCGATTCCTGCAGGTGGCAAATTTTTTGATTTCCGTTTCTGATGATCACTATAGATCTGCAAATATTATGCAGACCTGCATGAGTTCCCTCGTAGCCACCTTAGCTTAGGGGCAGAGCGTCGCTCTTGTAAAGCGAAGGTCGCAGGTTCGATTCCTGCAGGTGGCAATCGTTTTAGATCTGAATTTTTGCTTATGACATCGGAAAAGGATGCTATTCAGAAATTTCGAAAAAGCATAGTCTGCATGCCTCCTTGGCTCAGGGGCAGAGCGTCGCTCTCGTAAAGCGAAGGTCGCAGGTTCGATTCCTGCAGGTGGCAAATTTTTTGATTTCCGTTTCTGATGATCACTATAGATGGACAAATATTATGCAGACCTGCATGAGTTCCCTCGTAGCCACCTTAGCTTAGGGGCAGAGCGTCGCTCTTGTAAAGCGAAGGTCGCAGGTTCGATTCCTGCAGGTGGCAATCGTTTTAGATCTGAATTTTTGCTTATGACATCGAAAAGGATGCTATTCAGAAATTTCGAAAAAGCTTAGTCTGCATGCCTCCTTGGCTCAGGGGCAGAGCGTCGCTCTCGTAAAGCGAAGGTCGCAGGTTCGATTCCTGCAGGTGGCAAATTTTTTGATTTCCGTTTCTGATGATCACTATAGATCTGCAAATATTATGCAGACCTGCATGAGTTCCCTCGTAGCCACCTTAGCTTAGGGGCAGAGCGTCGCTCTTGTAAAGCGAAGGTCGCAGGTTCGATTCCTGCAGGTGGCAATCGTTTTAGATCTGAATTTTTGCTTATGACATCGGAAAAGGATGCTATTCAGAAATTTCGAAAAAGCTTAGTCTGCATGCCTCCTTGGCTCAGGGGCAGAGCGTCGCTCTCGTAAAGCGAAGGTCGCAGGTTCGATTCCTGCAGGTGGCAAATTTTTTGATTTCCGTTTCTGATGATCACTATAGATCTGCAAATATTATGCAGACCTGCATGAGTTCCCTCGTAGCCACCTTAGCTTAGGGGCAGAGCGTCGCTCTTGTAAAGCGAAGGTCGCAGGTTCGATTCCTGCAGGTGGCAATCGTTTTAGATCTGAATTTTTGCTTATGACATCGGAAAAGGATGCTATTCAGAAATTTCGAAAAAGCATAGTCTGCATGCCTCCTTGGCTCAGGGGCAGAGCGTCGCTCTCGTAAAGCGAAGGTCGCAGGTTCGATTCCTGCAGGTGGCAAATTTTTTGATTTCCGTTTCTGATGATCACTATAGATGGACAAATATTATGCAGACCTGCATGAGTTCCCTCGTAGCCACCTTAGCTTAGGGGCAGAGCGTCGCTCTTGTAAAGCGAAGGTCGCAGGTTCGATTCCTGCAGGTGGCAATCGTTTTAGATCTGAATTTTTGCTTATGACATCGGAAAAGGATGCTATTCAGAAATTTCGAAAAAGCATAGTCTGCATGCCTCCTTGGCTCAGGGGCAGAGCGTCGCTCTCGTAAAGCGAAGGTCGCAGGTTCGATTCCTGCAGGTGGCAAATTTTTTTATTTCCGTTTCTGATGATCACTATAGATCTGCAAATATTATGCAGACCTGCATGAGTTCCCTCGTAGCCACCTTAGCTTAGGGGCAGAGCGTCGCTCTTGTAAAGCGAAGGTCGCAGGTTCGATTCCTGCAGGTGGCAATCGTTTTAGATCTGAATTTTTGCTTATGACATCGGAAAAGGATGCTATTCAGAAATTTCGAAAAAGCATAGTCTGCATGCCTCCTTGGCTCAGGGGCAGAGCGTCGCTCTCGTAAAGCGAAGGTCGCAGGTTCGATTCCTGCAGGTGGCAAATTTTTTGATTTCCGTTTCTGATGATCACTATAGATGGACAAATATTATGCAGACCTGCATGAGTTCCCTCGTAGCCACCTTAGCTTAGGGGCAGAGCGTCGCTCTTGTAAAGCGAAGGTCGCAGGTTCGATTCCTGCAGGTGGCAATCGTTTTAGATCTGAATTTTTGCTTATGACATCGGAAAAGGATGCTATTCAGAAATTTCGAAAAAGCATAGTCTGCATGCCTCCTTGGCTCAGGGGCAGAGCGTCGCTCTCGTAAAGCGAAGGTCGCAGGTTCGATTCCTGCAGGTGGCAAATTTTTTGATTTCCGTTTCTGATGATCACTATAGATCTGCAAATATTATGCAGACCTGCATGAGTTCCCTCGTAGCCACCTTAGCTTAGGGGCAGAGCGTCGCTCTTGTAAAGCGAAGGTCGCAGGTTCGATTCCTGCAGGTGGCAATCGTTTTAGATCTGAATTTTTGCTTATGACATCGGAAAAGGATGCTATTCAGAAATTTCGAAAAAGCTTAGTCTGCATGCCTCCTTGGCTCAGGGGCAGAGCGTCGCTCTCGTAAAGCGAAGGTCGCAGGTTCGATTCCTGCAGGTGGCAAATTTTTTGATTTCCGTTTCTGATGATCACTATAGATCTGCAAATATTATGCAGACCTGCATGAGTTCCCTCGTAGCCACCTTAGCTTAGGGGCAGAGCGTCGCTCTTGTAAAGCGAAGGTCGCAGGTTCGATTCCTGCAGGTGGCAATCGTTTTAGATCTGAATTTTTGCTTATGACATCGGAAAAGGATGCTATTCAGAAATTTCGAAAAAGCATAGTCTGCATGCCTCCTTGGCTCAGGGGCAGAGCGTCGCTCTCGTAAAGCGAAGGTCGCAGGTTCGATTCCTGCAGGTGGCAAATTTTTTGATTTCCGTTTCTGATGATCACTATAGATGGACAAATATTATGCAGACCTGCATGAGTTCCCTCGTAGCCACCTTAGCTTAGGGGCAGAGCGTCGCTCTTGTAAAGCGAAGGTCGCAGGTTCGATTCCTGCAGGTGGCAATCGTTTTAGATCTGAATTTTTGCTTATGACATCGGAAAAGGATGCTATTCAGAAATTTCGAAAAAGCTTAGTCTGCATGCCTCCTTGGCTCAGGGGCAGAGCGTCGCTCTCGTAAAGCGAAGGTCGCAGGTTCGATTCCTGCAGGTGGCAAATTTTTTGATTTCCGTTTCTGATGATCACTATAGATCTGCAAATATTATGCAGACCTGCATGAGTTCCCTCGTAGCCACCTTAGCTTAGGGGCAGAGCGTCGCTCTTGTAAAGCGAAGGTCGCAGGTTCGATTCCTGCAGGTGGCAATCGTTTTAGATCTGAATTTTTGCTTATGACATCGGAAAAGGATGCTATTCAGAAATTTCGAAAAAGCTTAGTCTGCATGCCTCCTTGGCTCAGGGGCAGAGCGTCGCTCTCGTAAAGCGAAGGTCGCAGGTTCGATTCCTGCAGGTGGCAAATTTTTTG
Source organism: Allodiplogaster sudhausi (assembly GCA_945643635.1). Classification (NCBI taxonomy): domain Eukaryota; kingdom Metazoa; phylum Nematoda; class Chromadorea; order Rhabditida; family Diplogasteridae; genus Allodiplogaster; species Allodiplogaster sudhausi. The sequence goes on along the minus strand of CALZFC010000096.1, from coordinate 337,472 downwards.
ATTTCCGTTTCTGATGATCACTATAGATCTGCAAATATTATGCAGACCTGCATGAGTTCCCTCGTAGCCACCTTAGCTTAGGGGCAGAGCGTCGCTCTTGTAAAGCGAAGGTCGCAGGTTCGATTCCTGCAGGTGGCAATCGTTTTAGATCTGAATTTTTGCTTATGACATCGGAAAAGGATGCTATTCAGAAATTTCGAAAAAGCATAGTCTGCATGCCTCCTTGGCTCAGGGGCAGAGCGTCGCTCTCGTAAAGCGAAGGTCGCAGGTTCGATTCCTGCAGGTGGCAAATTTTTTGATTTCCGTTTCTGATGATCACTATAGATGGACAAATATTATGCAGACCTGCATGAGTTCCCTCGTAGCCACCTTAGCTTAGGGGCAGAGCGTCGCTCTTGTAAAGCGAAGGTCGCAGGTTCGATTCCTGCAGGTGGCAATCGTTTTAGATCTGAATTTTTGCTTATGACATCGGAAAAGGATGCTATTCAGAAATTTCGAAAAAGCTTAGTCTGCATGCCTCCTTGGCTCAGGGGCAGAGCGTCGCTCTCGTAAAGCGAAGGTCGCAGGTTCGATTCCTGCAGGTGGCAAATTTTTTGATTTCCGTTTCTGATGATCACTATAGATCTGCAAATATTATGCAGACCTGCATGAGTTCCCTCGTAGCCACCTTAGCTTAGGGGCAGAGCGTCGCTCTTGTAAAGCGAAGGTCGCAGGTTCGATTCCTGCAGGTGGCAATCGTTTTAGATCTGAATTTTTGCTTATGACATCGGAAAAGGATGCTATTCAGAAATTTCGAAAAAGCTTAGTCTGCATGCCTCCTTGGCTCAGGGGCAGAGCGTCGCTCTCGTAAAGCGAAGGTCGCAGGTTCGATTCCTGCAGGTGGCAAATTTTTTGATTTCCGTTTCTGATGATCACTATAGATCTGCAAATATTATGCAGACCTGCATGAGTTCCCTCGTAGCCACCTTAGCTTAGGGGCAGAGCGTCGCTCTTGTAAAGCGAAGGTCGCAGGTTCGATTCCTGCAGGTGGCAATCGTTTTAGATCTGAATTTTTGCTTATGACATCGGAAAAGGATGCTATTCAGAAATTTCGAAAAAGCATAGTCTGCATGCCTCCTTGGCTCAGGGGCAGAGCGTCGCTCTCGTAAAGCGAAGGTCGCAGGTTCGATTCCTGCAGGTGGCAAATTTTTTGATTTCCGTTTCTGATGATCACTATAGATGGACAAATATTATGCAGACCTGCATGAGTTCCCTCGTAGCCACCTTAGCTTAGGGGCAGAGCGTCGCTCTTGTAAAGCGAAGGTCGCAGGTTCGATTCCTGCAGGTGGCAATCGTTTTAGATCTGAATTTTTGCTTATGACATCGGAAAAGGATGCTATTCAGAAATTTCGAAAAAGCTTAGTCTGCATGCCTCCTTGGCTCAGGGGCAGAGCGTCGCTCTCGTAAAGCGAAGGTCGCAGGTTCGATTCCTGCAGGTGGCAAATTTTTTGATTTCCGTTTCTGATGATCACTATAGATCTGCAAATATTATGCAGACCTGCATGAGTTCCCTCGTAGCCACCTTAGCTTAGGGGCAGAGCGTCGCTCTTGTAAAGCGAAGGTCGCAGGTTCGATTCCTGCAGGTGGCAATTTTTTTGATTTCCGTTTCTGATGATCACTATAGATCTGCAAATATTATGCAGACCTGCATGAGTTCCCTCGTAGCCACCTTAGCTTAGGGGCAGAGCGTCGCTCTTGTAAAGCGAAGGTCGCAGGTTCGATTCCTGCAGGTGGCAATCGTTTTAGATCTGAATTTTTGCTTATGACATCGGAAAAGGATGCTATTCAGAAATTTCGAAAAAGCATAGTCTGCATGCCTCCTTGGCTCAGGGGCAGAGCGTCGCTCTCGTAAAGCGAAGGTCGCAGGTTCGATTCCTGCAGGTGGCAAATTTTTTGATTTCCGTTTCTGATGATCACTATAGATCTGCAAATATTATGCAGACCTGCATGAGTTCCCTCGTAGCCACCTTAGCTTAGGGGCAGAGCGTCGCTCTTGTAAAGCGAAGGTCGCAGGTTCGATTCCTGCAGGTGGCAATCGTTTTAGATCTGAATTTTTGCTTATGACATCGGAAAAGGATGCTATTCAGAAATTTCGAAAAAGCTTAGTCTGCATGCCTCCTTGGCTCAGGGGCAGAGCGTCGCTCTCGTAAAGCGAAGGTCGCAGGTTCGATTCCTGCAGGTGGCAAATTTTTTGATTTCCGTTTCTGATGATCACTATAGATCTGCAAATATTATGCAGACCTGCATGAGTTCCCTCGTAGCCACCTTAGCTTAGGGGCAGAGCGTCGCTCTTGTAAAGCGAAGGTCGCAGGTTCGATTCCTGCAGGTGGCAAATTTTTTGATTTCCGTTTCTGATGATCACTATAGATCTGCAAATATTATGCAGACCTGCATGAGTTCCCTCGTAGCCACCTTAGCTTAGGGGCAGAGCGTCGCTCTTGTAAAGCGAAGGTCGCAGGTTCGATTCCTGCAGGTGGCAATCGTTTTAGATCTGAATTTTTGCTTATGACATCGGAAAAGGATGCTATTCAGAAATTTCGAAAAAGCATAGTCTGCATGCCTCCTTGGCTCAGGGGCAGAGCGTCGCTCTCGTAAAGCGAAGGTCGCAGGTTCGATTCCTGCAGGTGGCAAATTTTTTGATTTCCGTTTCTGATGATCACTATAGATGGACAAATATTATGCAGACCTGCATGAGTTCCCTCGTAGCCACCTTAGCTTAGGGGCAGAGCGTCGCTCTTGTAAAGCGAAGGTCGCAGGTTCGATTCCTGCAGGTGGCAATCGTTTTAGATCTGAATTTTTGCTTATGACATCGGAAAAGGATGCTATTCAGAAATTTCGAAAAAGCATAGTCTGCATGCCTCCTTGGCTCAGGGGCAGAGCGTCGCTCTCGTAAAGCGAAGGTCGCAGGTTCGATTCCTGCAGGTGGCAAATTTTTTATTTCCGTTTCTGATGATCACTATAGATCTGCAAATATTATGCAGACCTGCATGAGTTCCCTCGTAGCCACCTTAGCTTAGGGGCAGAGCGTCGCTCTTGTAAAGCGAAGGTCGCAGGTTCGATTCCTGCAGGTGGCAATTTTTTTGATTTCCGTTTCTGATGATCACTATAGATCTGCAAATATTATGCAGACCTGCATGAGTTCCCTCGTAGCCACCTTAGCTTAGGGGCAGAGCGTCGCTCTTGTAAAGCGAAGGTCGCAGGTTCGATTCCTGCAGGTGGCAATCGTTTTAGATCTGAATTTTTGCTTATGACATCGGAAAAGGATGCTATTCAGAAATTTCGAAAAAGCTTAGTCTGCATGCCTCCTTGGCTCAGGGGCAGAGCGTCGCTCTCGTAAAGCGAAGGTCGCAGGTTCGATTCCTGCAGGTGGCAAATTTTTTGATTTCCGTTTCTGATGATCACTATAGATCTGCAAATATTATGCAGACCTGCATGAGTTCCCTCGTAGCCACCTTAGCTTAGGGGCAGAGCGTCGCTCTTGTAAAGCGAAGGTCGCAGGTTCGATTCCTGCAGGTGGCAATCGTTTTAGATCTGAATTTTTGCTTATGACATCGGAAAAGGATGCTATTCAGAAATTTCGAAAAAGCATAGTCTGCATGCCTCCTTGGCTCAGGGGCAGAGCGTCGCTCTCGTAAAGCGAAGGTCGCAGGTTCGATTCCTGCAGGTGGCAAATTTTTTGATTTCCGTTTCTGATGTACACTATAGATGGACAAATATTATGCAGACCTGCATGAGTTCCCTCGTAGCCACCTTAGCTTAGGGGCAGAGCGTCGCTCTTGTAAAGCGAAGGTCGCAGGTTCGATTCCTGCAGGTGGCAATCGTTTTAGATCTGAATTTTTGCTTATGACATCGGAAAAGGATGCTATTCAGAAATTTCGAAAAAGCTTAGTCTGCATGCCTCCTTGGCTCAGGGGCAGAGCGTCGCTCTCGTAAAGCGAAGGTCGCAGGTTCGATTCCTGCAGGTGGCAAATTTTTTGATTTCCGTTTCTGATGATCACTATAGATCTGCAAATATTATGCAGACCTGCATGAGTTCCCTCGTAGCCACCTTAGCTTAGGGGCAGAGCGTCGCTCTTGTAAAGCGAAGGTCGCAGGTTCGATTCCTGCAGGTGGCAATCGTTTTAGATCTGAATTTTTGCTTATGACATCGGAAAAGGATGCTATTCAGAAATTTCGAAAAAGCTTAGTCTGCATGCCTCCTTGGCTCAGGGGCAGAGCGTCGCTCTCGTAAAGCGAAGGTCGCAGGTTCGATTCCTGCAGGTGGCAAATTTTTTGATTTCCGTTTCTGATGATCACTATAGATCTGCAAATATTATGCAGACCTGCATGAGTTCCCTCGTAGCCACCTTAGCTTAGGGGCAGAGCGTCGCTCTTGTAAAGCGAAGGTCGCAGGTTCGATTCCTGCAGGTGGCAATCGTTTTAGATCTGAATTTTTGCTTATGACATCGGAAAAGGATGCTATTCAGAAATTTCGAAAAAGCATAGTCTGCATGCCTCCTTGGCTCAGGGGCAGAGCGTCGCTCTCGTAAAGCGAAGGTCGCAGGTTCGATTCCTGCAGGTGGCAAATTTTTTGATTTCCGTTTCTGATGTCACTATAGATGGACAAATATTATGCAGACCTGCATGAGTTCCCTCGTAGCCACCTTAGCTTAGGGGCAGAGCGTCGCTCTTGTAAAGCGAAGGTCGCAGGTTCGATTCCTGCAGGTGGCAATCGTTTTAGATCTGAATTTTTGCTTATGACATCGGAAAAGGATGCTATTCAGAAATTTCGAAAAAGCTTAGTCTGCATGCCTCCTTGGCTCAGGGGCAGAGCGTCGCTCTCGTAAAGCGAAGGTCGCAGGTTCGATTCCTGCAGGTGGCAAATTTTTTGATTTCCGTTTCTGATGATCACTATAGATCTGCAAATATTATGCAGACCTGCATGAGTTCCCTCGTAGCCACCTTAGCTTAGGGGCAGAGCGTCGCTCTTGTAAAGCGAAGGTCGCAGGTTCGATTCCTGCAGGTGGCAATCGTTTTAGATCTGAATTTTTGCTTATGACATCGGAAAAGGATGCTATTCAGAAATTTCGAAAAAGCTTAGTCTGCATGCCTCCTTGGCTCAGGGGCAGAGCGTCGCTCTCGTAAAGCGAAGGTCGCAGGTTCGATTCCTGCAGGTGGCAAATTTTTTGATTTCCGTTTCTGATGATCACTATAGATCTGCAAATATTATGCAGACCTGCATGAGTTCCCTCGTAGCCACCTTAGCTTAGGGGCAGAGCGTCGCTCTTGTAAAGCGAAGGTCGCAGGTTCGATTCCTGCAGGTGGCAATCGTTTTAGATCTGAATTTTTGCTTATGACATCGGAAAAGGATGCTATTCAGAAATTTCGAAAAAGCATAGTCTGCATGCCTCCTTGGCTCAGGGGCAGAGCGTCGCTCTCGTAAAGCGAAGGTCGCAGGTTCGATTCCTGCAGGTGGCAAATTTTTTGATTTCCGTTTCTGATGATCACTATAGATGGACAAATATTATGCAGACCTGCATGAGTTCCCTCGTAGCCACCTTAGCTTAGGGGCAGAGCGTCGCTCTTGTAAAGCGAAGGTCGCAGGTTCGATTCCTGCAGGTGGCAATCGTTTTAGATCTGAATTTTTGCTTATGACATCGGAAAAGGATGCTATTCAGAAATTTCGAAAAAGCATAGTCTGCATGCCTCCTTGGCTCAGGGGCAGAGCGTCGCTCTCGTAAAGCGAAGGTCGCAGGTTCGATTCCTGCAGGTGGCAAATTTTTTTATTTCCGTTTCTGATGATCACTATAGATCTGCAAATATTATGCAGACCTGCATGAGTTCCCTCGTAGCCACCTTAGCTTAGGGGCAGAGCGTCGCTCTTGTAAAGCGAAGGTCGCAGGTTCGATTCCTGCAGGTGGCAAATTTTTTGATTTCCGTTTCTGATGATCACTATAGATCTGCAAATATTATGCAGACCTGCATGAGTTCCCTCGTAGCCACCTTAGCTTAGGGGCAGAGCGTCGCTCTTGTAAAGCGAAGGTCGCAGGTTCGATTCCTGCAGGTGGCAATCGTTTTAGATCTGAATTTTTGCTTATGACATCGGAAAAGGATGCTATTCAGAAATTTCGAAAAAGCTTAGTCTGCATGCCTCCTTGGCTCAGGGGCAGAGCGTCGCTCTCGTAAAGCGAAGGTCGCAGGTTCGATTCCTGCAGGTGGCAAATTTTTTGATTTCCGTTTCTGATGATCACTATAGATCTGCAAATATTATGCAGACCTGCATGAGTTCCCTCGTAGCCACCTTAGCTTAGGGGCAGAGCGTCGCTCTTGTAAAGCGAAGGTCGCAGGTTCGATTCCTGCAGGTGGCAATCGTTTTAGATCTGAATTTTTGCTTATGACATCGGAAAAGGATGCTATTCAGAAATTTCGAAAAAGCATAGTCTGCATGCCTCCTTGGCTCAGGGGCAGAGCGTCGCTCTCGTAAAGCGAAGGTCGCAGGTTCGATTCCTGCAGGTGGCAAATTTTTTGATTTCCGTTTCTGATGTACACTATAGATGGACAAATATTATGCAGACCTGCATGAGTTCCCTCGTAGCCACCTTAGCTTAGGGGCAGAGCGTCGCTCTTGTAAAGCGAAGGTCGCAGGTTCGATTCCTGCAGGTGGCAATCGTTTTAGATCTGAATTTTTGCTTATGACATCGGAAAAGGATGCTATTCAGAAATTTCGAAAAAGCTTAGTCTGCATGCCTCCTTGGCTCAGGGGCAGAGCGTCGCTCTCGTAAAGCGAAGGTCGCAGGTTCGATTCCTGCAGGTGGCAAATTTTTTGATTTCCGTTTCTGATGATCACTATAGATCTGCAAATATTATGCAGACCTGCATGAGTTCCCTCGTAGCCACCTTAGCTTAGGGGCAGAGCGTCGCTCTTGTAAAGCGAAGGTCGCAGGTTCGATTCCTGCAGGTGGCAATCGTTTTAGATCTGAATTTTTGCTTATGACATCGGAAAAGGATGCTATTCAGAAATTTCGAAAAAGCTTAGTCTGCATGCCTCCTTGGCTCAGGGGCAGAGCGTCGCTCTCGTAAAGCGAAGGTCGCAGGTTCGATTCCTGCAGGTGGCAAATTTTTTGATTTCCGTTTCTGATGATCACTATAGATCTGCAAATATTATGCAGACCTGCATGAGTTCCCTCGTAGCCACCTTAGCTTAGGGGCAGAGCGTCGCTCTTGTAAAGCGAAGGTCGCAGGTTCGATTCCTGCAGGTGGCAAATTTTTTGATTTCCGTTTCTGATGATCACTATAGATCTGCAAATATTATGCAGACCTGCATGAGTTCCCTCGTAGCCACCTTAGCTTAGGGGCAGAGCGTCGCTCTTGTAAAGCGAAGGTCGCAGGTTCGATTCCTGCAGGTGGCAATCGTTTTAGATCTGAATTTTTGCTTATGACATCGGAAAAGGATGCTATTCAGAAATTTCGAAAAAGCATAGTCTGCATGCCTCCTTGGCTCAGGGGCAGAGCGTCGCTCTCGTAAAGCGAAGGTCGCAGGTTCGATTCCTGCAGGTGGCAAATTTTTTGATTTCCGTTTCTGATGATCACTATAGATGGCAAATATTATGCAGACCTGCATGAGTTCCCTCGTAGCCACCTTAGCTTAGGGGCAGAGCGTCGCTCTTGTAAAGCGAAGGTCGCAGGTTCGATTCCTGCAGGTGGCAATCGTTTTAGATCTGAATTTTTGCTTATGACATCGGAAAAGGATGCTATTCAGAAATTTCGAAAAAGCATAGTCTGCATGCCTCCTTGGCTCAGGGGCAGAGCGTCGCTCTCGTAAAGCGAAGGTCGCAGGTTCGATTCCTGCAGGTGGCAAATTTTTTGATTTCCGTTTCTGATGATCACTATAGATCTGCAAATATTATGCAGACCTGCATGAGTTCCCTCGTAGCCACCTTAGCTTAGGGGCAGAGCGTCGCTCTTGTAAAGCGAAGGTCGCAGGTTCGATTCCTGCAGGTGGCAATCGTTTTAGATCTGAATTTTTGCTTATGACATCGGAAAAGGATGCTATTCAGAAATTTCGAAAAAGCATAGTCTGCATGCCTCCTTGGCTCAGGGGCAGAGCGTCGCTCTCGTAAAGCGAAGGTCGCAGGTTCGATTCCTGCAGGTGGCAAATTTTTTGATTTCCGTTTCTGATGATCACTATAGATGGACAAATATTATGCAGACCTGCATGAGTTCCCTCGTAGCCACCTTAGCTTAGGGGCAGAGCGTCGCTCTTGTAAAGCGAAGGTCGCAGGTTCGATTCCTGCAGGTGGCAATCGTTTTAGATCTGAATTTTTGCTTATGACATCGGAAAAGGATGCTATTCAGAAATTTCGAAAAAGCTTAGTCTGCATGCCTCCTTGGCTCAGGGGCAGAGCGTCGCTCTCGTAAAGCGAAGGTCGCAGGTTCGATTCCTGCAGGTGGCAAATTTTTTGATTTCCGTTTCTGATGATCACTATAGATCTGCAAATATTATGCAGACCTGCATGAGTTCCCTCGTAGCCACCTTAGCTTAGGGGCAGAGCGTCGCTCTTGTAAAGCGAAGGTCGCAGGTTCGATTCCTGCAGGTGGCAATCGTTTTAGATCTGAATTTTTGCTTATGACATCGGAAAAGGATGCTATTCAGAAATTTCGAAAAAGCTTAGTCTGCATGCCTCCTTGGCTCAGGGGCAGAGCGTCGCTCTCGTAAAGCGAAGGTCGCAGGTTCGATTCCTGCAGGTGGCAAATTTTTTGATTTCCGTTTCTGATGATCACTATAGATCTGCAAATATTATGCAGACCTGCATGAGTTCCCTCGTAGCCACCTTAGCTTAGGGGCAGAGCGTCGCTCTTGTAAAGCGAAGGTCGCAGGTTCGATTCCTGCAGGTGGCAATCGTTTTAGATCTGAATTTTTGCTTATGACATCGGAAAAGGATGCTATTCAGAAATTTCGAAAAAGCATAGTCTGCATGCCTCCTTGGCTCAGGGGCAGAGCGTCGCTCTCGTAAAGCGAAGGTCGCAGGTTCGATTCCTGCAGGTGGCAAATTTTTTGATTTCCGTTTCTGATGATCACTATAGATGACAAATATTATGCAGACCTGCATGAGTTCCCTCGTAGCCACCTTAGCTTAGGGGCAGAGCGTCGCTCTTGTAAAGCGAAGGTCGCAGGTTCGATTCCTGCAGGTGGCAATCGTTTTAGATCTGAATTTTTGCTTATGACATCGGAAAAGGATGCTATTCAGAAATTTCGAAAAAGCATAGTCTGCATGCCTCCTTGGCTCAGGGGCAGAGCGTCGCTCTCGTAAAGCGAAGGTCGCAGGTTCGATTCCTGCAGGTGGCAAATTTTTTGATTTCCGTTTCTGATGATCACTATAGATCTGCAAATATTATGCAGACCTGCATGAGTTCCCTCGTAGCCACCTTAGCTTAGGGGCAGAGCGTCGCTCTTGTAAAGCGAAGGTCGCAGGTTCGATTCCTGCAGGTGGCAATCGTTTTAGATCTGAATTTTTGCTTATGACATCGGAAAAGGATGCTATTCAGAAATTTCGAAAAAGCATAGTCTGCATGCCTCCTTGGCTCAGGGGCAGAGCGTCGCTCTCGTAAAGCGAAGGTCGCAGGTTCGATTCCTGCAGGTGGCAAATTTTTTGATTTCCGTTTCTGATGTCACTACAGATGGACAAATATTATGCAGACCTGCATGAGTTCCCTCGTAGCCACCTTAGCTTAGGGGCAGAGCGTCGCTCTTGTAAAGCGAAGGTCGCAGGTTCGATTCCTGCAGGTGGCAATCGTTTTAGATCTGAATTTTTGCTTATGACATCGGAAAAGGATGCTATTCAGAAATTTCGAAAAAGCTTAGTCTGCATGCCTCCTTGGCTCAGGGGCAGAGCGTCGCTCTCGTAAAGCGAAGGTCGCAGGTTCGATTCCTGCAGGTGGCAAATTTTTTGATTTCCGTTTCTGATGATCACTATAGATCTGCAAATATTATGCAGACCTGCATGAGTTCCCTCGTAGCCACCTTAGCTTAGGGGCAGAGCGTCGCTCTTGTAAAGCGAAGGTCGCAGGTTCGATTCCTGCAGGTGGCAATCGTTTTAGATCTGAATTTTTGCTTATGACATCGGAAAAGGATGCTATTCAGAAATTTCGAAAAAGCATAGTCTGCATGCCTCCTTGGCTCAGGGGCAGAGCGTCGCTCTCGTAAAGCGAAGGTCGCAGGTTCGATTCCTGCAGGTGGCAAATTTTTTGATTTCCGTTTCTGATGATCACTATAGATCTGCAAATATTATGCAGACCTGCATGAGTTCCCTCGTAGCCACCTTAGCTTAGGGGCAGAGCGTCGCTCTTGTAAAGCGAAGGTCGCAGGTTCGATTCCTGCAGGTGGCAATCGTTTTAGATCTGAATTTTTGCTTATGACATCGGAAAAGGATGCTATTCAGAAATTTCGAAAAAGCATAGTCTGCATGCCTCCTTGGCTCAGGGGCAGAGCGTCGCTCTCGTAAAGCGAAGGTCGCAGGTTCGATTCCTGCAGGTGGCAAATTTTTTGATTTCCGTTTCTGATGATCACTATAGATGGACAAATATTATGCAGACCTGCATGAGTTCCCTCGTAGCCACCTTAGCTTAGGGGCAGAGCGTCGCTCTTGTAAAGCGAAGGTCGCAGGTTCGATTCCTGCAGGTGGCAATCGTTTTAGATCTGAATTTTTGCTTATGACATCGGAAAAGGATGCTATTCAGAAATTTCGAAAAAGCATAGTCTGCATGCCTCCTTGGCTCAGGGGCAGAGCGTCGCTCTCGTAAAGCGAAGGTCGCAGGTTCGATTCCTGCAGGTGGCAAATTTTTTTATTTCCGTTTCTGATGATCACTATAGATCTGCAAATATTATGCAGACCTGCATGAGTTCCCTCGTAGCCACCTTAGCTTAGGGGCAGAGCGTCGCTCTTGTAAAGCGAAGGTCGCAGGTTCGATTCCTGCAGGTGGCAATTTTTTTGATTTCCGTTTCTGATGATCACTATAGATCTGCAAATATTATGCAGACCTGCATGAGTTCCCTCGTAGCCACCTTAGCTTAGGGGCAGAGCGTCGCTCTTGTAAAGCGAAGGTCGCAGGTTCGATTCCTGCAGGTGGCAATCGTTTTAGATCTGAATTTTTGCTTATGACATCGGAAAAGGATGCTATTCAGAAATTTCGAAAAAGCTTAGTCTGCATGCCTCCTTGGCTCAGGGGCAGAGCGTCGCTCTCGTAAAGCGAAGGTCGCAGGTTCGATTCCTGCAGGTGGCAAATTTTTTGATTTCCGTTTCTGATGATCACTATAGATCTGCAAATATTATGCAGACCTGCATGAGTTCCCTCGTAGCCACCTTAGCTTAGGGGCAGAGCGTCGCTCTTGTAAAGCGAAGGTCGCAGGTTCGATTCCTGCAGGTGGCAATCGTTTTAGATCTGAATTTTTGCTTATGACATCGGAAAAGGATGCTATTCAGAAATTTCGAAAAAGCATAGTCTGCATGCCTCCTTGGCTCAGGGGCAGAGCGTCGCTCTCGTAAAGCGAAGGTCGCAGGTTCGATTCCTGCAGGTGGCAAATTTTTTGATTTCCGTTTCTGATGACACTATAGATGGACAAATATTATGCAGACCTGCATGAGTTCCCTCGTAGCCACCTTAGCTTAGGGGCAGAGCGTCGCTCTTGTAAAGCGAAGGTCGCAGGTTCGATTCCTGCAGGTGGCAATCGTTTTAGATCTGAATTTTTGCTTATGACATCGGAAAAGGATGCTATTCAGAAATTTCGAAAAAGCATAGTCTGCATGCCTCCTTGGCTCAGGGGCAGAGCGTCGCTCTCGTAAAGCGAAGGTCGCAGGTTCGATTCCTGCAGGTGGCAAATTTTTTGATTTCCGTTTCTGATGATCACTATAGATGGACAAATATTATGCAGACCTGCATGAGTTCCCTCGTAGCCACCTTAGCTTAGGGGCAGAGCGTCGCTCTTGTAAAGCGAAGGTCGCAGGTTCGATTCCTGCAGGTGGCAATCGTTTTAGATCTGAATTTTTGCTTATGACATCGGAAAAGGATGCTATTCAGAAATTTCGAAAAAGCTTAGTCTGCATGCCTCCTTGGCTCAGGGGCAGAGCGTCGCTCTCGTAAAGCGAAGGTCGCAGGTTCGATTCCTGCAGGTGGCAAATTTTTTGATTTCCGTTTCTGATGATCACTATAGATCTGCAAATATTATGCAGACCTGCATGAGTTCCCTCGTAGCCACCTTAGCTTAGGGGCAGAGCGTCGCTCTTGTAAAGCGAAGGTCGCAGGTTCGATTCCTGCAGGTGGCAAATTTTTTGATTTCCGTTTCTGATGATCACTATAGATCTGCAAATATTATGCAGACCTGCATGAGTTCCCTCGTAGCCACCTTAGCTTAGGGGCAGAGCGTCGCTCTTGTAAAGCGAAGGTCGCAGGTTCGATTCCTGCAGGTGGCAATCGTTTTAGATCTGAATTTTTGCTTATGACATCGGAAAAGGATGCTATTCAGAAATTTCGAAAAAGCATAGTCTGCATGCCTCCTTGGCTCAGGGGCAGAGCGTCGCTCTCGTAAAGCGAAGGTCGCAGGTTCGATTCCTGCAGGTGGCAAATTTTTTGATTTCCGTTTCTGATGATCACTATAGATCTGCAAATATTATGCAGACCTGCATGAGTTCCCTCGTAGCCACCTTAGCTTAGGGGCAGAGCGTCGCTCTTGTAAAGCGAAGGTCGCAGGTTCGATTCCTGCAGGTGGCAATCGTTTTAGATCTGAATTTTTGCTTATGACATCGGAAAAGGATGCTATTCAGAAATTTCGAAAAAGCATAGTCTGCATGCCTCCTTGGCTCAGGGGCAGAGCGTCGCTCTCGTAAAGCGAAGGTCGCAGGTTCGATTCCTGCAGGTGGCAAATTTTTTGATTTCCGTTTCTGATGTACACTATAGATGGACAAATATTATGCAGACCTGCATGAGTTCCCTCGTAGCCACCTTAGCTTAGGGGCAGAGCGTCGCTCTTGTAAAGCGAAGGTCGCAGGTTCGATTCCTGCAGGTGGCAATCGTTTTAGATCTGAATTTTCGAAAAAAGTTTAGTCTGCATGCCTCCTTGGCTCAGGGGCAGAGCGTCGCTCTCGTAAAGCGAAGGTCGCAGGTTCGATTCCTGCAGGTGGCAATCGTTTTAGATCTGAATTTTTGCTTATGACATCGGAAAAGGATGCTATTCAGAAATTTCGAAAAAGCATAGTCTGCATGCCTCCTTGGCTCAGGGGCAGAGCGTCGCTCTCGTAAAGCGAAGGTCGCAGGTTCGATTCCTGCAGGTGGCAAATTTTTTGATTTCCGTTTCTGATGATCACTATAGATCTGCAAATATTATGCAGACCTGCATGAGTTCCCTCGTAGCCACCTTAGCTTAGGGGCAGAGCGTCGCTCTTGTAAAGCGAAGGTCGCAGGTTCGATTCCTGCAGGTGGCAATCGTTTTAGATCTGAATTTTCGAAAAAGCATAGTCTGCATGCCTCCTTGGCTCAGGGGCAGAGCGTCGCTCTCGTAAAGCGAAGGTCGCAGGTTCGATTCCTGCAGGTGGCAAATTTTTTGATTTCCGTTTCTGATGATCACTATAGATGGACAAATATTATGCAGACCTGCATGAGTTCCCTCGTAGCCACCTTAGCTTAGGGGCAGAGCGTCGCTCTTGTAAAGCGAAGGTCGCAGGTTCGATTCCTGCAGGTGGCAATCGTTTTAGATCTGAATTTTTGCTTATGACATCGGAAAAGGATGCTATTCAGAAATTTCGAAAAAGCTTAGTCTGCATGCCTCCTTGGCTCAGGGGCAGAGCGTCGCTCTCGTAAAGCGAAGGTCGCAGGTTCGATTCCTGCAGGTGGCAAATTTTTTGATTTCCGTTTCTGATGATCACTATAGATCTGCAAATATTATGCAGACCTGCATGAGTTCCCTCGTAGCCACCTTAGCTTAGGGGCAGAGCGTCGCTCTTGTAAAGCGAAGGTCGCAGGTTCGATTCCTGCAGGTGGCAAATTTTTTGATTTCCGTTTCTGATGATCACTATAGATCTGCAAATATTATGCAGACCTGCATGAGTTCCCTCGTAGCCACCTTAGCTTAGGGGCAGAGCGTCGCTCTTGTAAAGCGAAGGTCGCAGGTTCGATTCCTGCAGGTGGCAATCGTTTTAGATCTGAATTTTTGCTTATGACATCGGAAAAGGATGCTATTCAGAAATTTCGAAAAAGCTTAGTCTGCATGCCTCCTTGGCTCAGGGGCAGAGCGTCGCTCTCGTAAAGCGAAGGTCGCAGGTTCGATTCCTGCAGGTGGCAATCGTTTTAGATCTGAATTTTCGAAAAAAGTTTAGTCTGCATGCCTCCTTGGCTCAGGGGCAGAGCGTCGCTCTCGTAAAGCGAAGGTCGCAGGTTCGATTCCTGCAGGTGGCAAATTTTTTGATTTCCGTTTCTGATGATCACTATAGATCTGCAAATATTATGCAGACCTGCATGAGTTCCCTCGTAGCCACCTTAGCTTAGGGGCAGAGCGTCGCTCTTGTAAAGCGAAGGTCGCAGGTTCGATTCCTGCAGGTGGCAAATTTTTTGATTTCCGTTTCTGATGATCACTATAGATCTGCAAATATTATGCAGACCTGCATGAGTTCCCTCGTAGCCACCTTAGCTTAGGGGCAGAGCGTCGCTCTTGTAAAGCGAAGGTCGCAGGTTCGATTCCTGCAGGTGGCAATCGTTTTAGATCTGAATTTTTGCTTATGACATCGGAAAAGGATGCTATTCAGAAATTTCGAAAAAGCATAGTCTGCATGCCTCCTTGGCTCAGGGGCAGAGCGTCGCTCTCGTAAAGCGAAGGTCGCAGGTTCGATTCCTGCAGGTGGCAAATTTTTTGATTTCCGTTTCTGATGATCACTATAGATCTGCAAATATTATGCAGACCTGCATGAGTTCCCTCGTAGCCACCTTAGCTTAGGGGCAGAGCGTCGCTCTTGTAAAGCGAAGGTCGCAGGTTCGATTCCTGCAGGTGGCAATCGTTTTAGATCTGAATTTTTGCTTATGACATCGGAAAAGGATGCTATTCAGAAATTTCGAAAAAGCATAGTCTGCATGCCTCCTTGGCTCAGGGGCAGAGCGTCGCTCTCGTAAAGCGAAGGTCGCAGGTTCGATTCCTGCAGGTGGCAAATTTTTTGATTTCCGTTTCTGATGACACTATAGATGGACAAATATTATGCAGACCTGCATGAGTTCCCTCGTAGCCACCTTAGCTTAGGGGCAGAGCGTCGCTCTTGTAAAGCGAAGGTCGCAGGTTCGATTCCTGCAGGTGGCAATCGTTTTAGATCTGAATTTTCGAAAAAGTTTAGTCTGCATGCCTCCTTGGCTCAGGGGCAGAGCGTCGCTCTCGTAAAGCGAAGGTCGCAGGTTCGATTCCTGCAGGTGGCAAATTTTTTATTTCCGTTTCTGATGATCACTATAGATGGGCAAATATTATGCAGACCTGCATGAGTTCCCTCGTAGCCACCTTAGCTTAGGGGCAGAGCGTCGCTCTTGTAAAGCGAAGGTCGCAGGTTCGATTCCTGCAGGTGGCAATCGTTTTAGATCTGAATTTTTGCTTATGACATCGGAAAAGGATGCTATTCAGAAATTTCGAAAAAGCTTAGTCTGCATGCCTCCTTGGCTCAGGGGCAGAGCGTCGCTCTCGTAAAGCGAAGGTCGCAGGTTCGATTCCTGCAGGTGGCAATCGTTTTAGATCTGAATTTTTGCTTATGACATCGGAAAAGGATGCTATTCAGAAATTTCGAAAAAGCATAGTCTGCATGCCTCCTTGGCTCAGGGGCAGAGCGTCGCTCTCGTAAAGCGAAGGTCGCAGGTTCGATTCCTGCAGGTGGCAAATTTTTTGATTTCCGTTTCTGATGATACACTATAGATGGACAAATATTATGCAGACCTGCATGAGTTCCCTCGTAGCCACCTTAGCTTAGGGGCAGAGCGTCGCTCTTGTAAAGCGAAGGTCGCAGGTTCGATTCCTGCAGGTGGCAATCGTTTTAGATCTGAATTTTTGCTTATGACATCGGAAAAGGATGCTATTCAGAAATTTCGAAAAAGCTTAGTCTGCATGCCTCCTTGGCTCAGGGGCAGAGCGTCGCTCTCGTAAAGCGAAGGTCGCAGGTTCGATTCCTGCAGGTGGCAAATTTTTTGATTTCCGTTTCTGATGATCACTATAGATCTGCAAATATTATGCAGACCTGCATGAGTTCCCTCGTAGCCACCTTAGCTTAGGGGCAGAGCGTCGCTCTTGTAAAGCGAAGGTCGCAGGTTCGATTCCTGCAGGTGGCAATCGTTTTAGATCTGAATTTTTGCTTATGACATCGGAAAAGGATGCTATTCAGAAATTTCGAAAAAGCATAGTCTGCATGCCTCCTTGGCTCAGGGGCAGAGCGTCGCTCTCGTAAAGCGAAGGTCGCAGGTTCGATTCCTGCAGGTGGCAAATTTTTTGATTTCCGTTTCTGATGATCACTATAGATGGACAAATATTATGCAGACCTGCATGAGTTCCCTCGTAGCCACCTTAGCTTAGGGGCAGAGCGTCGCTCTTGTAAAGCGAAGGTCGCAGGTTCGATTCCTGCAGGTGGCAATCGTTTTAGATCTGAATTTTTGCTTATGACATCGGAAAAGGATGCTATTCAGAAATTTCGAAAAAGCATAGTCTGCATGCCTCCTTGGCTCAGGGGCAGAGCGTCGCTCTCGTAAAGCGAAGGTCGCAGGTTCGATTCCTGCAGGTGGCAAATTTTTTTATTTCCGTTTCTGATGATCACTATAGATCTGCAAATATTATGCAGACCTGCATGAGTTCCCTCGTAGCCACCTTAGCTTAGGGGCAGAGCGTCGCTCTTGTAAAGCGAAGGTCGCAGGTTCGATTCCTGCAGGTGGCAAATTTTTTGATTTCCGTTTCTGATGATCACTATAGATCTGCAAATATTATGCAGACCTGCATGAGTTCCCTCGTAGCCACCTTAGCTTAGGGGCAGAGCGTCGCTCTTGTAAAGCGAAGGTCGCAGGTTCGATTCCTGCAGGTGGCAATCGTTTTAGATCTGAATTTTTGCTTATGACATCGGAAAAGGATGCTATTCAGAAATTTCGAAAAAGCTTAGTCTGCATGCCTCCTTGGCTCAGGGCAGAGCGTCGCTCTCGTAAAGCGAAGGTCGCAGGTTCGATTCCTGCAGGTGGCAAATTTTTTGATTTCCGTTTCTGATGATCACTATAGATCTGCAAATATTATGCAGACCTGCATGAGTTCCCTCGTAGCCACCTTAGCTTAGGGGCAGAGCGTCGCTCTTGTAAAGCGAAGGTCGCAGGTTCGATTCCTGCAGGTGGCAATCGTTTTAGATCTGAATTTTTGCTTATGACATCGGAAAAGGATGCTATTCAGAAATTTCGAAAAAGCATAGTCTGCATGCCTCCTTGGCTCAGGGGCAGAGCGTCGCTCTCGTAAAGCGAAGGTCGCAGGTTCGATTCCTGCAGGTGGCAAATTTTTTGATTTCCGTTTCTGATGACACTATAGATGGACAAATATTATGCAGACCTGCATGAGTTCCCTCGTAGCCACCTTAGCTTAGGGGCAGAGCGTCGCTCTTGTAAAGCGAAGGTCGCAGGTTCGATTCCTGCAGGTGGCAATCGTTTTAGATCTGAATTTTTGCTTATGACATCGGAAAAGGATGCTATTCAGAAATTTCGAAAAAGCTTAGTCTGCATGCCTCCTTGGCTCAGGGGCAGAGCGTCGCTCTCGTAAAGCGAAGGTCGCAGGTTCGATTCCTGCAGGTGGCAAATTTTTTGATTTCCGTTTCTGATGATCACTATAGATCTGCAAATATTATGCAGACCTGCATGAGTTCCCTCGTAGCCACCTTAGCTTAGGGGCAGAGCGTCGCTCTTGTAAAGCGAAGGTCGCAGGTTCGATTCCTGCAGGTGGCAATCGTTTTAGATCTGAATTTTTGCTTATGACATCGGAAAAGGATGCTATTCAGAAATTTCGAAAAAGCTTAGTCTGCATGCCTCCTTGGCTCAGGGGCAGAGCGTCGCTCTCGTAAAGCGAAGGTCGCAGGTTCGATTCCTGCAGGTGGCAAATTTTTTGATTTCCGTTTCTGATGATCACTATAGATCTGCAAATATTATGCAGACCTGCATGAGTTCCCTCGTAGCCACCTTAGCTTAGGGGCAGAGCGTCGCTCTTGTAAAGCGAAGGTCGCAGGTTCGATTCCTGCAGGTGGCAAATTTTTTGATTTCCGTTTCTGATGATCACTATAGATCTGCAAATATTATGCAGACCTGCATGAGTTCCCTCGTAGCCACCTTAGCTTAGGGGCAGAGCGTCGCTCTTGTAAAGCGAAGGTCGCAGGTTCGATTCCTGCAGGTGGCAATCGTTTTAGATCTGAATTTTTGCTTATGACATCGGAAAAGGATGCTATTCAGAAATTTCGAAAAAGCATAGTCTGCATGCCTCCTTGGCTCAGGGGCAGAGCGTCGCTCTCGTAAAGCGAAGGTCGCAGGTTCGATTCCTGCAGGTGGCAAATTTTTTGATTTCCGTTTCTGATGATCACTATAGATGGACAAATATTATGCAGACCTGCATGAGTTCCCTCGTAGCCACCTTAGCTTAGGGGCAGAGCGTCGCTCTTGTAAAGCGAAGGTCGCAGGTTCGATTCCTGCAGGTGGCAATCGTTTTAGATCTGAATTTTTGCTTATGACATCGGAAAAGGATGCTATTCAGAAATTTCGAAAAAGCATAGTCTGCATGCCTCCTTGGCTCAGGGGCAGAGCGTCGCTCTCGTAAAGCGAAGGTCGCAGGTTCGATTCCTGCAGGTGGCAAATTTTTTGATTTCCGTTTCTGATGATCACTATAGATCTGCAAATATTATGCAGACCTGCATGAGTTCCCTCGTAGCCACCTTAGCTTAGGGGCAGAGCGTCGCTCTTGTAAAGCGAAGGTCGCAGGTTCGATTCCTGCAGGTGGCAATCGTTTTAGATCTGAATTTTTGCTTATGACATCGGAAAAGGATGCTATTCAGAAATTTCGAAAAAGCATAGTCTGCATGCCTCCTTGGCTCAGGGGCAGAGCGTCGCTCTCGTAAAGCGAAGGTCGCAGGTTCGATTCCTGCAGGTGGCAAATTTTTTGATTTCCGTTTCTGATGATCACTATAGATGGACAAATATTATGCAGACCTGCATGAGTTCCCTCGTAGCCACCTTAGCTTAGGGGCAGAGCGTCGCTCTTGTAAAGCGAAGGTCGCAGGTTCGATTCCTGCAGGTGGCAATCGTTTTAGATCTGAATTTTTGCTTATGACATCGGAAAAGGATGCTATTCAGAAATTTCGAAAAAGCTTAGTCTGCATGCCTCCTTGGCTCAGGGGCAGAGCGTCGCTCTCGTAAAGCGAAGGTCGCAGGTTCGATTCCTGCAGGTGGCAAATTTTTTGATTTCCGTTTCTGATGATCACTATAGATCTGCAAATATTATGCAGACCTGCATGAGTTCCCTCGTAGCCACCTTAGCTTAGGGGCAGAGCGTCGCTCTTGTAAAGCGAAGGTCGCAGGTTCGATTCCTGCAGGTGGCAATCGTTTTAGATCTGAATTTTTGCTTATGACATCGGAAAAGGATGCTATTCAGAAATTTCGAAAAAGCATAGTCTGCATGCCTCCTTGGCTCAGGGGCAGAGCGTCGCTCTCGTAAAGCGAAGGTCGCAGGTTCGATTCCTGCAGGTGGCAAATTTTTTGATTTCCGTTTCTGATGATCACTATAGATCTGCAAATATTATGCAGACCTGCATGAGTTCCCTCGTAGCCACCTTAGCTTAGGGGCAGAGCGTCGCTCTTGTAAAGCGAAGGTCGCAGGTTCGATTCCTGCAGGTGGCAATCGTTTTAGATCTGAATTTTTGCTTATGACATCGGAAAAGGATGCTATTCAGAAATTTCGAAAAAGCATAGTCTGCATGCCTCCTTGGCTCAGGGGCAGAGCGTCGCTCTCGTAAAGCGAAGGTCGCAGGTTCGATTCCTGCAGGTGGCAAATTTTTTGATTTCCGTTTCTGATGATCACTATAGATGGACAAATATTATGCAGACCTGCATGAGTTCCCTCGTAGCCACCTTAGCTTAGGGGCAGAGCGTCGCTCTTGTAAAGCGAAGGTCGCAGGTTCGATTCCTGCAGGTGGCAATCGTTTTAGATCTGAATTTTTGCTTATGACATCGGAAAAGGATGCTATTCAGAAATTTCGAAAAAGCATAGTCTGCATGCCTCCTTGGCTCAGGGGCAGAGCGTCGCTCTCGTAAAGCGAAGGTCGCAGGTTCGATTCCTGCAGGTGGCAAATTTTTTGATTTCCGTTTCTGATGATCACTATAGATCTGCAAATATTATGCAGACCTGCATGAGTTCCCTCGTAGCCACCTTAGCTTAGGGGCAGAGCGTCGCTCTTGTAAAGCGAAGGTCGCAGGTTCGATTCCTGCAGGTGGCAATCGTTTTAGATCTGAATTTTTGCTTATGACATCGGAAAAGGATGCTATTCAGAAATTTCGAAAAAGCATAGTCTGCATGCCTCCTTGGCTCAGGGGCAGAGCGTCGCTCTCGTAAAGCGAAGGTCGCAGGTTCGATTCCTGCAGGTGGCAAATTTTTTGATTTCCGTTTCTGATGTACACTATAGATGGACAAATATTATGCAGACCTGCATGAGTTCCCTCGTAGCCACCTTAGCTTAGGGGCAGAGCGTCGCTCTTGTAAAGCGAAGGTCGCAGGTTCGATTCCTGCAGGTGGCAATCGTTTTAGATCTGAATTTTTGCTTATGACATCGGAAAAGGATGCTATTCAGAAATTTCGAAAAAGCTTAGTCTGCATGCCTCCTTGGCTCAGGGGCAGAGCGTCGCTCTCGTAAAGCGAAGGTCGCAGGTTCGATTCCTGCAGGTGGCAAATTTTTTGATTTCCGTTTCTGATGATCACTATAGATCTGCAAATATTATGCAGACCTGCATGAGTTCCCTCGTAGCCACCTTAGCTTAGGGGCAGAGCGTCGCTCTTGTAAAGCGAAGGTCGCAGGTTCGATTCCTGCAGGTGGCAATCGTTTTAGATCTGAATTTTTGCTTATGACATCGGAAAAGGATGCTATTCAGAAATTTCGAAAAAGCTTAGTCTGCATGCCTCCTTGGCTCAGGGGCAGAGCGTCGCTCTCGTAAAGCGAAGGTCGCAGGTTCGATTCCTGCAGGTGGCAAATTTTTTGATTTCCGTTTCTGATGATCACTATAGATCTGCAAATATTATGCAGACCTGCATGAGTTCCCTCGTAGCCACCTTAGCTTAGGGGCAGAGCGTCGCTCTTGTAAAGCGAAGGTCGCAGGTTCGATTCCTGCAGGTGGCAATCGTTTTAGATCTGAATTTTTGCTTATGACATCGGAAAAGGATGCTATTCAGAAATTTCGAAAAAGCATAGTCTGCATGCCTCCTTGGCTCAGGGGCAGAGCGTCGCTCTCGTAAAGCGAAGGTCGCAGGTTCGATTCCTGCAGGTGGCAAATTTTTTGATTTCCGTTTCTGATGATCACTATAGATGGACAAATATTATGCAGACCTGCATGAGTTCCCTCGTAGCCACCTTAGCTTAGGGGCAGAGCGTCGCTCTTGTAAAGCGAAGGTCGCAGGTTCGATTCCTGCAGGTGGCAATCGTTTTAGATCTGAATTTTTGCTTATGACATCGGAAAAGGATGCTATTCAGAAATTTCGAAAAAGCATAGTCTGCATGCCTCCTTGGCTCAGGGGCAGAGCGTCGCTCTCGTAAAGCGAAGGTCGCAGGTTCGATTCCTGCAGGTGGCAAATTTTTTGATTTCCGTTTCTGATGATCACTATAGATCTGCAAATATTATGCAGACCTGCATGAGTTCCCTCGTAGCCACCTTAGCTTAGGGGCAGAGCGTCGCTCTTGTAAAGCGAAGGTCGCAGGTTCGATTCCTGCAGGTGGCAAATTTTTTGATTTCCGTTTCTGATGATCACTATAGATCTGCAAATATTATGCAGACCTGCATGAGTTCCCTCGTAGCCACCTTAGCTTAGGGGCAGAGCGTCGCTCTTGTAAAGCGAAGGTCGCAGGTTCGATTCCTGCAGGTGGCAATCGTTTTAGATCTGAATTTTTGCTTATGACATCGGAAAAGGATGCTATTCAGAAATTTCGAAAAAGCTTAGTCTGCATGCCTCCTTGGCTCAGGGGCAGAGCGTCGCTCTCGTAAAGCGAAGGTCGCAGGTTCGATTCCTGCAGGTGGCAAATTTTTTGATTTCCGTTTCTGATGATCACTATAGATCTGCAAATATTATGCAGACCTGCATGAGTTCCCTCGTAGCCACCTTAGCTTAGGGGCAGAGCGTCGCTCTTGTAAAGCGAAGGTCGCAGGTTCGATTCCTGCAGGTGGCAATCGTTTTAGATCTGAATTTTTGCTTATGACATCGGAAAAGGATGCTATTCAGAAATTTCGAAAAAGCATAGTCTGCATGCCTCCTTGGCTCAGGGGCAGAGCGTCGCTCTCGTAAAGCGAAGGTCGCAGGTTCGATTCCTGCAGGTGGCAAATTTTTTGATTTCCGTTTCTGATGATCACTATAGATGGACAAATATTATGCAGACCTGCATGAGTTCCCTCGTAGCCACCTTAGCTTAGGGGCAGAGCGTCGCTCTTGTAAAGCGAAGGTCGCAGGTTCGATTCCTGCAGGTGGCAATCGTTTTAGATCTGAATTTTTGCTTATGACATCGGAAAAGGATGCTATTCAGAAATTTCGAAAAAGCATAGTCTGCATGCCTCCTTGGCTCAGGGGCAGAGCGTCGCTCTCGTAAAGCGAAGGTCGCAGGTTCGATTCCTGCAGGTGGCAAATTTTTTGATTTCCGTTTCTGATGATCACTATAGATGGACAAATATTATGCAGACCTGCATGAGTTCCCTCGTAGCCACCTTAGCTTAGGGGCAGAGCGTCGCTCTTGTAAAGCGAAGGTCGCAGGTTCGATTCCTGCAGGTGGCAATCGTTTTAGATCTGAATTTTTGCTTATGACATCGGAAAAGGATGCTATTCAGAAATTTCGAAAAAGCTTAGTCTGCATGCCTCCTTGGCTCAGGGGCAGAGCGTCGCTCTCGTAAAGCGAAGGTCGCAGGTTCGATTCCTGCAGGTGGCAAATTTTTTGATTTCCGTTTCTGATGATCACTATAGATCTGCAAATATTATGCAGACCTGCATGAGTTCCCTCGTAGCCACCTTAGCTTAGGGGCAGAGCGTCGCTCTTGTAAAGCGAAGGTCGCAGGTTCGATTCCTGCAGGTGGCAAATTTTTTGATTTCCGTTTCTGATGATCACTATAGATCTGCAAATATTATGCAGACCTGCATGAGTTCCCTCGTAGCCACCTTAGCTTAGGGGCAGAGCGTCGCTCTTGTAAAGCGAAGGTCGCAGGTTCGATTCCTGCAGGTGGCAATCGTTTTAGATCTGAATTTTTGCTTATGACATCGGAAAAGGATGCTATTCAGAAATTTCGAAAAAGCATAGTCTGCATGCCTCCTTGGCTCAGGGGCAGAGCGTCGCTCTCGTAAAGCGAAGGTCGCAGGTTCGATTCCTGCAGGTGGCAAATTTTTTGATTTCCGTTTCTGATGATCACTATAGATCTGCAAATATTATGCAGACCTGCATGAGTTCCCTCGTAGCCACCTTAGCTTAGGGGCAGAGCGTCGCTCTTGTAAAGCGAAGGTCGCAGGTTCGATTCCTGCAGGTGGCAATCGTTTTAGATCTGAATTTTTGCTTATGACATCGGAAAAGGATGCTATTCAGAAATTTCGAAAAAGCATAGTCTGCATGCCTCCTTGGCTCAGGGGCAGAGCGTCGCTCTCGTAAAGCGAAGGTCGCAGGTTCGATTCCTGCAGGTGGCAAATTTTTTGATTTCCGTTTCTGAAGTACTACAGATGGACAAATATTATGCAGACCTGCATGAGTTCCCTCGTAGCCACCTTAGCTTAGGGGCAGAGCGTCGCTCTTGTAAAGCGAAGGTCGCAGGTTCGATTCCTGCAGGTGGCAATCGTTTTAGATCTGAATTTTCGAAAAAGTTTAGTCTGCATGCCTCCTTGGCTCAGGGGCAGAGCGTCGCTCTCGTAAAGCGAAGGTCGCAGGTTCGATTCCTGCAGGTGGCAATCGTTTTAGATCTGAATTTTTGCTTATGACATCGGAAAAGGATGCTATTCAGAAATTTCGAAAAAGCATAGTCTGCATGCCTCCTTGGCTCAGGGGCAGAGCGTCGCTCTCGTAAAGCGAAGGTCGCAGGTTCGATTCCTGCAGGTGGCAAATTTTTTGATTTCCGTTTCTGATGATCACTATAGATCTGCAAATATTATGCAGACCTGCATGAGTTCCCTCGTAGCCACCTTAGCTTAGGGGCAGAGCGTCGCTCTTGTAAAGCGAAGGTCGCAGGTTCGATTCCTGCAGGTGGCAATCGTTTTAGATCTGAATTTTCGAAAAAGCATAGTCTGCATGCCTCCTTGGCTCAGGGGCAGAGCGTCGCTCTCGTAAAGCGAAGGTCGCAGGTTCGATTCCTGCAGGTGGCAAATTTTTTGATTTCCGTTTCTGATGATCACTATAGATGGACAAATATTATGCAGACCTGCATGAGTTCCCTCGTAGCCACCTTAGCTTAGGGGCAGAGCGTCGCTCTTGTAAAGCGAAGGTCGCAGGTTCGATTCCTGCAGGTGGCAATCGTTTTAGATCTGAATTTTTGCTTATGACATCGGAAAAGGATGCTATTCAGAAATTTCGAAAAAGCATAGTCTGCATGCCTCCTTGGCTCAGGGGCAGAGCGTCGCTCTCGTAAAGCGAAGGTCGCAGGTTCGATTCCTGCAGGTGGCAAATTTTTTGATTTCCGTTTCTGATGATCACTATAGATCTGCAAATATTATGCAGACCTGCATGAGTT
Source organism: Allodiplogaster sudhausi (assembly GCA_945643635.1). Classification (NCBI taxonomy): domain Eukaryota; kingdom Metazoa; phylum Nematoda; class Chromadorea; order Rhabditida; family Diplogasteridae; genus Allodiplogaster; species Allodiplogaster sudhausi. Next base: position 312,488 of record CALZFC010000096.1, on the reverse strand, counting down.
CCCTCGTAGCCACCTTAGCTTAGGGGCAGAGCGTCGCTCTTGTAAAGCGAAGGTCGCAGGTTCGATTCCTGCAGGTGGCAAATTTTTTGATTTCCGTTTCTGATGATCACTATAGATCTGCAAATATTATGCAGACCTGCATGAGTTCCCTCGTAGCCACCTTAGCTTAGGGGCAGAGCGTCGCTCTTGTAAAGCGAAGGTCGCAGGTTCGATTCCTGCAGGTGGCAATCGTTTTAGATCTGAATTTTTGCTTATGACATCGGAAAAGGATGCTATTCAGAAATTTCGAAAAAGCTTAGTCTGCATGCCTCCTTGGCTCAGGGGCAGAGCGTCGCTCTCGTAAAGCGAAGGTCGCAGGTTCGATTCCTGCAGGTGGCAATCGTTTTAGATCTGAATTTTCGAAAAATTTAGTCTGCATGCCTCCTTGGCTCAGGGGCAGAGCGTCGCTCTCGTAAAGCGAAGGTCGCAGGTTCGATTCCTGCAGGTGGCAAATTTTTTGATTTCCGTTTCTGATGATCACTATAGATCTGCAAATATTATGCAGACCTGCATGAGTTCCCTCGTAGCCACCTTAGCTTAGGGGCAGAGCGTCGCTCTTGTAAAGCGAAGGTCGCAGGTTCGATTCCTGCAGGTGGCAAATTTTTTGATTTCCGTTTCTGATGATCACTATAGATCTGCAAATATTATGCAGACCTGCATGAGTTCCCTCGTAGCCACCTTAGCTTAGGGGCAGAGCGTCGCTCTTGTAAAGCGAAGGTCGCAGGTTCGATTCCTGCAGGTGGCAATCGTTTTAGATCTGAATTTTTGCTTATGACATCGGAAAAGGATGCTATTCAGAAATTTCGAAAAAGCATAGTCTGCATGCCTCCTTGGCTCAGGGGCAGAGCGTCGCTCTCGTAAAGCGAAGGTCGCAGGTTCGATTCCTGCAGGTGGCAAATTTTTTGATTTCCGTTTCTGATGATCACTATAGATCTGCAAATATTATGCAGACCTGCATGAGTTCCCTCGTAGCCACCTTAGCTTAGGGGCAGAGCGTCGCTCTTGTAAAGCGAAGGTCGCAGGTTCGATTCCTGCAGGTGGCAATCGTTTTAGATCTGAATTTTTGCTTATGACATCGGAAAAGGATGCTATTCAGAAATTTCGAAAAAGCATAGTCTGCATGCCTCCTTGGCTCAGGGGCAGAGCGTCGCTCTCGTAAAGCGAAGGTCGCAGGTTCGATTCCTGCAGGTGGCAAATTTTTTGATTTCCGTTTCTGATGTACACTATAGATGGACAAATATTATGCAGACCTGCATGAGTTCCCTCGTAGCCACCTTAGCTTAGGGGCAGAGCGTCGCTCTTGTAAAGCGAAGGTCGCAGGTTCGATTCCTGCAGGTGGCAATCGTTTTAGATCTGAATTTTCGAAAAAGTTTAGTCTGCATGCCTCCTTGGCTCAGGGGCAGAGCGTCGCTCTCGTAAAGCGAAGGTCGCAGGTTCGATTCCTGCAGGTGGCAAATTTTTTGATTTCCGTTTCTGATGATCACTATAGATGGGCAAATATTATGCAGACCTGCATGAGTTCCCTCGTAGCCACCTTAGCTTAGGGGCAGAGCGTCGCTCTTGTAAAGCGAAGGTCGCAGGTTCGATTCCTGCAGGTGGCAATCGTTTTAGATCTGAATTTTTGCTTATGACATCGGAAAAGGATGCTATTCAGAAATTTCGAAAAAGCTTAGTCTGCATGCCTCCTTGGCTCAGGGGCAGAGCGTCGCTCTCGTAAAGCGAAGGTCGCAGGTTCGATTCCTGCAGGTGGCAATCGTTTTAGATCTGAATTTTTGCTTATGACATCGGAAAAGGATGCTATTCAGAAATTTCGAAAAAGCATAGTCTGCATGCCTCCTTGGCTCAGGGGCAGAGCGTCGCTCTCGTAAAGCGAAGGTCGCAGGTTCGATTCCTGCAGGTGGCAAATTTTTTGATTTCCGTTTCTGATGATCACTATAGATGGACAAATATTATGCAGACCTGCATGAGTTCCCTCGTAGCCACCTTAGCTTAGGGGCAGAGCGTCGCTCTTGTAAAGCGAAGGTCGCAGGTTCGATTCCTGCAGGTGGCAATCGTTTTAGATCTGAATTTTTGCTTATGACATCGGAAAAGGATGCTATTCAGAAATTTCGAAAAAGCTTAGTCTGCATGCCTCCTTGGCTCAGGGGCAGAGCGTCGCTCTCGTAAAGCGAAGGTCGCAGGTTCGATTCCTGCAGGTGGCAAATTTTTTGATTTCCGTTTCTGATGATCACTATAGATGGACAAATATTATGCAGACCTGCATGAGTTCCCTCGTAGCCACCTTAGCTTAGGGGCAGAGCGTCGCTCTTGTAAAGCGAAGGTCGCAGGTTCGATTCCTGCAGGTGGCAATCGTTTTAGATCTGAATTTTTGCTTATGACATCGGAAAAGGATGCTATTCAGAAATTTCGAAAAAGCATAGTCTGCATGCCTCCTTGGCTCAGGGGCAGAGCGTCGCTCTCGTAAAGCGAAGGTCGCAGGTTCGATTCCTGCAGGTGGCAAATTTTTTGATTTCCGTTTCTGATGATCACTATAGATCTGCAAATATTATGCAGACCTGCATGAGTTCCCTCGTAGCCACCTTAGCTTAGGGGCAGAGCGTCGCTCTTGTAAAGCGAAGGTCGCAGGTTCGATTCCTGCAGGTGGCAATCGTTTTAGATCTGAATTTTTGCTTATGACATCGGAAAAGGATGCTATTCAGAAATTTCGAAAAAGCTTAGTCTGCATGCCTCCTTGGCTCAGGGGCAGAGCGTCGCTCTCGTAAAGCGAAGGTCGCAGGTTCGATTCCTGCAGGTGGCAAATTTTTTGATTTCCGTTTCTGATGATCACTATAGATCTGCAAATATTATGCAGACCTGCATGAGTTCCCTCGTAGCCACCTTAGCTTAGGGGCAGAGCGTCGCTCTTGTAAAGCGAAGGTCGCAGGTTCGATTCCTGCAGGTGGCAATCGTTTTAGATCTGAATTTTTGCTTATGACATCGGAAAAGGATGCTATTCAGAAATTTCGAAAAAGCATAGTCTGCATGCCTCCTTGGCTCAGGGGCAGAGCGTCGCTCTCGTAAAGCGAAGGTCGCAGGTTCGATTCCTGCAGGTGGCAAATTTTTTGATTTCCGTTTCTGATGATCACTATAGATGGACAAATATTATGCAGACCTGCATGAGTTCCCTCGTAGCCACCTTAGCTTAGGGGCAGAGCGTCGCTCTTGTAAAGCGAAGGTCGCAGGTTCGATTCCTGCAGGTGGCAATCGTTTTAGATCTGAATTTTTGCTTATGACATCGGAAAAGGATGCTATTCAGAAATTTCGAAAAAGCATAGTCTGCATGCCTCCTTGGCTCAGGGGCAGAGCGTCGCTCTCGTAAAGCGAAGGTCGCAGGTTCGATTCCTGCAGGTGGCAAATTTTTTGATTTCCGTTTCTGATGACACTATAGATGGACAAATATTATGCAGACCTGCATGAGTTCCCTCGTAGCCACCTTAGCTTAGGGGCAGAGCGTCGCTCTTGTAAAGCGAAGGTCGCAGGTTCGATTCCTGCAGGTGGCAAATTTTTTGATTTCCGTTTCTGATGATCACTATAGATCTGCAAATATTATGCAGACCTGCATGAGTTCCCTCGTAGCCACCTTAGCTTAGGGGCAGAGCGTCGCTCTCGTAAAGCGAAGGTCGCAGGTTCGATTCCTGCAGGTGGCAAATTTTTTGATTTCCGTTTCTGATGATCACTATAGATCTGCAAATATTATGCAGACCTGCATGAGTTCCCTCGTAGCCACCTTAGCTTAGGGGCAGAGCGTCGCTCTTGTAAAGCGAAGGTCGCAGGTTCGATTCCTGCAGGTGGCAATCGTTTTAGATCTGAATTTTTGCTTATGACATCGGAAAAGGATGCTATTCAGAAATTTCGAAAAAGCATAGTCTGCATGCCTCCTTGGCTCAGGGGCAGAGCGTCGCTCTCGTAAAGCGAAGGTCGCAGGTTCGATTCCTGCAGGTGGCAAATTTTTTGATTTCCGTTTCTGATGATCACTATAGATGGACAAATATTATGCAGACCTGCATGAGTTCCCTCGTAGCCACCTTAGCTTAGGGGCAGAGCGTCGCTCTTGTAAAGCGAAGGTCGCAGGTTCGATTCCTGCAGGTGGCAATCGTTTTAGATCTGAATTTTTGCTTATGACATCGGAAAAGGATGCTATTCAGAAATTTCGAAAAAGCTTAGTCTGCATGCCTCCTTGGCTCAGGGGCAGAGCGTCGCTCTCGTAAAGCGAAGGTCGCAGGTTCGATTCCTGCAGGTGGCAAATTTTTTGATTTCCGTTTCTGATGATCACTATAGATCTGCAAATATTATGCAGACCTGCATGAGTTCCCTCGTAGCCACCTTAGCTTAGGGGCAGAGCGTCGCTCTTGTAAAGCGAAGGTCGCAGGTTCGATTCCTGCAGGTGGCAATCGTTTTAGATCTGAATTTTTGCTTATGACATCGGAAAAGGATGCTATTCAGAAATTTCGAAAAAGCATAGTCTGCATGCCTCCTTGGCTCAGGGGCAGAGCGTCGCTCTCGTAAAGCGAAGGTCGCAGGTTCGATTCCTGCAGGTGGCAAATTTTTTGATTTCCGTTTCTGATGATCACTATAGATGGACAAATATTATGCAGACCTGCATGAGTTCCCTCGTAGCCACCTTAGCTTAGGGGCAGAGCGTCGCTCTTGTAAAGCGAAGGTCGCAGGTTCGATTCCTGCAGGTGGCAAATTTTTTGATTTCCGTTTCTGATGATCACTATAGATCTGCAAATATTATGCAGACCTGCATGAGTTCCCTCGTAGCCACCTTAGCTTAGGGGCAGAGCGTCGCTCTTGTAAAGCGAAGGTCGCAGGTTCGATTCCTGCAGGTGGCAAATTTTTTGATTTCCGTTTCTGATGATCACTATAGATCTGCAAATATTATGCAGACCTGCATGAGTTCCCTCGTAGCCACCTTAGCTTAGGGGCAGAGCGTCGCTCTTGTAAAGCGAAGGTCGCAGGTTCGATTCCTGCAGGTGGCAATCGTTTTAGATCTGAATTTTTGCTTATGACATCGGAAAAGGATGCTATTCAGAAATTTCGAAAAAGCATAGTCTGCATGCCTCCTTGGCTCAGGGGCAGAGCGTCGCTCTCGTAAAGCGAAGGTCGCAGGTTCGATTCCTGCAGGTGGCAAATTTTTTGATTTCCGTTTCTGATGATCACTATAGATGGACAAATATTATGCAGACCTGCATGAGTTCCCTCGTAGCCACCTTAGCTTAGGGGCAGAGCGTCGCTCTTGTAAAGCGAAGGTCGCAGGTTCGATTCCTGCAGGTGGCAATCGTTTTAGATCTGAATTTTTGCTTATGACATCGGAAAAGGATGCTATTCAGAAATTTCGAAAAAGCTTAGTCTGCATGCCTCCTTGGCTCAGGGGCAGAGCGTCGCTCTCGTAAAGCGAAGGTCGCAGGTTCGATTCCTGCAGGTGGCAAATTTTTTGATTTCCGTTTCTGATGATCACTATAGATCTGCAAATATTATGCAGACCTGCATGAGTTCCCTCGTAGCCACCTTAGCTTAGGGGCAGAGCGTCGCTCTTGTAAAGCGAAGGTCGCAGGTTCGATTCCTGCAGGTGGCAATCGTTTTAGATCTGAATTTTTGCTTATGACATCGGAAAAGGATGCTATTCAGAAATTTCGAAAAAGCATAGTCTGCATGCCTCCTTGGCTCAGGGGCAGAGCGTCGCTCTCGTAAAGCGAAGGTCGCAGGTTCGATTCCTGCAGGTGGCAAATTTTTTGATTTCCGTTTCTGATGATCACTATAGATGGACAAATATTATGCAGACCTGCATGAGTTCCCTCGTAGCCACCTTAGCTTAGGGGCAGAGCGTCGCTCTTGTAAAGCGAAGGTCGCAGGTTCGATTCCTGCAGGTGGCAATCGTTTTAGATCTGAATTTTTGCTTATGACATCGGAAAAGGATGCTATTCAGAAATTTCGAAAAAGCATAGTCTGCATGCCTCCTTGGCTCAGGGGCAGAGCGTCGCTCTCGTAAAGCGAAGGTCGCAGGTTCGATTCCTGCAGGTGGCAAATTTTTTGATTTCCGTTTCTGATGATCACTATAGATCTGCAAATATTATGCAGACCTGCATGAGTTCCCTCGTAGCCACCTTAGCTTAGGGGCAGAGCGTCGCTCTTGTAAAGCGAAGGTCGCAGGTTCGATTCCTGCAGGTGGCAATCGTTTTAGATCTGAATTTTTGCTTATGACATCGGAAAAGGATGCTATTCAGAAATTTCGAAAAAGCATAGTCTGCATGCCTCCTTGGCTCAGGGGCAGAGCGTCGCTCTCGTAAAGCGAAGGTCGCAGGTTCGATTCCTGCAGGTGGCAAATTTTTTGATTTCCGTTTCTGATGATCACTATAGATGGCAAATATTATGCAGACCTGCATGAGTTCCCTCGTAGCCACCTTAGCTTAGGGGCAGAGCGTCGCTCTTGTAAAGCGAAGGTCGCAGGTTCGATTCCTGCAGGTGGCAATCGTTTTAGATCTGAATTTTTGCTTATGACATCGGAAAAGGATGCTATTCAGAAATTTCGAAAAAGCATAGTCTGCATGCCTCCTTGGCTCAGGGGCAGAGCGTCGCTCTCGTAAAGCGAAGGTCGCAGGTTCGATTCCTGCAGGTGGCAAATTTTTTGATTTCCGTTTCTGATGTACACTATAGATGGACAAATATTATGCAGACCTGCATGAGTTCCCTCGTAGCCACCTTAGCTTAGGGGCAGAGCGTCGCTCTTGTAAAGCGAAGGTCGCAGGTTCGATTCCTGCAGGTGGCAATCGTTTTAGATCTGAATTTTTGCTTATGACATCGGAAAAGGATGCTATTCAGAAATTTCGAAAAAGCTTAGTCTGCATGCCTCCTTGGCTCAGGGGCAGAGCGTCGCTCTCGTAAAGCGAAGGTCGCAGGTTCGATTCCTGCAGGTGGCAAATTTTTTATTTCCGTTTCTGATGATCACTATAGATCTGCAAATATTATGCAGACCTGCATGAGTTCCCTCGTAGCCACCTTAGCTTAGGGGCAGAGCGTCGCTCTTGTAAAGCGAAGGTCGCAGGTTCGATTCCTGCAGGTGGCAAATTTTTTGATTTCCGTTTCTGATGATCACTATAGATCTGCAAATATTATGCAGACCTGCATGAGTTCCCTCGTAGCCACCTTAGCTTAGGGGCAGAGCGTCGCTCTTGTAAAGCGAAGGTCGCAGGTTCGATTCCTGCAGGTGGCAATCGTTTTAGATCTGAATTTTTGCTTATGACATCGGAAAAGGATGCTATTCAGAAATTTCGAAAAAGCTTAGTCTGCATGCCTCCTTGGCTCAGGGGCAGAGCGTCGCTCTCGTAAAGCGAAGGTCGCAGGTTCGATTCCTGCAGGTGGCAAATTTTTTGATTTCCGTTTCTGATGATCACTATAGATCTGCAAATATTATGCAGACCTGCATGAGTTCCCTCGTAGCCACCTTAGCTTAGGGGCAGAGCGTCGCTCTTGTAAAGCGAAGGTCGCAGGTTCGATTCCTGCAGGTGGCAATCGTTTTAGATCTGAATTTTTGCTTATGACATCGGAAAAGGATGCTATTCAGAAATTTCGAAAAAGCATAGTCTGCATGCCTCCTTGGCTCAGGGGCAGAGCGTCGCTCTCGTAAAGCGAAGGTCGCAGGTTCGATTCCTGCAGGTGGCAAATTTTTTGATTTCCGTTTCTGATGACACTATAGATGGACAAATATTATGCAGACCTGCATGAGTTCCCTCGTAGCCACCTTAGCTTAGGGGCAGAGCGTCGCTCTTGTAAAGCGAAGGTCGCAGGTTCGATTCCTGCAGGTGGCAATCGTTTTAGATCTGAATTTTTGCTTATGACATCGGAAAAGGATGCTATTCAGAAATTTCGAAAAAGCTTAGTCTGCATGCCTCCTTGGCTCAGGGGCAGAGCGTCGCTCTCGTAAAGCGAAGGTCGCAGGTTCGATTCCTGCAGGTGGCAAATTTTTTGATTTCCGTTTCTGATGATCACTATAGATGGCAAATATTATGCAGACCTGCATGAGTTCCCTCGTAGCCACCTTAGCTTAGGGGCAGAGCGTCGCTCTTGTAAAGCGAAGGTCGCAGGTTCGATTCCTGCAGGTGGCAATCGTTTTAGATCTGAATTTTTGCTTATGACATCGGAAAAGGATGCTATTCAGAAATTTCGAAAAAGCTTAGTCTGCATGCCTCCTTGGCTCAGGGGCAGAGCGTCGCTCTCGTAAAGCGAAGGTCGCAGGTTCGATTCCTGCAGGTGGCAAATTTTTTGATTTCCGTTTCTGATGATCACTATAGATCTGCAAATATTATGCAGACCTGCATGAGTTCCCTCGTAGCCACCTTAGCTTAGGGGCAGAGCGTCGCTCTTGTAAAGCGAAGGTCGCAGGTTCGATTCCTGCAGGTGGCAATCGTTTTAGATCTGAATTTTTGCTTATGACATCGGAAAAGGATGCTATTCAGAAATTTCGAAAAAGCATAGTCTGCATGCCTCCTTGGCTCAGGGGCAGAGCGTCGCTCTCGTAAAGCGAAGGTCGCAGGTTCGATTCCTGCAGGTGGCAAATTTTTTGATTTCCGTTTCTGATGATCACTATAGATGGACAAATATTATGCAGACCTGCATGAGTTCCCTCGTAGCCACCTTAGCTTAGGGGCAGAGCGTCGCTCTTGTAAAGCGAAGGTCGCAGGTTCGATTCCTGCAGGTGGCAATCGTTTTAGATCTGAATTTTTGCTTATGACATCGGAAAAGGATGCTATTCAGAAATTTCGAAAAAGCATAGTCTGCATGCCTCCTTGGCTCAGGGGCAGAGCGTCGCTCTCGTAAAGCGAAGGTCGCAGGTTCGATTCCTGCAGGTGGCAAATTTTTTGATTTCCGTTTCTGATGATCACTATAGATCTGCAAATATTATGCAGACCTGCATGAGTTCCCTCGTAGCCACCTTAGCTTAGGGGCAGAGCGTCGCTCTTGTAAAGCGAAGGTCGCAGGTTCGATTCCTGCAGGTGGCAATCGTTTTAGATCTGAATTTTTGCTTATGACATCGGAAAAGGATGCTATTCAGAAATTTCGAAAAAGCATAGTCTGCATGCCTCCTTGGCTCAGGGGCAGAGCGTCGCTCTCGTAAAGCGAAGGTCGCAGGTTCGATTCCTGCAGGTGGCAAATTTTTTGATTTCCGTTTCTGATGATCACTATAGATGGACAAATATTATGCAGACCTGCATGAGTTCCCTCGTAGCCACCTTAGCTTAGGGGCAGAGCGTCGCTCTTGTAAAGCGAAGGTCGCAGGTTCGATTCCTGCAGGTGGCAATCGTTTTAGATCTGAATTTTTGCTTATGACATCGGAAAAGGATGCTATTCAGAAATTTCGAAAAAGCATAGTCTGCATGCCTCCTTGGCTCAGGGGCAGAGCGTCGCTCTCGTAAAGCGAAGGTCGCAGGTTCGATTCCTGCAGGTGGCAAATTTTTTGATTCCGTTTCTGATGATCACTATAGATGGACAAATATTATGCAGACCTGCATGAGTTCCCTCGTAGCCACCTTAGCTTAGGGGCAGAGCGTCGCTCTTGTAAAGCGAAGGTCGCAGGTTCGATTCCTGCAGGTGGCAATCGTTTTAGATCTGAATTTTTGCTTATGACATCGGAAAAGGATGCTATTCAGAAATTTCGAAAAAGCTTAGTCTGCATGCCTCCTTGGCTCAGGGGCAGAGCGTCGCTCTCGTAAAGCGAAGGTCGCAGGTTCGATTCCTGCAGGTGGCAAATTTTTTATTTCCGTTTCTGATGATCACTATAGATCTGCAAATATTATGCAGACCTGCATGAGTTCCCTCGTAGCCACCTTAGCTTAGGGGCAGAGCGTCGCTCTTGTAAAGCGAAGGTCGCAGGTTCGATTCCTGCAGGTGGCAAATTTTTTGATTTCCGTTTCTGATGATCACTATAGATCTGCAAATATTATGCAGACCTGCATGAGTTCCCTCGTAGCCACCTTAGCTTAGGGGCAGAGCGTCGCTCTTGTAAAGCGAAGGTCGCAGGTTCGATTCCTGCAGGTGGCAATCGTTTTAGATCTGAATTTTTGCTTATGACATCGGAAAAGGATGCTATTCAGAAATTTCGAAAAAGCTTAGTCTGCATGCCTCCTTGGCTCAGGGGCAGAGCGTCGCTCTCGTAAAGCGAAGGTCGCAGGTTCGATTCCTGCAGGTGGCAAATTTTTTGATTTCCGTTTCTGATGATCACTATAGATCTGCAAATATTATGCAGACCTGCATGAGTTCCCTCGTAGCCACCTTAGCTTAGGGGCAGAGCGTCGCTCTTGTAAAGCGAAGGTCGCAGGTTCGATTCCTGCAGGTGGCAATCGTTTTAGATCTGAATTTTTGCTTATGACATCGGAAAAGGATGCTATTCAGAAATTTCGAAAAAGCATAGTCTGCATGCCTCCTTGGCTCAGGGGCAGAGCGTCGCTCTCGTAAAGCGAAGGTCGCAGGTTCGATTCCTGCAGGTGGCAAATTTTTTGATTTCCGTTTCTGATGACGCTATAGATGGACAAATATTATGCAGACCTGCATGAGTTCCCTCGTAGCCACCTTAGCTTAGGGGCAGAGCGTCGCTCTTGTAAAGCGAAGGTCGCAGGTTCGATTCCTGCAGGTGGCAATCGTTTTAGATCTGAATTTTTGCTTATGACATCGGAAAAGGATGCTATTCAGAAATTTCGAAAAAGCTTAGTCTGCATGCCTCCTTGGCTCAGGGGCAGAGCGTCGCTCTCGTAAAGCGAAGGTCGCAGGTTCGATTCCTGCAGGTGGCAAATTTTTTGATTTCCGTTTCTGATGATCACTATAGATCTGCAAATATTATGCAGACCTGCATGAGTTCCCTCGTAGCCACCTTAGCTTAGGGGCAGAGCGTCGCTCTTGTAAAGCGAAGGTCGCAGGTTCGATTCCTGCAGGTGGCAATCGTTTTAGATCTGAATTTTTGCTTATGACATCGGAAAAGGATGCTATTCAGAAATTTCGAAAAAGCATAGTCTGCATGCCTCCTTGGCTCAGGGGCAGAGCGTCGCTCTCGTAAAGCGAAGGTCGCAGGTTCGATTCCTGCAGGTGGCAAATTTTTTGATTTCCGTTTCTGATGATCACTATAGATCTGCAAATATTATGCAGACCTGCATGAGTTCCCTCGTAGCCACCTTAGCTTAGGGGCAGAGCGTCGCTCTTGTAAAGCGAAGGTCGCAGGTTCGATTCCTGCAGGTGGCAATCGTTTTAGATCTGAATTTTTGCTTATGACATCGGAAAAGGATGCTATTCAGAAATTTCGAAAAAGCATAGTCTGCATGCCTCCTTGGCTCAGGGGCAGAGCGTCGCTCTCGTAAAGCGAAGGTCGCAGGTTCGATTCCTGCAGGTGGCAAATTTTTTGATTTCCGTTTCTGATGATCACTATAGATCTGCAAATATTATGCAGACCTGCATGAGTTCCCTCGTAGCCACCTTAGCTTAGGGGCAGAGCGTCGCTCTTGTAAAGCGAAGGTCGCAGGTTCGATTCCTGCAGGTGGCAATCGTTTTAGATCTGAATTTTTGCTTATGACATCGGAAAAGGATGCTATTCAGAAATTTCGAAAAAGCATAGTCTGCATGCCTCCTTGGCTCAGGGGCAGAGCGTCGCTCTCGTAAAGCGAAGGTCGCAGGTTCGATTCCTGCAGGTGGCAAATTTTTTGATTTCCGTTTCTGATGATCACTATAGATGGACAAATATTATGCAGACCTGCATGAGTTCCCTCGTAGCCACCTTAGCTTAGGGGCAGAGCGTCGCTCTTGTAAAGCGAAGGTCGCAGGTTCGATTCCTGCAGGTGGCAATCGTTTTAGATCTGAATTTTTGCTTATGACATCGGAAAAGGATGCTATTCAGAAATTTCGAAAAAGCTTAGTCTGCATGCCTCCTTGGCTCAGGGGCAGAGCGTCGCTCTCGTAAAGCGAAGGTCGCAGGTTCGATTCCTGCAGGTGGCAATCGTTTTAGATCTGAATTTTTGCTTATGACATCGGAAAAGGATGCTATTCAGAAATTTCGAAAAAGCATAGTCTGCATGCCTCCTTGGCTCAGGGGCAGAGCGTCGCTCTCGTAAAGCGAAGGTCGCAGGTTCGATTCCTGCAGGTGGCAAATTTTTTGATTTCCGTTTCTGATGATCACTATAGATCTGCAAATATTATGCAGACCTGCATGAGTTCCCTCGTAGCCACCTTAGCTTAGGGGCAGAGCGTCGCTCTTGTAAAGCGAAGGTCGCAGGTTCGATTCCTGCAGGTGGCAATCGTTTTAGATCTGAATTTTTGCTTATGACATCGGAAAAGGATGCTATTCAGAAATTTCGAAAAAGCTTAGTCTGCATGCCTCCTTGGCTCAGGGGCAGAGCGTCGCTCTCGTAAAGCGAAGGTCGCAGGTTCGATTCCTGCAGGTGGCAAATTTTTTGATTTCCGTTTCTGATGATCACTATAGATCTGCAAATATTATGCAGACCTGCATGAGTTCCCTCGTAGCCACCTTAGCTTAGGGGCAGAGCGTCGCTCTTGTAAAGCGAAGGTCGCAGGTTCGATTCCTGCAGGTGGCAATCGTTTTAGATCTGAATTTTTGCTTATGACATCGGAAAAGGATGCTATTCAGAAATTTCGAAAAAGCATAGTCTGCATGCCTCCTTGGCTCAGGGGCAGAGCGTCGCTCTCGTAAAGCGAAGGTCGCAGGTTCGATTCCTGCAGGTGGCAAATTTTTTGATTCCGTTTCTGATGTACACTATAGATGGACAAATATTATGCAGACCTGCATGAGTTCCCTCGTAGCCACCTTAGCTTAGGGGCAGAGCGTCGCTCTTGTAAAGCGAAGGTCGCAGGTTCGATTCCTGCAGGTGGCAATCGTTTTAGATCTGAATTTTTGCTTATGACATCGGAAAAGGATGCTATTCAGAAATTTCGAAAAAGCTTAGTCTGCATGCCTCCTTGGCTCAGGGGCAGAGCGTCGCTCTCGTAAAGCGAAGGTCGCAGGTTCGATTCCTGCAGGTGGCAATCGTTTTAGATCTGAATTTTTGCTTATGACATCGGAAAAGGATGCTATTCAGAAATTTCGAAAAAGCATAGTCTGCATGCCTCCTTGGCTCAGGGGCAGAGCGTCGCTCTCGTAAAGCGAAGGTCGCAGGTTCGATTCCTGCAGGTGGCAAATTTTTTTATTTCCGTTTCTGATGATCACTATAGATCTGCAAATATTATGCAGACCTGCATGAGTTCCCTCGTAGCCACCTTAGCTTAGGGGCAGAGCGTCGCTCTTGTAAAGCGAAGGTCGCAGGTTCGATTCCTGCAGGTGGCAAATTTTTTGATTTCCGTTTCTGATGATCACTATAGATCTGCAAATATTATGCAGACCTGCATGAGTTCCCTCGTAGCCACCTTAGCTTAGGGGCAGAGCGTCGCTCTTGTAAAGCGAAGGTCGCAGGTTCGATTCCTGCAGGTGGCAATCGTTTTAGATCTGAATTTTTGCTTATGACATCGGAAAAGGATGCTATTCAGAAATTTCGAAAAAGCATAGTCTGCATGCCTCCTTGGCTCAGGGGCAGAGCGTCGCTCTCGTAAAGCGAAGGTCGCAGGTTCGATTCCTGCAGGTGGCAAATTTTTTGATTTCCGTTTCTGATGATCACTATAGATCTGCAAATATTATGCAGACCTGCATGAGTTCCCTCGTAGCCACCTTAGCTTAGGGGCAGAGCGTCGCTCTTGTAAAGCGAAGGTCGCAGGTTCGATTCCTGCAGGTGGCAATCGTTTTAGATCTGAATTTTTGCTTATGACATCGGAAAAGGATGCTATTCAGAAATTTCGAAAAAGCATAGTCTGCATGCCTCCTTGGCTCAGGGGCAGAGCGTCGCTCTCGTAAAGCGAAGGTCGCAGGTTCGATTCCTGCAGGTGGCAAATTTTTTGATTTCCGTTTCTGATGATCACTATAGATGGACAAATATTATGCAGACCTGCATGAGTTCCCTCGTAGCCACCTTAGCTTAGGGGCAGAGCGTCGCTCTTGTAAAGCGAAGGTCGCAGGTTCGATTCCTGCAGGTGGCAATCGTTTTAGATCTGAATTTTTGCTTATGACATCGGAAAAGGATGCTATTCAGAAATTTCGAAAAAGCATAGTCTGCATGCCTCCTTGGCTCAGGGGCAGAGCGTCGCTCTCGTAAAGCGAAGGTCGCAGGTTCGATTCCTGCAGGTGGCAAATTTTTTGATTTCCGTTTCTGATGATCACTATAGATCTGCAAATATTATGCAGACCTGCATGAGTTCCCTCGTAGCCACCTTAGCTTAGGGGCAGAGCGTCGCTCTTGTAAAGCGAAGGTCGCAGGTTCGATTCCTGCAGGTGGCAATCGTTTTAGATCTGAATTTTTGCTTATGACATCGGAAAAGGATGCTATTCAGAAATTTCGAAAAAGCTTAGTCTGCATGCCTCCTTGGCTCAGGGGCAGAGCGTCGCTCTCGTAAAGCGAAGGTCGCAGGTTCGATTCCTGCAGGTGGCAAATTTTTTGATTTCCGTTTCTGATGATCACTATAGATCTGCAAATATTATGCAGACCTGCATGAGTTCCCTCGTAGCCACCTTAGCTTAGGGGCAGAGCGTCGCTCTTGTAAAGCGAAGGTCGCAGGTTCGATTCCTGCAGGTGGCAATCGTTTTAGATCTGAATTTTTGCTTATGACATCGGAAAAGGATGCTATTCAGAAATTTCGAAAAAGCATAGTCTGCATGCCTCCTTGGCTCAGGGGCAGAGCGTCGCTCTCGTAAAGCGAAGGTCGCAGGTTCGATTCCTGCAGGTGGCAAATTTTTTGATTTCCGTTTCTGATGTACTATAGATGGACAAATATTATGCAGACCTGCATGAGTTCCCTCGTAGCCACCTTAGCTTAGGGGCAGAGCGTCGCTCTTGTAAAGCGAAGGTCGCAGGTTCGATTCCTGCAGGTGGCAATCGTTTTAGATCTGAATTTTTGCTTATGACATCGGAAAAGGATGCTATTCAGAAATTTCGAAAAAGCTTAGTCTGCATGCCTCCTTGGCTCAGGGGCAGAGCGTCGCTCTCGTAAAGCGAAGGTCGCAGGTTCGATTCCTGCAGGTGGCAATCGTTTTAGATCTGAATTTTTGCTTATGACATCGGAAAAGGATGCTATTCAGAAATTTCGAAAAAGCATAGTCTGCATGCCTCCTTGGCTCAGGGGCAGAGCGTCGCTCTCGTAAAGCGAAGGTCGCAGGTTCGATTCCTGCAGGTGGCAAATTTTTTGATTTCCGTTTCTGATGATCACTATAGATCTGCAAATATTATGCAGACCTGCATGAGTTCCCTCGTAGCCACCTTAGCTTAGGGGCAGAGCGTCGCTCTTGTAAAGCGAAGGTCGCAGGTTCGATTCCTGCAGGTGGCAATCGTTTTAGATCTGAATTTTTGCTTATGACATCGGAAAAGGATGCTATTCAGAAATTTCGAAAAAGCTTAGTCTGCATGCCTCCTTGGCTCAGGGGCAGAGCGTCGCTCTCGTAAAGCGAAGGTCGCAGGTTCGATTCCTGCAGGTGGCAAATTTTTTGATTTCCGTTTCTGATGATCACTATAGATCTGCAAATATTATGCAGACCTGCATGAGTTCCCTCGTAGCCACCTTAGCTTAGGGGCAGAGCGTCGCTCTTGTAAAGCGAAGGTCGCAGGTTCGATTCCTGCAGGTGGCAATCGTTTTAGATCTGAATTTTTGCTTATGACATCGGAAAAGGATGCTATTCAGAAATTTCGAAAAAGCATAGTCTGCATGCCTCCTTGGCTCAGGGGCAGAGCGTCGCTCTCGTAAAGCGAAGGTCGCAGGTTCGATTCCTGCAGGTGGCAAATTTTTTGATTTCCGTTTCTGATGATACACTATAGATGGACAAATATTATGCAGACCTGCATGAGTTCCCTCGTAGCCACCTTAGCTTAGGGGCAGAGCGTCGCTCTTGTAAAGCGAAGGTCGCAGGTTCGATTCCTGCAGGTGGCAATCGTTTTAGATCTGAATTTTTGCTTATGACATCGGAAAAGGATGCTATTCAGAAATTTCGAAAAAGCATAGTCTGCATGCCTCCTTGGCTCAGGGGCAGAGCGTCGCTCTCGTAAAGCGAAGGTCGCAGGTTCGATTCCTGCAGGTGGCAAATTTTTTGATTTCCGTTTCTGATGATCACTATAGATCTGCAAATATTATGCAGACCTGCATGAGTTCCCTCGTAGCCACCTTAGCTTAGGGGCAGAGCGTCGCTCTTGTAAAGCGAAGGTCGCAGGTTCGATTCCTGCAGGTGGCAATCGTTTTAGATCTGAATTTTTGCTTATGACATCGGAAAAGGATGCTATTCAGAAATTTCGAAAAAGCTTAGTCTGCATGCCTCCTTGGCTCAGGGGCAGAGCGTCGCTCTCGTAAAGCGAAGGTCGCAGGTTCGATTCCTGCAGGTGGCAAATTTTTTGATTTCCGTTTCTGATGATCACTATAGATCTGCAAATATTATGCAGACCTGCATGAGTTCCCTCGTAGCCACCTTAGCTTAGGGGCAGAGCGTCGCTCTTGTAAAGCGAAGGTCGCAGGTTCGATTCCTGCAGGTGGCAATCGTTTTAGATCTGAATTTTTGCTTATGACATCGGAAAAGGATGCTATTCAGAAATTTCGAAAAAGCATAGTCTGCATGCCTCCTTGGCTCAGGGGCAGAGCGTCGCTCTCGTAAAGCGAAGGTCGCAGGTTCGATTCCTGCAGGTGGCAAATTTTTTGATTTCCGTTTCTGATGATCACTATAGATGGACAAATATTATGCAGACCTGCATGAGTTCCCTCGTAGCCACCTTAGCTTAGGGGCAGAGCGTCGCTCTTGTAAAGCGAAGGTCGCAGGTTCGATTCCTGCAGGTGGCAATCGTTTTAGATCTGAATTTTTGCTTATGACATCGGAAAAGGATGCTATTCAGAAATTTCGAAAAAGCTTAGTCTGCATGCCTCCTTGGCTCAGGGGCAGAGCGTCGCTCTCGTAAAGCGAAGGTCGCAGGTTCGATTCCTGCAGGTGGCAATCGTTTTAGATCTGAATTTTTGCTTATGACATCGGAAAAGGATGCTATTCAGAAATTTCGAAAAAGCATAGTCTGCATGCCTCCTTGGCTCAGGGGCAGAGCGTCGCTCTCGTAAAGCGAAGGTCGCAGGTTCGATTCCTGCAGGTGGCAAATTTTTTGATTTCCGTTTCTGATGATCACTATAGATCTGCAAATATTATGCAGACCTGCATGAGTTCCCTCGTAGCCACCTTAGCTTAGGGGCAGAGCGTCGCTCTTGTAAAGCGAAGGTCGCAGGTTCGATTCCTGCAGGTGGCAATCGTTTTAGATCTGAATTTTTGCTTATGACATCGGAAAAGGATGCTATTCAGAAATTTCGAAAAAGCTTAGTCTGCATGCCTCCTTGGCTCAGGGGCAGAGCGTCGCTCTCGTAAAGCGAAGGTCGCAGGTTCGATTCCTGCAGGTGGCAAATTTTTTGATTTCCGTTTCTGATGATCACTATAGATCTGCAAATATTATGCAGACCTGCATGAGTTCCCTCGTAGCCACCTTAGCTTAGGGGCAGAGCGTCGCTCTTGTAAAGCGAAGGTCGCAGGTTCGATTCCTGCAGGTGGCAATCGTTTTAGATCTGAATTTTTGCTTATGACATCGGAAAAGGATGCTATTCAGAAATTTCGAAAAAGCATAGTCTGCATGCCTCCTTGGCTCAGGGGCAGAGCGTCGCTCTCGTAAAGCGAAGGTCGCAGGTTCGATTCCTGCAGGTGGCAAATTTTTTGATTTCCGTTTCTGATGATCACTATAGATGGACAAATATTATGCAGACCTGCATGAGTTCCCTCGTAGCCACCTTAGCTTAGGGGCAGAGCGTCGCTCTTGTAAAGCGAAGGTCGCAGGTTCGATTCCTGCAGGTGGCAATCGTTTTAGATCTGAATTTTTGCTTATGACATCGGAAAAGGATGCTATTCAGAAATTTCGAAAAAGCTTAGTCTGCATGCCTCCTTGGCTCAGGGGCAGAGCGTCGCTCTCGTAAAGCGAAGGTCGCAGGTTCGATTCCTGCAGGTGGCAATCGTTTTAGATCTGAATTTTTGCTTATGACATCGGAAAAGGATGCTATTCAGAAATTTCGAAAAAGCATAGTCTGCATGCCTCCTTGGCTCAGGGGCAGAGCGTCGCTCTCGTAAAGCGAAGGTCGCAGGTTCGATTCCTGCAGGTGGCAAATTTTTTGATTTCCGTTTCTGATGATCACTATAGATGGACAAATATTATGCAGACCTGCATGAGTTCCCTCGTAGCCACCTTAGCTTAGGGGCAGAGCGTCGCTCTTGTAAAGCGAAGGTCGCAGGTTCGATTCCTGCAGGTGGCAATTTTTTATTTCCGTTTCTGATGATCACTATAGATCTGCAAATATTATGCAGACCTGCATGAGTTCCCTCGTAGCCTCCTTGGCTCAGGGGCAGAGCGTCGCTCTCGTAAAGCGAAGGTCGCAGGTTCGATTCCTGCAGGTGGCAAATTTTTTGATTTCCGTTTCTGATGATCACTATAGATCTGCAAATATTATGCAGACCTGCATGAGTTCCCTCGTAGCCACCTTAGCTTAGGGGCAGAGCGTCGCTCTTGTAAAGCGAAGGTCGCAGGTTCGATTCCTGCAGGTGGCAATCGTTTTAGATCTGAATTTTTGCTTATGACATCGGAAAAGGATGCTATTCAGAAATTTCGAAAAAGCATAGTCTGCATGCCTCCTTGGCTCAGGGGCAGAGCGTCGCTCTCGTAAAGCGAAGGTCGCAGGTTCGATTCCTGCAGGTGGCAAATTTTTTGATTTCCGTTTCTGAATACGCTATAGATGGACAAATATTATGCAGACCTGCATGAGTTCCCTCGTAGCCACCTTAGCTTAGGGGCAGAGCGTCGCTCTTGTAAAGCGAAGGTCGCAGGTTCGATTCCTGCAGGTGGCAATCGTTTTAGATCTGAATTTTTGCTTATGACATCGGAAAAGGATGCTATTCAGAAATTTCGAAAAAGCTTAGTCTGCATGCCTCCTTGGCTCAGGGGCAGAGCGTCGCTCTCGTAAAGCGAAGGTCGCAGGTTCGATTCCTGCAGGTGGCAATCGTTTTAGATCTGAATTTTTGCTTATGACATCGGAAAAGGATGCTATTCAGAAATTTCGAAAAAGCATAGTCTGCATGCCTCCTTGGCTCAGGGGCAGAGCGTCGCTCTCGTAAAGCGAAGGTCGCAGGTTCGATTCCTGCAGGTGGCAAATTTTTTGATTTCCGTTTCTGATGATCACTATAGATCTGCAAATATTATGCAGACCTGCATGAGTTCCCTCGTAGCCACCTTAGCTTAGGGGCAGAGCGTCGCTCTTGTAAAGCGAAGGTCGCAGGTTCGATTCCTGCAGGTGGCAATCGTTTTAGATCTGAATTTTTGCTTATGACATCGGAAAAGGATGCTATTCAGAAATTTCGAAAAAGCTTAGTCTGCATGCCTCCTTGGCTCAGGGGCAGAGCGTCGCTCTCGTAAAGCGAAGGTCGCAGGTTCGATTCCTGCAGGTGGCAAATTTTTTGATTTCCGTTTCTGATGATCACTATAGATCTGCAAATATTATGCAGACCTGCATGAGTTCCCTCGTAGCCACCTTAGCTTAGGGGCAGAGCGTCGCTCTTGTAAAGCGAAGGTCGCAGGTTCGATTCCTGCAGGTGGCAATCGTTTTAGATCTGAATTTTTGCTTATGACATCGGAAAAGGATGCTATTCAGAAATTTCGAAAAAGCATAGTCTGCATGCCTCCTTGGCTCAGGGGCAGAGCGTCGCTCTCGTAAAGCGAAGGTCGCAGGTTCGATTCCTGCAGGTGGCAAATTTTTTGATTTCCGTTTCTGATGACACTATAGATGGACAAATATTATGCAGACCTGCATGAGTTCCCTCGTAGCCACCTTAGCTTAGGGGCAGAGCGTCGCTCTTGTAAAGCGAAGGTCGCAGGTTCGATTCCTGCAGGTGGCAATCGTTTTAGATCTGAATTTTTGCTTATGACATCGGAAAAGGATGCTATTCAGAAATTTCGAAAAAGCTTAGTCTGCATGCCTCCTTGGCTCAGGGGCAGAGCGTCGCTCTCGTAAAGCGAAGGTCGCAGGTTCGATTCCTGCAGGTGGCAATCGTTTTAGATCTGAATTTTTGCTTATGACATCGGAAAAGGATGCTATTCAGAAATTTCGAAAAAGCATAGTCTGCATGCCTCCTTGGCTCAGGGGCAGAGCGTCGCTCTCGTAAAGCGAAGGTCGCAGGTTCGATTCCTGCAGGTGGCAAATTTTTTGATTTCCGTTTCTGATGATCACTATAGATGGACAAATATTATGCAGACCTGCATGAGTTCCCTCGTAGCCACCTTAGCTTAGGGGCAGAGCGTCGCTCTTGTAAAGCGAAGGTCGCAGGTTCGATTCCTGCAGGTGGCAATCGTTTTAGATCTGAATTTTTGCTTATGACATCGGAAAAGGATGCTATTCAGAAATTTCGAAAAAGCTTAGTCTGCATGCCTCCTTGGCTCAGGGGCAGAGCGTCGCTCTCGTAAAGCGAAGGTCGCAGGTTCGATTCCTGCAGGTGGCAAATTTTTTGATTTCCGTTTCTGATGATCACTATAGATCTGCAAATATTATGCAGACCTGCATGAGTTCCCTCGTAGCCACCTTAGCTTAGGGGCAGAGCGTCGCTCTTGTAAAGCGAAGGTCGCAGGTTCGATTCCTGCAGGTGGCAAATTTTTTGATTTCCGTTTCTGATGATCACTATAGATCTGCAAATATTATGCAGACCTGCATGAGTTCCCTCGTAGCCACCTTAGCTTAGGGGCAGAGCGTCGCTCTTGTAAAGCGAAGGTCGCAGGTTCGATTCCTGCAGGTGGCAATCGTTTTAGATCTGAATTTTTGCTTATGACATCGGAAAAGGATGCTATTCAGAAATTTCGAAAAAGCTTAGTCTGCATGCCTCCTTAGCTTAGGGGCAGAGCGTCGCTCTTGTAAAGCGAAGGTCGCAGGTTCGATTCCTGCAGGTGGCAATCGTTTTAGATCTGAATTTTTGCTTATGACATCGGAAAAGGATGCTATTCAGAAATTTCGAAAAAGCATAGTCTGCATGCCTCCTTGGCTCAGGGGCAGAGCGTCGCTCTCGTAAAGCGAAGGTCGCAGGTTCGATTCCTGCAGGTGGCAAATTTTTTGATTTCCGTTTCTGATGTCACTATAGATGGACAAATATTATGCAGACCTGCATGAGTTCCCTCGTAGCCACCTTAGCTTAGGGGCAGAGCGTCGCTCTTGTAAAGCGAAGGTCGCAGGTTCGATTCCTGCAGGTGGCAATCGTTTTAGATCTGAATTTTTGCTTATGACATCGGAAAAGGATGCTATTCAGAAATTTCGAAAAAGCTTAGTCTGCATGCCTCCTTGGCTCAGGGGCAGAGCGTCGCTCTCGTAAAGCGAAGGTCGCAGGTTCGATTCCTGCAGGTGGCAAATTTTTTGATTTCCGTTTCTGATGATCACTATAGATCTGCAAATATTATGCAGACCTGCATGAGTTCCCTCGTAGCCACCTTAGCTTAGGGGCAGAGCGTCGCTCTTGTAAAGCGAAGGTCGCAGGTTCGATTCCTGCAGGTGGCAATTTTTTGATTTCCGTTTCTGATGATCACTATAGATCTGCAAATATTATGCAGACCTGCATGAGTTCCCTCGTAGCCACCTTAGCTTAGGGGCAGAGCGTCGCTCTTGTAAAGCGAAGGTCGCAGGTTCGATTCCTGCAGGTGGCAATCGTTTTAGATCTGAATTTTTGCTTATGACATCGGAAAAGGATGCTATTCAGAAATTTCGAAAAAGCTTAGTCTGCATGCCTCCTTGGCTCAGGGGCAGAGCGTCGCTCTCGTAAAGCGAAGGTCGCAGGTTCGATTCCTGCAGGTGGCAAATTTTTTGATTTCCGTTTCTGATGATCACTATAGATCTGCAAATATTATGCAGACCTGCATGAGTTCCCTCGTAGCCACCTTAGCTTAGGGGCAGAGCGTCGCTCTTGTAAAGCGAAGGTCGCAGGTTCGATTCCTGCAGGTGGCAATCGTTTTAGATCTGAATTTTTGCTTATGACATCGGAAAAGGATGCTATTCAGAAATTTCGAAAAAGCATAGTCTGCATGCCTCCTTGGCTCAGGGGCAGAGCGTCGCTCTCGTAAAGCGAAGGTCGCAGGTTCGATTCCTGCAGGTGGCAAATTTTTTGATTTCCGTTTCTGATGTACACTATAGATGGACAAATATTATGCAGACCTGCATGAGTTCCCTCGTAGCCACCTTAGCTTAGGGGCAGAGCGTCGCTCTTGTAAAGCGAAGGTCGCAGGTTCGATTCCTGCAGGTGGCAATCGTTTTAGATCTGAATTTTTGCTTATGACATCGGAAAAGGATGCTATTCAGAAATTTCGAAAAAGCATAGTCTGCATGCCTCCTTGGCTCAGGGGCAGAGCGTCGCTCTCGTAAAGCGAAGGTCGCAGGTTCGATTCCTGCAGGTGGCAAATTTTTTGATTTCCGTTTCTGATGATCACTATAGATCTGCAAATATTATGCAGACCTGCATGAGTTCCCTCGTAGCCACCTTAGCTTAGGGGCAGAGCGTCGCTCTTGTAAAGCGAAGGTCGCAGGTTCGATTCCTGCAGGTGGCAATCGTTTTAGATCTGAATTTTTGCTTATGACATCGGAAAAGGATGCTATTCAGAAATTTCGAAAAAGCATAGTCTGCATGCCTCCTTGGCTCAGGGGCAGAGCGTCGCTCTCGTAAAGCGAAGGTCGCAGGTTCGATTCCTGCAGGTGGCAAATTTTTTGATTTCCGTTTCTGATGATCACTATAGATCTGCAAATATTATGCAGACCTGCATGAGTTCCCTCGTAGCCACCTTAGCTTAGGGGCAGAGCGTCGCTCTTGTAAAGCGAAGGTCGCAGGTTCGATTCCTGCAGGTGGCAATCGTTTTAGATCTGAATTTTTGCTTATGACATCGGAAAAGGATGCTATTCAGAAATTTCGAAAAAGCATAGTCTGCATGCCTCCTTGGCTCAGGGGCAGAGCGTCGCTCTCGTAAAGCGAAGGTCGCAGGTTCGATTCCTGCAGGTGGCAAATTTTTTGATTTCCGTTTCTGATGACACTATAGATGGACAAATATTATGCAGACCTGCATGAGTTCCCTCGTAGCCACCTTAGCTTAGGGGCAGAGCGTCGCTCTTGTAAAGCGAAGGTCGCAGGTTCGATTCCTGCAGGTGGCAATCGTTTTAGATCTGAATTTTTGCTTATGACATCGGAAAAGGATGCTATTCAGAAATTTCGAAAAAGCTTAGTCTGCATGCCTCCTTGGCTCAGGGGCAGAGCGTCGCTCTCGTAAAGCGAAGGTCGCAGGTTCGATTCCTGCAGGTGGCAATCGTTTTAGATCTGAATTTTTGCTTATGACATCGGAAAAGGATGCTATTCAGAAATTTCGAAAAAGCATAGTCTGCATGCCTCCTTGGCTCAGGGGCAGAGCGTCGCTCTCGTAAAGCGAAGGTCGCAGGTTCGATTCCTGCAGGTGGCAAATTTTTTGATTTCCGTTTCTGATGATCACTATAGATCTGCAAATATTATGCAGACCTGCATGAGTTCCCTCGTAGCCACCTTAGCTTAGGGGCAGAGCGTCGCTCTTGTAAAGCGAAGGTCGCAGGTTCGATTCCTGCAGGTGGCAATCGTTTTAGATCTGAATTTTTGCTTATGACATCGGAAAAGGATGCTATTCAGAAATTTCGAAAAAGCATAGTCTGCATGCCTCCTTGGCTCAGGGCAGAGCGTCGCTCTCGTAAAGCGAAGGTCGCAGGTTCGATTCCTGCAGGTGGCAAATTTTTTGATTTCCGTTTCTGATGATCACTATAGATCTGCAAATATTATGCAGACCTGCATGAGTTCCCTCGTAGCCACCTTAGCTTAGGGGCAGAGCGTCGCTCTTGTAAAGCGAAGGTCGCAGGTTCGATTCCTGCAGGTGGCAATCGTTTTAGATCTGAATTTTTGCTTATGACATCGGAAAAGGATGCTATTCAGAAATTTCGAAAAAGCATAGTCTGCATGCCTCCTTGGCTCAGGGGCAGAGCGTCGCTCTCGTAAAGCGAAGGTCGCAGGTTCGATTCCTGCAGGTGGCAAATTTTTTGATTTCCGTTTCTGATGACACTATAGATGGACAAATATTATGCAGACCTGCATGAGTTCCCTCGTAGCCACCTTAGCTTAGGGGCAGAGCGTCGCTCTTGTAAAGCGAAGGTCGCAGGTTCGATTCCTGCAGGTGGCAATCGTTTTAGATCTGAATTTTTGCTTATGACATCGGAAAAGGATGCTATTCAGAAATTTCGAAAAAGCTTAGTCTGCATGCCTCCTTGGCTCAGGGGCAGAGCGTCGCTCTCGTAAAGCGAAGGTCGCAGGTTCGATTCCTGCAGGTGGCAATCGTTTTAGATCTGAATTTTTGCTTATGACATCGGAAAAGGATGCTATTCAGAAATTTCGAAAAAGCATAGTCTGCATGCCTCCTTGGCTCAGGGGCAGAGCGTCGCTCTCGTAAAGCGAAGGTCGCAGGTTCGATTCCTGCAGGTGGCAAATTTTTTGATTTCCGTTTCTGATGATACACTATAGATGGACAAATATTATGCAGACCTGCATGAGTTCCCTCGTAGCCACCTTAGCTTAGGGGCAGAGCGTCGCTCTTGTAAAGCGAAGGTCGCAGGTTCGATTCCTGCAGGTGGCAATCGTTTTAGATCTGAATTTTTGCTTATGACATCGGAAAAGGATGCTATTCAGAAATTTCGAAAAAGCTTAGTCTGCATGCCTCCTTGGCTCAGGGGCAGAGCGTCGCTCTCGTAAAGCGAAGGTCGCAGGTTCGATTCCTGCAGGTGGCAAATTTTTTGATTTCCGTTTCTGATGATCACTATAGATCTGCAAATATTATGCAGACCTGCATGAGTTCCCTCGTAGCCACCTTAGCTTAGGGGCAGAGCGTCGCTCTTGTAAAGCGAAGGTCGCAGGTTCGATTCCTGCAGGTGGCAATCGTTTTAGATCTGAATTTTTGCTTATGACATCGGAAAAGGATGCTATTCAGAAATTTCGAAAAAGCATAGTCTGCATGCCTCCTTGGCTCAGGGGCAGAGCGTCGCTCTCGTAAAGCGAAGGTCGCAGGTTCGATTCCTGCAGGTGGCAAATTTTTTGATTCCCGTTTCTGATGATCACTATAGATGGACAAATATTATGCAGACCTGCATGAGTTCCCTCGTAGCCACCTTAGCTTAGGGGCAGAGCGTCGCTCTTGTAAAGCGAAGGTCGCAGGTTCGATTCCTGCAGGTGGCAATCGTTTTAGATCTGAATTTTTGCTTATGACATCGGAAAAGGATGCTATTCAGAAATTTCGAAAAAGCTTAGTCTGCATGCCTCCTTGGCTCAGGGGCAGAGCGTCGCTCTCGTAAAGCGAAGGTCGCAGGTTCGATTCCTGCAGGTGGCAAATTTTTTGATTTCCGTTTCTGATGATCACTATAGATCTGCAAATATTATGCAGACCTGCATGAGTTCCCTCGTAGCCACCTTAGCTTAGGGGCAGAGCGTCGCTCTTGTAAAGCGAAGGTCGCAGGTTCGATTCCTGCAGGTGGCAATCGTTTTAGATCTGAATTTTTGCTTATGACATCGGAAAAGGATGCTATTCAGAAATTTCGAAAAAGCATAGTCTGCATGCCTCCTTGGCTCAGGGGCAGAGCGTCGCTCTCGTAAAGCGAAGGTCGCAGGTTCGATTCCTGCAGGTGGCAAATTTTTTGATTTCCGTTTCTGATGATCACTATAGATGGACAAATATTATGCAGACCTGCATGAGTTCCCTCGTAGCCACCTTAGCTTAGGGGCAGAGCGTCGCTCTTGTAAAGCGAAGGTCGCAGGTTCGATTCCTGCAGGTGGCAATCGTTTTAGATCTGAATTTTTGCTTATGACATCGGAAAAGGATGCTATTCAGAAATTTCGAAAAAGCATAGTCTGCATGCCTCCTTGGCTCAGGGGCAGAGCGTCGCTCTCGTAAAGCGAAGGTCGCAGGTTCGATTCCTGCAGGTGGCAAATTTTTTGATTTCCGTTTCTGATGATCACTATAGATCTGCAAATATTATGCAGACCTGCATGAGTTCCCTCGTAGCCACCTTAGCTTAGGGGCAGAGCGTCGCTCTTGTAAAGCGAAGGTCGCAGGTTCGATTCCTGCAGGTGGCAATCGTTTTAGATCTGAATTTTTGCTTATGACATCGGAAAAGGATGCTATTCAGAAATTTCGAAAAAGCTTAGTCTGCATGCCTCCTTGGCTCAGGGGCAGAGCGTCGCTCTCGTAAAGCGAAGGTCGCAGGTTCGATTCCTGCAGGTGGCAAATTTTTTGATTTCCGTTTCTGATGATCACTATAGATCTGCAAATATTATGCAGACCTGCATGAGTTCCCTCGTAGCCACCTTAGCTTAGGGGCAGAGCGTCGCTCTTGTAAAGCGAAGGTCGCAGGTTCGATTCCTGCAGGTGGCAATCGTTTTAGATCTGAATTTTTGCTTATGACATCGGAAAAGGATGCTATTCAGAAATTTCGAAAAAGCATAGTCTGCATGCCTCCTTGGCTCAGGGGCAGAGCGTCGCTCTCGTAAAGCGAAGGTCGCAGGTTCGATTCCTGCAGGTGGCAAATTTTTTGATTTCCGTTTCTGATGATCACTATAGATGGACAAATATTATGCAGACCTGCATGAGTTCCCTCGTAGCCACCTTAGCTTAGGGGCAGAGCGTCGCTCTTGTAAAGCGAAGGTCGCAGGTTCGATTCCTGCAGGTGGCAATCGTTTTAGATCTGAATTTTTGCTTATGACATCGGAAAAGGATGCTATTCAGAAATTTCGAAAAAGCTTAGTCTGCATGCCTCCTTGGCTCAGGGGCAGAGCGTCGCTCTCGTAAAGCGAAGGTCGCAGGTTCGATTCCTGCAGGTGGCAATCGTTTTAGATCTGAATTTTTGCTTATGACATCGGAAAAGGATGCTATTCAGAAATTTCGAAAAAGCATAGTCTGCATGCCTCCTTGGCTCAGGGGCAGAGCGTCGCTCTCGTAAAGCGAAGGTCGCAGGTTCGATTCCTGCAGGTGGCAAATTTTTTGATTTCCGTTTCTGATGATCACTATAGATCTGCAAATATTATGCAGACCTGCATGAGTTCCCTCGTAGCCACCTTAGCTTAGGGGCAGAGCGTCGCTCTTGTAAAGCGAAGGTCGCAGGTTCGATTCCTGCAGGTGGCAATCGTTTTAGATCTGAATTTTTGCTTATGACATCGGAAAAGGATGCTATTCAGAAATTTCGAAAAAGCTTAGTCTGCATGCCTCCTTGGCTCAGGGCAGAGCGTCGCTCTCGTAAAGCGAAGGTCGCAGGTTCGATTCCTGCAGGTGGCAAATTTTTTGATTTCCGTTTCTGATGATCACTATAGATCTGCAAATATTATGCAGACCTGCATGAGTTCCCTCGTAGCCACCTTAGCTTAGGGGCAGAGCGTCGCTCTTGTAAAGCGAAGGTCGCAGGTTCGATTCCTGCAGGTGGCAATCGTTTTAGATCTGAATTTTTGCTTATGACATCGGAAAAGGATGCTATTCAGAAATTTCGAAAAAGCATAGTCTGCATGCCTCCTTGGCTCAGGGGCAGAGCGTCGCTCTCGTAAAGCGAAGGTCGCAGGTTCGATTCCTGCAGGTGGCAAATTTTTTGATTTCCGTTTCTGATGTACTATAGATGGACAAATATTATGCAGACCTGCATGAGTTCCCTCGTAGCCACCTTAGCTTAGGGGCAGAGCGTCGCTCTTGTAAAGCGAAGGTCGCAGGTTCGATTCCTGCAGGTGGCAATCGTTTTAGATCTGAATTTTTGCTTATGACATCGGAAAAGGATGCTATTCAGAAATTTCGAAAAAGCATAGTCTGCATGCCTCCTTGGCTCAGGGGCAGAGCGTCGCTCTCGTAAAGCGAAGGTCGCAGGTTCGATTCCTGCAGGTGGCAAATTTTTTGATTTCCGTTTCTGATGATCACTATAGATCTGCAAATATTATGCAGACCTGCATGAGTTCCCTCGTAGCCACCTTAGCTTAGGGGCAGAGCGTCGCTCTTGTAAAGCGAAGGTCGCAGGTTCGATTCCTGCAGGTGGCAATCGTTTTAGATCTGAATTTTTGCTTATGACATCGGAAAAGGATGCTATTCAGAAATTTCGAAAAAGCTTAGTCTGCATGCCTCCTTGGCTCAGGGGCAGAGCGTCGCTCTCGTAAAGCGAAGGTCGCAGGTTCGATTCCTGCAGGTGGCAAATTTTTTGATTTCCGTTTCTGATGATCACTATAGATCTGCAAATATTATGCAGACCTGCATGAGTTCCCTCGTAGCCACCTTAGCTTAGGGGCAGAGCGTCGCTCTTGTAAAGCGAAGGTCGCAGGTTCGATTCCTGCAGGTGGCAATCGTTTTAGATCTGAATTTTTGCTTATGACATCGGAAAAGGATGCTATTCAGAAATTTCGAAAAAGCATAGTCTGCATGCCTCCTTGGCTCAGGGGCAGAGCGTCGCTCTCGTAAAGCGAAGGTCGCAGGTTCGATTCCTGCAGGTGGCAAATTTTTTGATTTCCGTTTCTGATGATCACTATAGATGGACAAATATTATGCAGACCTGCATGAGTTCCCTCGTAGCCACCTTAGCTTAGGGGCAGAGCGTCGCTCTTGTAAAGCGAAGGTCGCAGGTTCGATTCCTGCAGGTGGCAATCGTTTTAGATCTGAATTTTTGCTTATGACATCGGAAAAGGATGCTATTCAGAAATTTCGAAAAAGCTTAGTCTGCATGCCTCCTTGGCTCAGGGGCAGAGCGTCGCTCTCGTAAAGCGAAGGTCGCAGGTTCGATTCCTGCAGGTGGCAATCGTTTTAGATCTGAATTTTTGCTTATGACATCGGAAAAGGATGCTATTCAGAAATTTCGAAAAAGCATAGTCTGCATGCCTCCTTGGCTCAGGGGCAGAGCGTCGCTCTCGTAAAGCGAAGGTCGCAGGTTCGATTCCTGCAGGTGGCAAATTTTTTGATTTCCGTTTCTGATGATCACTATAGATCTGCAAATATTATGCAGACCTGCATGAGTTCCCTCGTAGCCACCTTAGCTTAGGGGCAGAGCGTCGCTCTTGTAAAGCGAAGGTCGCAGGTTCGATTCCTGCAGGTGGCAATCGTTTTAGATCTGAATTTTTGCTTATGACATCGGAAAAGGATGCTATTCAGAAATTTCGAAAAAGCATAGTCTGCATGCCTCCTTGGCTCAGGGGCAGAGCGTCGCTCTCGTAAAGCGAAGGTCGCAGGTTCGATTCCTGCAGGTGGCAAATTTTTTGATTTCCGTTT
The DNA here is from genome assembly GCA_945643635.1 of Allodiplogaster sudhausi. Lineage (NCBI taxonomy): Eukaryota > Metazoa > Nematoda > Chromadorea > Rhabditida > Diplogasteridae > Allodiplogaster > Allodiplogaster sudhausi. Next base: position 282,981 of record CALZFC010000096.1, on the reverse strand, counting down.
CTGATGATCACTATAGATCTGCAAATATTATGCAGACCTGCATGAGTTCCCTCGTAGCCACCTTAGCTTAGGGGCAGAGCGTCGCTCTTGTAAAGCGAAGGTCGCAGGTTCGATTCCTGCAGGTGGCAATCGTTTTAGATCTGAATTTTTGCTTATGACATCGGAAAAGGATGCTATTCAGAAATTTCGAAAAAGCATAGTCTGCATGCCTCCTTGGCTCAGGGGCAGAGCGTCGCTCTCGTAAAGCGAAGGTCGCAGGTTCGATTCCTGCAGGTGGCAAATTTTTTGATTTCCGTTTCTGATGATCACTATAGATGGACAAATATTATGCAGACCTGCATGAGTTCCCTCGTAGCCACCTTAGCTTAGGGGCAGAGCGTCGCTCTTGTAAAGCGAAGGTCGCAGGTTCGATTCCTGCAGGTGGCAATCGTTTTAGATCTGAATTTTTGCTTATGACATCGGAAAAGGATGCTATTCAGAAATTTCGAAAAAGCTTAGTCTGCATGCCTCCTTGGCTCAGGGGCAGAGCGTCGCTCTCGTAAAGCGAAGGTCGCAGGTTCGATTCCTGCAGGTGGCAATCGTTTTAGATCTGAATTTTTGCTTATGACATCGGAAAAGGATGCTATTCAGAAATTTCGAAAAAGCATAGTCTGCATGCCTCCTTGGCTCAGGGGCAGAGCGTCGCTCTCGTAAAGCGAAGGTCGCAGGTTCGATTCCTGCAGGTGGCAAATTTTTTGATTCCGTTTCTGATGTACGCTATAGATGGACAAATATTATGCAGACCTGCATGAGTTCCCTCGTAGCCACCTTAGCTTAGGGGCAGAGCGTCGCTCTTGTAAAGCGAAGGTCGCAGGTTCGATTCCTGCAGGTGGCAATCGTTTTAGATCTGAATTTTTGCTTATGACATCGGAAAAGGATGCTATTCAGAAATTTCGAAAAAGCATAGTCTGCATGCCTCCTTGGCTCAGGGGCAGAGCGTCGCTCTCGTAAAGCGAAGGTCGCAGGTTCGATTCCTGCAGGTGGCAAATTTTTTGATTTCCGTTTCTGATGATCACTATAGATCTGCAAATATTATGCAGACCTGCATGAGTTCCCTCGTAGCCACCTTAGCTTAGGGGCAGAGCGTCGCTCTTGTAAAGCGAAGGTCGCAGGTTCGATTCCTGCAGGTGGCAAATTTTTTGATTTCCGTTTCTGATGATCACTATAGATCTGCAAATATTATGCAGACCTGCATGAGTTCCCTCGTAGCCACCTTAGCTTAGGGGCAGAGCGTCGCTCTTGTAAAGCGAAGGTCGCAGGTTCGATTCCTGCAGGTGGCAATCGTTTTAGATCTGAATTTTTGCTTATGACATCGGAAAAGGATGCTATTCAGAAATTTCGAAAAAGCTTAGTCTGCATGCCTCCTTAGCTTAGGGGCAGAGCGTCGCTCTTGTAAAGCGAAGGTCGCAGGTTCGATTCCTGCAGGTGGCAATCGTTTTAGATCTGAATTTTTGCTTATGACATCGGAAAAGGATGCTATTCAGAAATTTCGAAAAAGCATAGTCTGCATGCCTCCTTGGCTCAGGGGCAGAGCGTCGCTCTCGTAAAGCGAAGGTCGCAGGTTCGATTCCTGCAGGTGGCAAATTTTTTGATTCCGTTTCTGATGTCACTATAGATGGACAAATATTATGCAGACCTGCATGAGTTCCCTCGTAGCCACCTTAGCTTAGGGGCAGAGCGTCGCTCTTGTAAAGCGAAGGTCGCAGGTTCGATTCCTGCAGGTGGCAATCGTTTTAGATCTGAATTTTTGCTTATGACATCGGAAAAGGATGCTATTCAGAAATTTCGAAAAAGCTTAGTCTGCATGCCTCCTTGGCTCAGGGGCAGAGCGTCGCTCTCGTAAAGCGAAGGTCGCAGGTTCGATTCCTGCAGGTGGCAAATTTTTTATTTCCGTTTCTGATGATCACTATAGATCTGCAAATATTATGCAGACCTGCATGAGTTCCCTCGTAGCCACCTTAGCTTAGGGGCAGAGCGTCGCTCTTGTAAAGCGAAGGTCGCAGGTTCGATTCCTGCAGGTGGCAAATTTTTTGATTTCCGTTTCTGATGATCACTATAGATCTGCAAATATTATGCAGACCTGCATGAGTTCCCTCGTAGCCACCTTAGCTTAGGGGCAGAGCGTCGCTCTTGTAAAGCGAAGGTCGCAGGTTCGATTCCTGCAGGTGGCAATCGTTTTAGATCTGAATTTTTGCTTATGACATCGGAAAAGGATGCTATTCAGAAATTTCGAAAAAGCTTAGTCTGCATGCCTCCTTGGCTCAGGGGCAGAGCGTCGCTCTCGTAAAGCGAAGGTCGCAGGTTCGATTCCTGCAGGTGGCAAATTTTTTGATTTCCGTTTCTGATGATCACTATAGATCTGCAAATATTATGCAGACCTGCATGAGTTCCCTCGTAGCCACCTTAGCTTAGGGGCAGAGCGTCGCTCTTGTAAAGCGAAGGTCGCAGGTTCGATTCCTGCAGGTGGCAATCGTTTTAGATCTGAATTTTTGCTTATGACATCGGAAAAGGATGCTATTCAGAAATTTCGAAAAAGCATAGTCTGCATGCCTCCTTGGCTCAGGGGCAGAGCGTCGCTCTCGTAAAGCGAAGGTCGCAGGTTCGATTCCTGCAGGTGGCAAATTTTTTGATTCCCGTTTCTGATGTACTATAGATGGACAAATATTATGCAGACCTGCATGAGTTCCCTCGTAGCCACCTTAGCTTAGGGGCAGAGCGTCGCTCTTGTAAAGCGAAGGTCGCAGGTTCGATTCCTGCAGGTGGCAATCGTTTTAGATCTGAATTTTTGCTTATGACATCGGAAAAGGATGCTATTCAGAAATTTCGAAAAAGCATAGTCTGCATGCCTCCTTGGCTCAGGGGCAGAGCGTCGCTCTCGTAAAGCGAAGGTCGCAGGTTCGATTCCTGCAGGTGGCAAATTTTTTGATTTCCGTTTCTGATGATCACTATAGATCTGCAAATATTATGCAGACCTGCATGAGTTCCCTCGTAGCCACCTTAGCTTAGGGGCAGAGCGTCGCTCTTGTAAAGCGAAGGTCGCAGGTTCGATTCCTGCAGGTGGCAATCGTTTTAGATCTGAATTTTTGCTTATGACATCGGAAAAGGATGCTATTCAGAAATTTCGAAAAAGCATAGTCTGCATGCCTCCTTGGCTCAGGGGCAGAGCGTCGCTCTCGTAAAGCGAAGGTCGCAGGTTCGATTCCTGCAGGTGGCAAATTTTTTGATTTCCGTTTCTGATGATCACTATAGATCTGCAAATATTATGCAGACCTGCATGAGTTCCCTCGTAGCCACCTTAGCTTAGGGGCAGAGCGTCGCTCTTGTAAAGCGAAGGTCGCAGGTTCGATTCCTGCAGGTGGCAATCGTTTTAGATCTGAATTTTTGCTTATGACATCGGAAAAGGATGCTATTCAGAAATTTCGAAAAAGCATAGTCTGCATGCCTCCTTGGCTCAGGGGCAGAGCGTCGCTCTCGTAAAGCGAAGGTCGCAGGTTCGATTCCTGCAGGTGGCAAATTTTTTGATTTCCGTTTCTGATGATCACTATAGATGGACAAATATTATGCAGACCTGCATGAGTTCCCTCGTAGCCACCTTAGCTTAGGGGCAGAGCGTCGCTCTTGTAAAGCGAAGGTCGCAGGTTCGATTCCTGCAGGTGGCAATCGTTTTAGATCTGAATTTTTGCTTATGACATCGGAAAAGGATGCTATTCAGAAATTTCGAAAAAGCTTAGTCTGCATGCCTCCTTGGCTCAGGGGCAGAGCGTCGCTCTCGTAAAGCGAAGGTCGCAGGTTCGATTCCTGCAGGTGGCAATCGTTTTAGATCTGAATTTTGCTTATGACATCGGAAAAGGATGCTATTCAGAAATTTCGAAAAAGCATAGTCTGCATGCCTCCTTGGCTCAGGGGCAGAGCGTCGCTCTCGTAAAGCGAAGGTCGCAGGTTCGATTCCTGCAGGTGGCAAATTTTTTGATTTCCGTTTCTGATGATCACTATAGATGGACAAATATTATGCAGACCTGCATGAGTTCCCTCGTAGCCACCTTAGCTTAGGGGCAGAGCGTCGCTCTTGTAAAGCGAAGGTCGCAGGTTCGATTCCTGCAGGTGGCAATCGTTTTAGATCTGAATTTTTGCTTATGACATCGGAAAAGGATGCTATTCAGAAATTTCGAAAAAGCTTAGTCTGCATGCCTCCTTGGCTCAGGGGCAGAGCGTCGCTCTCGTAAAGCGAAGGTCGCAGGTTCGATTCCTGCAGGTGGCAATCGTTTTAGATCTGAATTTTTGCTTATGACATCGGAAAAGGATGCTATTCAGAAATTTCGAAAAAGCATAGTCTGCATGCCTCCTTGGCTCAGGGGCAGAGCGTCGCTCTCGTAAAGCGAAGGTCGCAGGTTCGATTCCTGCAGGTGGCCTGCAGGTGGCAGCATAGTCTTGCCACCTTAGCTTAGGGGCAGAGCGTCGCTCTTGTAAAGCGAAGGTCGCAGGTTCGATTCCTGCAGGTGGCAATCGTAGATCATTTTTGCTTATGACATCGGAAAAGGATGCTATTCAGAAATTTCGAAAAAGCATAGTCTGCATGCCTCCTTGGCTCAGGGGCAGAGCGTCGCTCTCGTAAAGCGAAGGTCGCAGGTTCGATTCCTGCAGGTGGCAAATGATTTCCGTTTCTTCACCAAATATTATGCAGACCTGCATGAGTTCCCTCGTAGCCACCTTAGCTTAGGGGCAGAGCGTCGCTCTTGTAAAGCGAAGGTCGCAGGTTCGATTCCTGCAGGTGGCAATCGTTTTAGATCTGAATTTTTGCTTATGACATCGGAAAAGGATGCTATTCAGAAATTTCGAAAAAGCTTAGTCTGCATGCCTCCTTGGCTCAGGGGCAGAGCGTCGCTCTCGTAAAGCGAAGGTCGCAGGTTCGATTCCTGCAGGTGGCAAATTTTTTGATTTCCGTTTCTGATGATCACTATAGATCTGCAAATATTATGCAGACCTGCATGAGTTCCCTCGTAGCCACCTTAGCTTAGGGGCAGAGCGTCGCTCTTGTAAAGCGAAGGTCGCAGGTTCGATTCCTGCAGGTGGCAATCGTTTTAGATCTGAATTTTTGCTTATGACATCGGAAAAGGATGCTATTCAGAAATTTCGAAAAAGCATAGTCTGCATGCCTCCTTGGCTCAGGGGCAGAGCGTCGCTCTCGTAAAGCGAAGGTCGCAGGTTCGATTCCTGCAGGTGGCAAATTTTTTGATTTCCGTTTCTGATGATCACTATAGATGGACAAATATTATGCAGACCTGCATGAGTTCCCTCGTAGCCACCTTAGCTTAGGGGCAGAGCGTCGCTCTTGTAAAGCGAAGGTCGCAGGTTCGATTCCTGCAGGTGGCAATCGTTTTAGATCTGAATTTTTGCTTATGACATCGGAAAGGATGCTATTCAGAAATTTCGAAAAAGCTTAGTCTGCATGCCTCCTTGGCTCAGGGGCAGAGCGTCGCTCTCGTAAAGCGAAGGTCGCAGGTTCGATTCCTGCAGGTGGCAAATTTTTTGATTTCCGTTTCTGATGATCACTATAGATCTGCAAATATTATGCAGACCTGCATGAGTTCCCTCGTAGCCACCTTAGCTTAGGGGCAGAGCGTCGCTCTTGTAAAGCGAAGGTCGCAGGTTCGATTCCTGCAGGTGGCAATCGTTTTAGATCTGAATTTTTGCTTATGACATCGGAAAAGGATGCTATTCAGAAATTTCGAAAAAGCTTAGTCTGCATGCCTCCTTGGCTCAGGGGCAGAGCGTCGCTCTCGTAAAGCGAAGGTCGCAGGTTCGATTCCTGCAGGTGGCAAATTTTTTGATTTCCGTTTCTGATGATCACTATAGATCTGCAAATATTATGCAGACCTGCATGAGTTCCCTCGTAGCCACCTTAGCTTAGGGGCAGAGCGTCGCTCTTGTAAAGCGAAGGTCGCAGGTTCGATTCCTGCAGGTGGCAATCGTTTTAGATCTGAATTTTTGCTTATGACATCGGAAAAGGATGCTATTCAGAAATTTCGAAAAAGCATAGTCTGCATGCCTCCTTGGCTCAGGGGCAGAGCGTCGCTCTCGTAAAGCGAAGGTCGCAGGTTCGATTCCTGCAGGTGGCAAATTTTTTGATTTCCGTTTCTGATGATCACTATAGATCTGCAAATATTATGCAGACCTGCATGAGTTCCCTCGTAGCCACCTTAGCTTAGGGGCAGAGCGTCGCTCTTGTAAAGCGAAGGTCGCAGGTTCGATTCCTGCAGGTGGCAATCGTTTTAGATCTGAATTTTTGCTTATGACATCGGAAAAGGATGCTATTCAGAAATTTCGAAAAAGCATAGTCTGCATGCCTCCTTGGCTCAGGGGCAGAGCGTCGCTCTCGTAAAGCGAAGGTCGCAGGTTCGATTCCTGCAGGTGGCAAATTTTTTGATTTCCGTTTCTGATGATCACTATAGATGGACAAATATTATGCAGACCTGCATGAGTTCCCTCGTAGCCACCTTAGCTTAGGGGCAGAGCGTCGCTCTTGTAAAGCGAAGGTCGCAGGTTCGATTCCTGCAGGTGGCAATCGTTTTAGATCTGAATTTTTGCTTATGACATCGGAAAAGGATGCTATTCAGAAATTTCGAAAAAGCATAGTCTGCATGCCTCCTTGGCTCAGGGGCAGAGCGTCGCTCTCGTAAAGCGAAGGTCGCAGGTTCGATTCCTGCAGGTGGCAAATTTTTTGATTTCCGTTTCTGATGATCACTATAGATCTGCAAATATTATGCAGACCTGCATGAGTTCCCTCGTAGCCACCTTAGCTTAGGGGCAGAGCGTCGCTCTTGTAAAGCGAAGGTCGCAGGTTCGATTCCTGCAGGTGGCAATCGTTTTAGATCTGAATTTTTGCTTATGACATCGGAAAGGATGCTATTCAGAAATTTCGAAAAAGCATAGTCTGCATGCCTCCTTGGCTCAGGGGCAGAGCGTCGCTCTCGTAAAGCGAAGGTCGCAGGTTCGATTCCTGCAGGTGGCAAATTTTTTGATTTCCGTTTCTGATGATCACTATAGATCTGCAAATATTATGCAGACCTGCATGAGTTCCCTCGTAGCCACCTTAGCTTAGGGGCAGAGCGTCGCTCTTGTAAAGCGAAGGTCGCAGGTTCGATTCCTGCAGGTGGCAATCGTTTTAGATCTGAATTTTTGCTTATGACATCGGAAAAGGATGCTATTCAGAAATTTCGAAAAAGCTTAGTCTGCATGCCTCCTTGGCTCAGGGGCAGAGCGTCGCTCTCGTAAAGCGAAGGTCGCAGGTTCGATTCCTGCAGGTGGCAAATTTTTTGATTTCCGTTTCTGATGATCACTATAGATCTGCAAATATTATGCAGACCTGCATGAGTTCCCTCGTAGCCACCTTAGCTTAGGGGCAGAGCGTCGCTCTTGTAAAGCGAAGGTCGCAGGTTCGATTCCTGCAGGTGGCAATCGTTTTAGATCTGAATTTTTGCTTATGACATCGGAAAAGGATGCTATTCAGAAATTTCGAAAAAGCATAGTCTGCATGCCTCCTTGGCTCAGGGGCAGAGCGTCGCTCTCGTAAAGCGAAGGTCGCAGGTTCGATTCCTGCAGGTGGCAAATTTTTTGATTTCCGTTTCTGATGATCACTATAGATCTGCAAATATTATGCAGACCTGCATGAGTTCCCTCGTAGCCACCTTAGCTTAGGGGCAGAGCGTCGCTCTTGTAAAGCGAAGGTCGCAGGTTCGATTCCTGCAGGTGGCAATCGTTTTAGATCTGAATTTTTGCTTATGACATCGGAAAAGGATGCTATTCAGAAATTTCGAAAAAGCTTAGTCTGCATGCCTCCTTGGCTCAGGGGCAGAGCGTCGCTCTCGTAAAGCGAAGGTCGCAGGTTCGATTCCTGCAGGTGGCAAATTTTTTGATTTCCGTTTCTGATGATCACTATAGATCTGCAAATATTATGCAGACCTGCATGAGTTCCCTCGTAGCCACCTTAGCTTAGGGGCAGAGCGTCGCTCTTGTAAAGCGAAGGTCGCAGGTTCGATTCCTGCAGGTGGCAATCGTTTTAGATCTGAATTTTTGCTTATGACATCGGAAAAGGATGCTATTCAGAAATTTCGAAAAAGCATAGTCTGCATGCCTCCTTGGCTCAGGGGCAGAGCGTCGCTCTCGTAAAGCGAAGGTCGCAGGTTCGATTCCTGCAGGTGGCAAATTTTTTGATTTCCGTTTCTGATGATCACTATAGATCTGCAAATATTATGCAGACCTGCATGAGTTCCCTCGTAGCCACCTTAGCTTAGGGGCAGAGCGTCGCTCTTGTAAAGCGAAGGTCGCAGGTTCGATTCCTGCAGGTGGCAATCGTTTTAGATCTGAATTTTTGCTTATGACATCGGAAAAGGATGCTATTCAGAAATTTCGAAAAAGCATAGTCTGCATGCCTCCTTGGCTCAGGGGCAGAGCGTCGCTCTCGTAAAGCGAAGGTCGCAGGTTCGATTCCTGCAGGTGGCAAATTTTTTGATTTCCGTTTCTGTACGCTACAGATGGACAAATATTATGCAGACCTGCATGAGTTCCCTCGTAGCCACCTTAGCTTAGGGGCAGAGCGTCGCTCTTGTAAAGCGAAGGTCGCAGGTTCGATTCCTGCAGGTGGCAATCGTTTTAGATCTGAATTTTTGCTTATGACATCGGAAAAGGATGCTATTCAGAAATTTCGAAAAAGCTTAGTCTGCATGCCTCCTTGGCTCAGGGGCAGAGCGTCGCTCTCGTAAAGCGAAGGTCGCAGGTTCGATTCCTGCAGGTGGCAAATTTTTTGATTTCCGTTTCTGATGATCACTATAGATCTGCAAATATTATGCAGACCTGCATGAGTTCCCTCGTAGCCACCTTAGCTTAGGGGCAGAGCGTCGCTCTTGTAAAGCGAAGGTCGCAGGTTCGATTCCTGCAGGTGGCAAATTTTTTGATTTCCGTTTCTGATGATCACTATAGATCTGCAATATTATTCAACCTGCATGAGTTCCCTCGTAGCCACCTTAGCTTAGGGGCAGAGCGTCGCTCTTGTAAAGCGAAGGTCGCAGGTTCGATTCCTGCAGGTGGCAAATTTTTGATTTCCGTTTCTGATGATCACTATAGATCTGCAAATATTATGCAGACCTGCATGAGTTCCCTCGTAGCCACCTTAGCTTAGGGGCAGAGCGTCGCTCTTGTAAAGCGAAGGTCGCAGGTTCGATTCCTGCAGGTGGCAATCGTTTTAGATCTGAATTTTTGCTTATGACATCGGAAAAGGATGCTATTCAGAAATTTCGAAAAAGCATAGTCTGCATGCCTCCTTGGCTTAGGGGCAGAGCGTCGCTCTTGTAAAGCGAAGGTCGCAGGTTCGATTCCTGCAGGTGGCAATCGTTTTAGATCTGAATTTTTGCTTATGACATCGGAAAAGGATGCTATTCAGAAATTTCGAAAAAGCATAGTCTGCATGCCTCCTTGGCTCAGGGGCAGAGCGTCGCTCTCGTAAAGCGAAGGTCGCAGGTTCGATTCCTGCAGGTGGCAAATTTTTTGATTTCCGTTTCTGATGATCACTATAGATCTGCAAATATTATGCAGACCTGCATGAGTTCCCTCGTAGCCACCTTAGCTTAGGGGCAGAGCGTCGCTCTTGTAAAGCGAAGGTCGCAGGTTCGATTCCTGCAGGTGGCAATCGTTTTAGATCTGAATTTTTGCTTATGACATCGGAAAAGGATGCTATTCAGAAATTTCGAAAAAGCATAGTCTGCATGCCTCCTTGGCTCAGGGGCAGAGCGTCGCTCTCGTAAAGCGAAGGTCGCAGGTTCGATTCCTGCAGGTGGCAAATTTTTTGATTTCCGTTTCTGATGATCACTATAGATGGACAAATATTATGCAGACCTGCATGAGTTCCCTCGTAGCCACCTTAGCTTAGGGGCAGAGCGTCGCTCTTGTAAAGCGAAGGTCGCAGGTTCGATTCCTGCAGGTGGCAATCGTTTTAGATCTGAATTTTTGCTTATGACATCGGAAAAGGATGCTATTCAGAAATTTCGAAAAAGCATAGTCTGCATGCCTCCTTGGCTCAGGGGCAGAGCGTCGCTCTCGTAAAGCGAAGGTCGCAGGTTCGATTCCTGCAGGTGGCAAATTTTTTGATTCCGTTTCTGATGTCACTATAGATGGACAAATATTATGCAGACCTGCATGAGTTCCCTCGTAGCCACCTTAGCTTAGGGGCAGAGCGTCGCTCTTGTAAAGCGAAGGTCGCAGGTTCGATTCCTGCAGGTGGCAATCGTTTTAGATCTGAATTTTTGCTTATGACATCGGAAAAGGATGCTATTCAGAAATTTCGAAAAAGCTTAGTCTGCATGCCTCCTTGGCTCAGGGGCAGAGCGTCGCTCTCGTAAAGCGAAGGTCGCAGGTTCGATTCCTGCAGGTGGCAAATTTTTTGATTTCCGTTTCTGATGATCACTATAGATGGACAAATATTATGCAGACCTGCATGAGTTCCCTCGTAGCCACCTTAGCTTAGGGGCAGAGCGTCGCTCTTGTAAAGCGAAGGTCGCAGGTTCGATTCCTGCAGGTGGCAATCGTTTTAGATCTGAATTTTTGCTTATGACATCGGAAAAGGATGCTATTCAGAAATTTCGAAAAAGCATAGTCTGCATGCCTCCTTGGCTCAGGGGCAGAGCGTCGCTCTCGTAAAGCGAAGGTCGCAGGTTCGATTCCTGCAGGTGGCAAATTTTTTGATTTCCGTTTCTGATGACACTATAGATGGACAAATATTATGCAGACCTGCATGAGTTCCCTCGTAGCCACCTTAGCTTAGGGGCAGAGCGTCGCTCTTGTAAAGCGAAGGTCGCAGGTTCGATTCCTGCAGGTGGCAATCGTTTTAGATCTGAATTTTTGCTTATGACATCGGAAAAGGATGCTATTCAGAAATTTCGAAAAAGCATAGTCTGCATGCCTCCTTGGCTCAGGGGCAGAGCGTCGCTCTCGTAAAGCGAAGGTCGCAGGTTCGATTCCTGCAGGTGGCAAATTTTTTTATTTCCGTTTCTGATGATCACTATAGATCTGCAAATATTATGCAGACCTGCATGAGTTCCCTCGTAGCCACCTTAGCTTAGGGGCAGAGCGTCGCTCTTGTAAAGCGAAGGTCGCAGGTTCGATTCCTGCAGGTGGCAATTTTTTGATTTCCGTTTCTGATGATCACTATAGATCTGCAAATATTATGCAGACCTGCATGAGTTCCCTCGTAGCCTCCTTAGCTTAGGGGCAGAGCGTCGCTCTCGTAAAGCGAAGGTCGCAGGTTCGATTCCTGCAGGTGGCAAATTTTTTGATTTCCGTTTCTGATGATCACTATAGATCTGCAAATATTATGCAGACCTGCATGAGTTCCCTCGTAGCCACCTTAGCTTAGGGGCAGAGCGTCGCTCTTGTAAAGCGAAGGTCGCAGGTTCGATTCCTGCAGGTGGCAATCGTTTTAGATCTGAATTTTTGCTTATGACATCGGAAAAGGATGCTATTCAGAAATTTCGAAAAAGCATAGTCTGCATGCCTCCTTGGCTCAGGGGCAGAGCGTCGCTCTTGTAAAGCGAAGGTCGCAGGTTCGATTCCTGCAGGTGGCAATCGTTTTAGATCTGATTTTTGCTTATGACATCGGAAAAGGATGCTATTCAGAAATTTCGAAAAAGCTTAGTCTGCATGCCTCCTTGGCTCAGGGGCAGAGCGTCGCTCTCGTAAAGCGAAGGTCGCAGGTTCGATTCCTGCAGGTGGCAAATTTTTTGATTTCCGTTTCTGATGATCACTATAGATCTGCAAATATTATGCAGACCTGCATGAGTTCCCTCGTAGCCACCTTAGCTTAGGGGCAGAGCGTCGCTCTTGTAAAGCGAAGGTCGCAGGTTCGATTCCTGCAGGTGGCAATCGTTTTAGATCTGAATTTTTGCTTATGACATCGGAAAAGGATGCTATTCAGAAATTTCGAAAAAGCATAGTCTGCATGCCTCCTTGGCTCAGGGGCAGAGCGTCGCTCTCGTAAAGCGAAGGTCGCAGGTTCGATTCCTGCAGGTGGCAAATTTTTTGATTTCCGTTTCTGATGATCACTATAGATGGACAAATATTATGCAGACCTGCATGAGTTCCCTCGTAGCCACCTTAGCTTAGGGGCAGAGCGTCGCTCTTGTAAAGCGAAGGTCGCAGGTTCGATTCCTGCAGGTGGCAATCGTTTTAGATCTGAATTTTTGCTTATGACATCGGAAAAGGATGCTATTCAGAAATTTCGAAAAAGCATAGTCTGCATGCCTCCTTGGCTCAGGGGCAGAGCGTCGCTCTCGTAAAGCGAAGGTCGCAGGTTCGATTCCTGCAGGTGGCAAATTTTTTGATTTCCGTTTCTGATGATCACTATAGATGGACAAATATTATGCAGACCTGCATGAGTTCCCTCGTAGCCACCTTAGCTTAGGGGCAGAGCGTCGCTCTTGTAAAGCGAAGGTCGCAGGTTCGATTCCTGCAGGTGGCAATCGTTTTAGATCTGAATTTTTGCTTATGACATCGGAAAAGGATGCTATTCAGAAATTTCGAAAAAGCTTAGTCTGCATGCCTCCTTGGCTCAGGGGCAGAGCGTCGCTCTCGTAAAGCGAAGGTCGCAGGTTCGATTCCTGCAGGTGGCAAATTTTTTGATTTCCGTTTCTGATGATCACTATAGATGGCAAATATTATGCAGACCTGCATGAGTTCCCTCGTAGCCACCTTAGCTTAGGGGCAGAGCGTCGCTCTTGTAAAGCGAAGGTCGCAGGTTCGATTCCTGCAGGTGGCAATCGTTTTAGATCTGAATTTTTGCTTATGACATCGGAAAAGGATGCTATTCAGAAATTTCGAAAAAGCATAGTCTGCATGCCTCCTTGGCTCAGGGGCAGAGCGTCGCTCTCGTAAAGCGAAGGTCGCAGGTTCGATTCCTGCAGGTGGCAAATTTTTTGATTCCGTTTCTGATACACTATAGATGACAAATATTATGCAGACCTGCATGAGTTCCCTCGTAGCCACCTTAGCTTAGGGGCAGAGCGTCGCTCTTGTAAAGCGAAGGTCGCAGGTTCGATTCCTGCAGGTGGCAATCGTTTTAGATCTGAATTTTTGCTTATGACATCGGAAAAGGATGCTATTCAGAAATTTCGAAAAAGCTTAGTCTGCATGCCTCCTTGGCTCAGGGGCAGAGCGTCGCTCTCGTAAAGCGAAGGTCGCAGGTTCGATTCCTGCAGGTGGCAAATTTTTTGATTTCCGTTTCTGATGATCACTATAGATCTGCAAATATTATGCAGACCTGCATGAGTTCCCTCGTAGCCACCTTAGCTTAGGGGCAGAGCGTCGCTCTTGTAAAGCGAAGGTCGCAGGTTCGATTCCTGCAGGTGGCAATTTTTTGATTTCCGTTTCTGATGATCACTATAGATCTGCAAATATTATTCAGACCTGCATGAGTTCCCTCGTAGCCACCTTGGCTTAGGGGCAGAGCGTCGCTCTCGTAAAGCGAAGGTCGCAGGTTCGATTCCTGCAGGTGGCAATTTTTTTGATTTCCGTTTCTGATGATCACTATAGATCTGCAAATATTATGCAGACCTGCATGAGTTCCCTCGTAGCCACCTTAGCTTAGGGGCAGAGCGTCGCTCTTGTAAAGCGAAGGTCGCAGGTTCGATTCCTGCAGGTGGCAATCGTTTTAGATCTGAATTTTTGCTTATGACATCGGAAAAGGATGCTATTCAGAAATTTCGAAAAGCATAGTCTGCATGCCTCCTTAGCTTAGGGGCAGAGCGTCGCTCTTGTAAAGCGAAGGTCGCAGGTTCGATTCCTGCAGGTGGCAATCGTTTTAGATCTGAATTTTTGCTTATGACATCGGAAAAGGATGCTATTCAGAAATTTCGAAAAAGCATAGTCTGCATGCCTCCTTGGCTCAGGGGCAGAGCGTCGCTCTCGTAAAGCGAAGGTCGCAGGTTCGATTCCTGCAGGTGGCAAATTTTTTGATTTCCGTTTCTGATGATCACTATAGATCTGCAAATATTATGCAGACCTGCATGAGTTCCCTCGTAGCCACCTTAGCTTAGGGGCAGAGCGTCGCTCTTGTAAAGCGAAGGTCGCAGGTTCGATTCCTGCAGGTGGCAATCGTTTTAGATCTGAATTTTTGCTTATGACATCGGAAAAGGATGCTATTCAGAAATTTCGAAAAAGCATAGTCTGCATGCCTCCTTGGCTCAGGGGCAGAGCGTCGCTCTCGTAAAGCGAAGGTCGCAGGTTCGATTCCTGCAGGTGGCAAATTTTTTGATTTCCGTTTCTGATGATCACTATAGATGACAAATATTATGCAGACCTGCATGAGTTCCCTCGTAGCCACCTTAGCTTAGGGGCAGAGCGTCGCTCTTGTAAAGCGAAGGTCGCAGGTTCGATTCCTGCAGGTGGCAATCGTTTTAGATCTGAATTTTTGCTTATGACATCGGAAAAGGATGCTATTCAGAAATTTCGAAAAAGCATAGTCTGCATGCCTCCTTGGCTCAGGGGCAGAGCGTCGCTCTCGTAAAGCGAAGGTCGCAGGTTCGATTCCTGCAGGTGGCAAATTTTTGATTTCCGTTTCTGATGATCACTATAGATGGACAAATATTATGCAGACCTGCATGAGTTCCCTCGTAGCCACCTTAGCTTAGGGGCAGAGCGTCGCTCTTGTAAAGCGAAGGTCGCAGGTTCGATTCCTGCAGGTGGCAATCGTTTTAGATCTGAATTTTTGCTTATGACATCGGAAAAGGATGCTATTCAGAAATTTCGAAAAAGCTTAGTCTGCATGCCTCCTTGGCTCAGGGGCAGAGCGTCGCTCTCGTAAAGCGAAGGTCGCAGGTTCGATTCCTGCAGGTGGCAAATTTTTTGATTTCCGTTTCTGATGATCACTATAGATCTGCAAATATTATGCAGACCTGCATGAGTTCCCTCGTAGCCACCTTAGCTTAGGGGCAGAGCGTCGCTCTTGTAAAGCGAAGGTCGCAGGTTCGATTCCTGCAGGTGGCAAATTTTTTGATTTCCGTTTCTGATGATCACTATAGATCTGCAAATATTATGCAGACCTGCATGAGTTCCCTCGTAGCCACCTTAGCTTAGGGGCAGAGCGTCGCTCTTGTAAAGCGAAGGTCGCAGGTTCGATTCCTGCAGGTGGCAAATTTTTTGATTTCCGTTTCTGATGATCACTATAGATCTGCAAATATTATGCAGACCTGCATGAGTTCCCTCGTAGCCACCTTAGCTTAGGGGCAGAGCGTCGCTCTTGTAAAGCGAAGGTCGCAGGTTCGATTCCTGCAGGTGGCAATCGTTTTAGATCTGAATTTTTGCTTATGACATCGGAAAAGGATGCTATTCAGAAATTTCGAAAAAGCATAGTCTGCATGCCTCCTTGGCTTAGGGGCAGAGCGTCGCTCTTGTAAAGCGAAGGTCGCAGGTTCGATTCCTGCAGGTGGCAATCGTTTTAGATCTGAATTTTTGCTTATGACATCGGAAAAGGATGCTATTCAGAAATTTCGAAAAAGCTTAGTCTGCATGCCTCCTTGGCTCAGGGGCAGAGCGTCGCTCTCGTAAAGCGAAGGTCGCAGGTTCGATTCCTGCAGGTGGCAAATTTTTTGATTTCCGTTTCTGATGATCACTATAGATCTGCAAATATTATGCAGACCTGCATGAGTTCCCTCGTAGCCACCTTAGCTTAGGGGCAGAGCGTCGCTCTTGTAAAGCGAAGGTCGCAGGTTCGATTCCTGCAGGTGGCAATCGTTTTAGATCTGAATTTTTGCTTATGACATCGGAAAAGGATGCTATTCAGAAATTTCGAAAAAGCATAGTCTGCATGCCTCCTTGGCTCAGGGGCAGAGCGTCGCTCTCGTAAAGCGAAGGTCGCAGGTTCGATTCCTGCAGGTGGCAAATTTTTGATTTCCGTTTCTGATGATCACTATAGATGGACAAATATTATGCAGACCTGCATGAGTTCCCTCGTAGCCACCTTAGCTTAGGGGCAGAGCGTCGCTCTTGTAAAGCGAAGGTCGCAGGTTCGATTCCTGCAGGTGGCAATCGTTTTAGATCTGAATTTTTGCTTATGACATCGGAAAAGGATGCTATTCAGAAATTTCGAAAAAGCATAGTCTGCATGCCTCCTTGGCTCAGGGGCAGAGCGTCGCTCTCGTAAAGCGAAGGTCGCAGGTTCGATTCCTGCAGGTGGCAAATTTTTTGATTTCCGTTTCTGATGATCACTATAGATGGACAAATATTATGCAGACCTGCATGAGTTCCCTCGTAGCCACCTTAGCTTAGGGGCAGAGCGTCGCTCTTGTAAAGCGAAGGTCGCAGGTTCGATTCCTGCAGGTGGCAATCGTTTTAGATCTGAATTTTTGCTTATGACATCGGAAAAGGATGCTATTCAGAAATTTCGAAAAAGCTTAGTCTGCATGCCTCCTTGGCTCAGGGGCAGAGCGTCGCTCTCGTAAAGCGAAGGTCGCAGGTTCGATTCCTGCAGGTGGCAAATTTTTTGATTTCCGTTTCTGATGATCACTATAGATGGCAAATATTATGCAGACCTGCATGAGTTCCCTCGTAGCCACCTTAGCTTAGGGGCAGAGCGTCGCTCTTGTAAAGCGAAGGTCGCAGGTTCGATTCCTGCAGGTGGCAATCGTTTTAGATCTGAATTTTTGCTTATGACATCGGAAAAGGATGCTATTCAGAAATTTCGAAAAAGCATAGTCTGCATGCCTCCTTGGCTCAGGGGCAGAGCGTCGCTCTCGTAAAGCGAAGGTCGCAGGTTCGATTCCTGCAGGTGGCAAATTTTTTGATTTCCGTTTCTGATGATCACTATAGATGGACAAATATTATGCAGACCTGCATGAGTTCCCTCGTAGCCACCTTAGCTTAGGGGCAGAGCGTCGCTCTTGTAAAGCGAAGGTCGCAGGTTCGATTCCTGCAGGTGGCAATCGTTTTAGATCTGAATTTTTGCTTATGACATCGGAAAAGGATGCTATTCAGAAATTTCGAAAAAGCATAGTCTGCATGCCTCCTTGGCTCAGGGGCAGAGCGTCGCTCTCGTAAAGCGAAGGTCGCAGGTTCGATTCCTGCAGGTGGCAAATTTTTTATTTCCGTTTCTGATGATCACTATAGATCTGCAAATATTATGCAGACCTGCATGAGTTCCCTCGTAGCCACCTTAGCTTAGGGGCAGAGCGTCGCTCTTGTAAAGCGAAGGTCGCAGGTTCGATTCCTGCAGGTGGCAAATTTTTGATTTCCGTTTCTGATGATCACTATAGATCTGCAAATATTATTCAGACCTGCATGAGTTCCCTCGTAGCCTCCTTAGCTCAGGGGCAGAGCGTCGCTCTTGTAAAGCGAAGGTCGCAGGTTCGATTCCTGCAGGTGGCAAATTTTTTGATTTCCGTTTCTGATGATCACTATAGATCTGCAAATATTATGCAGACCTGCATGAGTTCCCTCGTAGCCACCTTAGCTTAGGGGCAGAGCGTCGCTCTTGTAAAGCGAAGGTCGCAGGTTCGATTCCTGCAGGTGGCAATCGTTTTAGATCTGAATTTTTGCTTATGACATCGGAAAAGGATGCTATTCAGAAATTTCGAAAAAGCATAGTCTGCATGCCTCCTTAGCTTAGGGGCAGAGCGTCGCTCTTGTAAAGCGAAGGTCGCAGGTTCGATTCCTGCAGGTGGCAATCGTTTTAGATCTGAATTTTTGCTTATGACATCGGAAAAGGATGCTATTCAGAAATTTCGAAAAAGCTTAGTCTGCATGCCTCCTTGGCTCAGGGGCAGAGCGTCGCTCTCGTAAAGCGAAGGTCGCAGGTTCGATTCCTGCAGGTGGCAAATTTTTTGATTTCCGTTTCTGATGATCACTATAGATCTGCAAATATTATGCAGACCTGCATGAGTTCCCTCGTAGCCACCTTAGCTTAGGGGCAGAGCGTCGCTCTTGTAAAGCGAAGGTCGCAGGTTCGATTCCTGCAGGTGGCAATCGTTTTAGATCTGAATTTTTGCTTATGACATCGGAAAAGGATGCTATTCAGAAATTTCGAAAAAGCATAGTCTGCATGCCTCCTTGGCTCAGGGGCAGAGCGTCGCTCTCGTAAAGCGAAGGTCGCAGGTTCGATTCCTGCAGGTGGCAAATTTTTTGATTTCCGTTTCTGATGATCACTATAGATGGCAAATATTATGCAGACCTGCATGAGTTCCCTCGTAGCCACCTTAGCTTAGGGGCAGAGCGTCGCTCTTGTAAAGCGAAGGTCGCAGGTTCGATTCCTGCAGGTGGCAATCGTTTTAGATCTGAATTTTTGCTTATGACATCGGAAAAGGATGCTATTCAGAAATTTCGAAAAAGCATAGTCTGCATGCCTCCTTGGCTCAGGGGCAGAGCGTCGCTCTCGTAAAGCGAAGGTCGCAGGTTCGATTCCTGCAGGTGGCAAATTTTTTGATTTCCGTTTCTGATGATCACTATAGATGGACAAATATTATGCAGACCTGCATGAGTTCCCTCGTAGCCACCTTAGCTTAGGGGCAGAGCGTCGCTCTTGTAAAGCGAAGGTCGCAGGTTCGATTCCTGCAGGTGGCAATCGTTTTAGATCTGAATTTTTGCTTATGACATCGGAAAAGGATGCTATTCAGAAATTTCGAAAAAGCTTAGTCTGCATGCCTCCTTGGCTCAGGGGCAGAGCGTCGCTCTCGTAAAGCGAAGGTCGCAGGTTCGATTCCTGCAGGTGGCAAATTTTTTGATTTCCGTTTCTGATGATCACTATAGATCTGCAAATATTATGCAGACCTGCATGAGTTCCCTCGTAGCCACCTTAGCTTAGGGGCAGAGCGTCGCTCTTGTAAAGCGAAGGTCGCAGGTTCGATTCCTGCAGGTGGCAATTTTTTGATTTCCGTTTCTGATGATCACTATAGATCTGCAAATATTATGCAGACCTGCATGAGTTCCCTCGTAGCCACCTTAGCTTAGGGGCAGAGCGTCGCTCTTGTAAAGCGAAGGTCGCAGGTTCGATTCCTGCAGGTGGCAAATTTTTTGATTTCCGTTTCTGATGATCACTATAGATCTGCAAATATTATGCAGACCTGCATGAGTTCCCTCGTAGCCACCTTAGCTTAGGGGCAGAGCGTCGCTCTTGTAAAGCGAAGGTCGCAGGTTCGATTCCTGCAGGTGGCAATCGTTTTAGATCTGAATTTTTGCTTATGACATCGGAAAAGGATGCTATTCAGAAATTTCGCAAAAGCATAGTCTGCATGCCTCCTTAGCTTAGGGGCAGAGCGTCGCTCTTGTAAAGCGAAGGTCGCAGGTTCGATTCCTGCAGGTGGCAATCGTTTTAGATCTGAATTTTTGCTTATGACATCGGAAAAGGATGCTATTCAGAAATTTCGAAAAAGCATAGTCTGCATGCCTCCTTGGCTCAGGGGCAGAGCGTCGCTCTCGTAAAGCGAAGGTCGCAGGTTCGATTCCTGCAGGTGGCAAATTTTTTGATTTCCGTTTCTGATGATCACTATAGATGGCAAATATTATGCAGACCTGCATGAGTTCCCTCGTAGCCACCTTAGCTTAGGGGCAGAGCGTCGCTCTTGTAAAGCGAAGGTCGCAGGTTCGATTCCTGCAGGTGGCAATCGTTTTAGATCTGAATTTTTGCTTATGACATCGGAAAAGGATGCTATTCAGAAATTTCGAAAAAGCATAGTCTGCATGCCTCCTTGGCTCAGGGGCAGAGCGTCGCTCTCGTAAAGCGAAGGTCGCAGGTTCGATTCCTGCAGGTGGCAAATTTTTTGATTTCCGTTTCTGATGATCACTATAGATGGACAAATATTATGCAGACCTGCATGAGTTCCCTCGTAGCCACCTTAGCTTAGGGGCAGAGCGTCGCTCTTGTAAAGCGAAGGTCGCAGGTTCGATTCCTGCAGGTGGCAATCGTTTTAGATCTGAATTTTTGCTTATGACATCGGAAAAGGATGCTATTCAGAAATTTCGAAAAAGCATAGTCTGCATGCCTCCTTGGCTCAGGGGCAGAGCGTCGCTCTCGTAAAGCGAAGGTCGCAGGTTCGATTCCTGCAGGTGGCAAATTTTTTGATTTCCGTTTCTGATGATCACTATAGATGGCAAATATTATGCAGACCTGCATGAGTTCCCTCGTAGCCACCTTAGCTTAGGGGCAGAGCGTCGCTCTTGTAAAGCGAAGGTCGCAGGTTCGATTCCTGCAGGTGGCAATCGTTTTAGATCTGAATTTTTGCTTATGACATCGGAAAAGGATGCTATTCAGAAATTTCGAAAAAGCATAGTCTGCATGCCTCCTTGGCTTAGGGGCAGAGCGTCGCTCTTGTAAAGCGAAGGTCGCAGGTTCGATTCCTGCAGGTGGCAATCGTTTTAGATCTGAATTTTTGCTTATGACATCGGAAAAGGATGCTATTCAGAAATTTCGAAAAAGCATAGTCTGCATGCCTCCTTGGCTCAGGGGCAGAGCGTCGCTCTCGTAAAGCGAAGGTCGCAGGTTCGATTCCTGCAGGTGGCAAATTTTTTGATTTCCGTTTCTGATGATCACTATAGATCTGCAAATATTATGCAGACCTGCATGAGTTCCCTCGTAGCCACCTTAGCTTAGGGGCAGAGCGTCGCTCTTGTAAAGCGAAGGTCGCAGGTTCGATTCCTGCAGGTGGCAATCGTTTTAGATCTGAATTTTTGCTTATGACATCGGAAAAGGATGCTATTCAGAAATTTCGAAAAAGCATAGTCTGCATGCCTCCTTGGCTCAGGGGCAGAGCGTCGCTCTCGTAAAGCGAAGGTCGCAGGTTCGATTCCTGCAGGTGGCAAATTTTTTGATTTCCGTTTCTGATGATCACTATAGATCTGCAAATATTATGCAGACCTGCATGAGTTCCCTCGTAGCCACCTTAGCTTAGGGGCAGAGCGTCGCTCTTGTAAAGCGAAGGTCGCAGGTTCGATTCCTGCAGGTGGCAATCGTTTTAGATCTGAATTTTTGCTTATGACATCGGAAAAGGATGCTATTCAGAAATTTCGAAAAAGCATAGTCTGCATGCCTCCTTGGCTCAGGGGCAGAGCGTCGCTCTCGTAAAGCGAAGGTCGCAGGTTCGATTCCTGCAGGTGGCAAATTTTTTGATTTCCGTTTCTGATGATCACTATAGATCTGCAAATATTATGCAGACCTGCATGAGTTCCCTCGTAGCCACCTTAGCTTAGGGGCAGAGCGTCGCTCTTGTAAAGCGAAGGTCGCAGGTTCGATTCCTGCAGGTGGCAATCGTTTTAGATCTGAATTTTTGCTTATGACATCGGAAAAGGATGCTATTCAGAAATTTCGAAAAAGCATAGTCTGCATGCCTCCTTGGCTCAGGGGCAGAGCGTCGCTCTCGTAAAGCGAAGGTCGCAGGTTCGATTCCTGCAGGTGGCAAATTTTTTGATTTCCGTTTCTGATGATCACTATAGATGGACAAATATTATGCAGACCTGCATGAGTTCCCTCGTAGCCACCTTAGCTTAGGGGCAGAGCGTCGCTCTTGTAAAGCGAAGGTCGCAGGTTCGATTCCTGCAGGTGGCAATCGTTTTAGATCTGAATTTTTGCTTATGACATCGGAAAAGGATGCTATTCAGAAATTTCGAAAAAGCATAGTCTGCATGCCTCCTTGGCTTAGGGGCAGAGCGTCGCTCTTGTAAAGCGAAGGTCGCAGGTTCGATTCCTGCAGGTGGCAATCGTTTTAGATCTGAATTTTTGCTTATGACATCGGAAAAGGATGCTATTCAGAAATTTCGAAAAAGCTTAGTCTGCATGCCTCCTTGGCTCAGGGGCAGAGCGTCGCTCTCGTAAAGCGAAGGTCGCAGGTTCGATTCCTGCAGGTGGCAAATTTTTTGATTTCCGTTTCTGATGATCACTATAGATCTGCAAATATTATGCAGACCTGCATGAGTTCCCTCGTAGCCACCTTAGCTTAGGGGCAGAGCGTCGCTCTTGTAAAGCGAAGGTCGCAGGTTCGATTCCTGCAGGTGGCAATCGTTTTAGATCTGAATTTTTGCTTATGACATCGGAAAAGGATGCTATTCAGATTTCGAAAAAGTAGTCTGTGCCTCCTTGGCTCAGGGGCAGAGCGTCGCTCTCGTAAAGCGAAGGTCGCAGGTTCGATTCCTGCAGGTGGCAAATTTTTTGATTTCCGTTTCTGATGATCACTATAGATCTGCAAATATTATGCAGACCTGCATGAGTTCCCTCGTAGCCACCTTAGCTTAGGGGCAGAGCGTCGCTCTTGTAAAGCGAAGGTCGCAGGTTCGATTCCTGCAGGTGGCAATCGTTTTAGATCTGAATTTTTGCTTATGACATCGGAAAAGGATGCTAT
The DNA here is from genome assembly GCA_945643635.1 of Allodiplogaster sudhausi. NCBI lineage: Eukaryota > Metazoa > Nematoda > Chromadorea > Rhabditida > Diplogasteridae > Allodiplogaster > Allodiplogaster sudhausi. The sequence continues at coordinate 260,581 of CALZFC010000096.1, read as the reverse complement.
TCAGAAATTTCGAAAAAGCTAGTCTGCATGCCTCCTTGGCTCAGGGGCAGAGCGTCGCTCTCGTAAAGCGAAGGTCGCAGGTTCGATTCCTGCAGGTGGCAAATTTTTTGATTTCCGTTTCTGATGATCACTATAGATCTGCAAATATTATGCAGACCTGCATGAGTTCCCTCGTAGCCACCTTAGCTTAGGGGCAGAGCGTCGCTCTTGTAAAGCGAAGGTCGCAGGTTCGATTCCTGCAGGTGGCAATCGTTTTAGATCTGAATTTTTGCTTATGACATCGGAAAAGGATGCTATTCAGAAATTTCGAAAAAGCATAGTCTGCATGCCTCCTTGGCTCAGGGGCAGAGCGTCGCTCTCGTAAAGCGAAGGTCGCAGGTTCGATTCCTGCAGGTGGCAAATTTTTTGATTTCCGTTTCTGATGATCACTATAGATGGCAAATATTATGCAGACCTGCATGAGTTCCCTCGTAGCCACCTTAGCTTAGGGGCAGAGCGTCGCTCTTGTAAAGCGAAGGTCGCAGGTTCGATTCCTGCAGGTGGCAATCGTTTTAGATCTGAATTTTTGCTTATGACATCGGAAAAGGATGCTATTCAGAAATTTCGAAAAAGCATAGTCTGCATGCCTCCTTGGCTCAGGGGCAGAGCGTCGCTCTCGTAAAGCGAAGGTCGCAGGTTCGATTCCTGCAGGTGGCAAATTTTTTGATTCCGTTTCTGATGTACGCTATAGATGGACAAATATTATGCAGACCTGCATGAGTTCCCTCGTAGCCACCTTAGCTTAGGGGCAGAGCGTCGCTCTTGTAAAGCGAAGGTCGCAGGTTCGATTCCTGCAGGTGGCAATCGTTTTAGATCTGAATTTTTGCTTATGACATCGGAAAAGGATGCTATTCAGAAATTTCGAAAAAGTTTAGTCTGCATGCCTCCTTGGCTCAGGGGCAGAGCGTCGCTCTCGTAAAGCGAAGGTCGCAGGTTCGATTCCTGCAGGTGGCAAATTTTTTGATTTCCGTTTCTGATGATCACTATAGATCTGCAAATATTATGCAGACCTGCATGAGTTCCCTCGTAGCCACCTTAGCTTAGGGGCAGAGCGTCGCTCTTGTAAAGCGAAGGTCGCAGGTTCGATTCCTGCAGGTGGCAATTTTTTGATTTCCGTTTCTGATGATCACTATAGATCTGCAAATATTATGCAGACCTGCATAGTTCCTCGTAGCCTCCTTAGCTCAGGGGCAGAGCGTCGCTCTCGTAAAGCGAAGGTCGCAGGTTCGATTCCTGCAGGTGGCAAATTTTTTGATTTCCGTTTCTGATGATCACTATAGATCTGCAAATATTATGCAGACCTGCATGAGTTCCCTCGTAGCCACCTTAGCTTAGGGGCAGAGCGTCGCTCTTGTAAAGCGAAGGTCGCAGGTTCGATTCCTGCAGGTGGCAATCGTTTTAGATCTGAATTTTTGCTTATGACATCGGAAAAGGATGCTATTCAGAAATTTCGAAAAAGCATAGTCTGCATGCCTCCTTGGCTCAGGGGCAGAGCGTCGCTCTCGTAAAGCGAAGGTCGCAGGTTCGATTCCTGCAGGTGGCAAATTTTTTGATTTCCGTTTCTGATGATCACTATAGATGGACAAATATTATGCAGACCTGCATGAGTTCCCTCGTAGCCACCTTAGCTTAGGGGCAGAGCGTCGCTCTTGTAAAGCGAAGGTCGCAGGTTCGATTCCTGCAGGTGGCAATCGTTTTAGATCTGAATTTTTGCTTATGACATCGGAAAAGGATGCTATTCAGAAATTTCGAAAAAGCATAGTCTGCATGCCTCCTTGGCTCAGGGGCAGAGCGTCGCTCTCGTAAAGCGAAGGTCGCAGGTTCGATTCCTGCAGGTGGCAAATTTTTTGATTTCCGTTTCTGATGATCACTATAGATCTGCAAATATTATGCAGACCTGCATGAGTTCCCTCGTAGCCACCTTAGCTTAGGGGCAGAGCGTCGCTCTTGTAAAGCGAAGGTCGCAGGTTCGATTCCTGCAGGTGGCAATCGTTTTAGATCTGAATTTTTGCTTATGACATCGGAAAAGGATGCTATTCAGAAATTTCGAAAAAGCATAGTCTGCATGCCTCCTTGGCTCAGGGGCAGAGCGTCGCTCTCGTAAAGCGAAGGTCGCAGGTTCGATTCCTGCAGGTGGCAATCGTTTTAGATCTGAATTTTTGCTTATGACATCGGAAAAGGATGCTATTCAGAAATTTCGAAAAAGCATAGTCTGCATGCCTCCTTGGCTTCAGGGGCAGAGCGTCGCTCTCGTAAAGCGAAGGTCGCAGGTTCGATTCCTGCAGGTGGCAAATTTTTTGATTTCCGTTTCTGATGATCACTATAGATGGCAAATATTATGCAGACCTGCATGAGTTCCCTCGTAGCCACCTTAGCTTAGGGGCAGAGCGTCGCTCTTGTAAAGCGAAGGTCGCAGGTTCGATTCCTGCAGGTGGCAATCGTTTTAGATCTGAATTTTTGCTTATGACATCGGAAAAGGATGCTATTCAGAAATTTCGAAAAAGCATAGTCTGCATGCCTCCTTGGCTTAGGGGCAGAGCGTCGCTCTTGTAAAGCGAAGGTCGCAGGTTCGATTCCTGCAGGTGGCAATCGTTTTAGATCTGAATTTTTGCTTATGACATCGGAAAAGGATGCTATTCAGAAATTTCGAAAAAGCATCTGCATGCCTCCTTGGCTCAGGGGCAGAGCGTCGCTCTCGTAAAGCGAAGGTCGCAGGTTCGATTCCTGCAGGTGGCAAATTTTTTGATTTCCGTTTCTGATGATCACTATAGATGACAAATATTATGCAGACCTGCATGAGTTCCCTCGTAGCCACCTTAGCTTAGGGGCAGAGCGTCGCTCTTGTAAAGCGAAGGTCGCAGGTTCGATTCCTGCAGGTGGCAATCGTTTTAGATCTGAATTTTTGCTTATGACATCGGAAAAGGATGCTATTCAGAAATTTCGAAAAAGCATAGTCTGCATGCCTCCTTGGCTCAGGGGCAGAGCGTCGCTCTCGTAAAGCGAAGGTCGCAGGTTCGATTCCTGCAGGTGGCAAATTTTTTGATTTCCGTTTCTGATGATCACTATAGATCTGCAAATATTATGCAGACCTGCATGAGTTCCCTCGTAGCCACCTTAGCTTAGGGGCAGAGCGTCGCTCTTGTAAAGCGAAGGTCGCAGGTTCGATTCCTGCAGGTGGCAATCGTTTTAGATCTGAATTTTTGCTTATGACATCGGAAAAGGATGCTATTCAGAAATTTCGAAAAAGCATAGTCTGCATGCCTCCTTGGCTCAGGGGCAGAGCGTCGCTCTCGTAAAGCGAAGGTCGCAGGTTCGATTCCTGCAGGTGGCAAATTTTTTGATTTCCGTTTCTGATGATCACTATAGATCTGCAAATATTATGCAGACCTGCATGAGTTCCCTCGTAGCCACCTTAGCTTAGGGGCAGAGCGTCGCTCTTGTAAAGCGAAGGTCGCAGGTTCGATTCCTGCAGGTGGCAATCGTTTTAGATCTGAATTTTTGCTTATGACATCGGAAAAGGATGCTATTCAGAAATTTCGAAAAAGCTTAGTCTGCATGCCTCCTTGGCTTAGGGGCAGAGCGTCGCTCTTGTAAAGCGAAGGTCGCAGGTTCGATTCCTGCAGGTGGCAATCGTTTTAGATCTGAATTTTTGCTTATGACATCGGAAAAGGATGCTATTCAGAAATTTCGAAAAAGCATAGTCTGCATGCCTCCTTGGCTCAGGGGCAGAGCGTCGCTCTCGTAAAGCGAAGGTCGCAGGTTCGATTCCTGCAGGTGGCAAATTTTTGATTTCCGTTTCTGATGATCACTATAGATGGACAAATATTATGCAGACCTGCATGAGTTCCCTCGTAGCCACCTTAGCTTAGGGGCAGAGCGTCGCTCTTGTAAAGCGAAGGTCGCAGGTTCGATTCCTGCAGGTGGCAATCGTTTTAGATCTGAATTTTTGCTTATGACATCGGAAAAGGATGCTATTCAGAAATTTCGAAAAAGCTTAGTCTGCATGCCTCCTTGGCTCAGGGGCAGAGCGTCGCTCTCGTAAAGCGAAGGTCGCAGGTTCGATTCCTGCAGGTGGCAAATTTTTTGATTTCCGTTTCTGATGATCACTATAGATCTGCAAATATTATGCAGACCTGCATGAGTTCCCTCGTAGCCACCTTAGCTTAGGGGCAGAGCGTCGCTCTTGTAAAGCGAAGGTCGCAGGTTCGATTCCTGCAGGTGGCAATCGTTTTAGATCTGAATTTTTGCTTATGACATCGGAAAAGGATGCTATTCAGAAATTTCGAAAAAGCTTAGTCTGCATGCCTCCTTGGCTCAGGGGCAGAGCGTCGCTCTTGTAAAGCGAAGGTCGCAGGTTCGATTCCTGCAGGTGGCAATCGTTTTAGATCTGAATTTTTGCTTATGACATCGGAAAAGGATGCTATTCAGAAATTTCGAAAAAGCATAGTCTGCATGCCTCCTTGGCTCAGGGGCAGAGCGTCGCTCTCGTAAAGCGAAGGTCGCAGGTTCGATTCCTGCAGGTGGCAAATTTTTTGATTTCCGTTTCTGATGATCACTATAGATGGAAATATTATGCAGACCTGCATGAGTTCCCTCGTAGCCACCTTAGCTTAGGGGCAGAGCGTCGCTCTTGTAAAGCGAAGGTCGCAGGTTCGATTCCTGCAGGTGGCAATCGTTTTAGATCTGAATTTTGCTTATGACATCGGAAAAGATGCTATTCAGAAATTTCGAAAAAGCTTAGTCTGCATGCCTCCTTGGCTTAGGGGCAGAGCGTCGCTCTTGTAAAGCGAAGGTCGCAGGTTCGATTCCTGCAGGTGGCAATCGTTTTAGATCTGAATTTTTGCTTATGACATCGGAAAAGGATGCTATTCAGAAATTTCGAAAAAGCATAGTCTGCATGCCTCCTTGGCTCAGGGGCAGAGCGTCGCTCTCGTAAAGCGAAGGTCGCAGGTTCGATTCCTGCAGGTGGCAAATTTTTTGATTTCCGTTTCTGATGATCACTATAGATGGACAAATATTATGCAGACCTGCATGAGTTCCCTCGTAGCCACCTTAGCTTAGGGGCAGAGCGTCGCTCTTGTAAAGCGAAGGTCGCAGGTTCGATTCCTGCAGGTGGCAATCGTTTTAGATCTGAATTTTTGCTTATGACATCGGAAAAGGATGCTATTCAGAAATTTCGAAAAAGCATAGTCTGCATGCCTCCTTGGCTCAGGGGCAGAGCGTCGCTCTCGTAAAGCGAAGGTCGCAGGTTCGATTCCTGCAGGTGGCAAATTTTTTGATCCGTTTCTGATTATGACTCAAAAGATGCTATGCAGAACCTGCATGAGTTCCCTCGTAGCCACCTTAGCTTAGGGGCAGAGCGTCGCTCTTGTAAAGCGAAGGTCGCAGGTTCGATTCCTGCAGGTGGCAATCGTTTTAGATCTGAATTTTTGCTTATGACATCGGAAAAGGATGCTATTCAGAAATTTCGAAAAAGCATAGTCTGCATGCCTCCTTGGCTCAGGGGCAGAGCGTCGCTCTCGTAAAGCGAAGGTCGCAGGTTCGATTCCTGCAGGTGGCAAATTTTTTGATTTCCGTTTCTGATGATCACTATAGATGGACAAATATTATGCAGACCTGCATGAGTTCCCTCGTAGCCACCTTAGCTTAGGGGCAGAGCGTCGCTCTTGTAAAGCGAAGGTCGCAGGTTCGATTCCTGCAGGTGGCAATCGTTTTAGATCTGAATTTTTGCTTATGACATCGGAAAAGGATGCTATTCAGAAATTTCGAAAAAGCTTAGTCTGCATGCCTCCTTGGCTCAGGGGCAGAGCGTCGCTCTCGTAAAGCGAAGGTCGCAGGTTCGATTCCTGCAGGTGGCAAATTTTTTGATTTCCGTTTCTGATGATCACTATAGATCTGCAAATATTATGCAGACCTGCATGAGTTCCCTCGTAGCCACCTTAGCTTAGGGGCAGAGCGTCGCTCTTGTAAAGCGAAGGTCGCAGGTTCGATTCCTGCAGGTGGCAAATTTTTAGATTTCCGTTTCTGATGATCACTATAGATCTGCAAATATTATGCAGACCTGCATGAGTTCCCTCGTAGCCTCCTTAGCTCAGGGGCAGAGCGTCGCTCTCGTAAAGCGAAGGTCGCAGGTTCGATTCCTGCAGGTGGCAAATTTTTTGATTTCCGTTTCTGATGATCACTATAGATCTGCAAATATTATGCAGACCTGCATGAGTTCCCTCGTAGCCACCTTAGCTTAGGGGCAGAGCGTCGCTCTTGTAAAGCGAAGGTCGCAGGTTCGATTCCTGCAGGTGGCAATCGTTTTAGATCTGAATTTTTGCTTATGACATCGGAAAAGGATGCTATTCAGAAATTTCGAAAAAGCATAGTCTGCATGCCTCCTTGGCTCAGGGGCAGAGCGTCGCTCTCGTAAAGCGAAGGTCGCAGGTTCGATTCCTGCAGGTGGCAAATTTTTTGATTTCCGTTTCTGATGATCACTATAGATGGACAAATATTATGCAGACCTGCATGAGTTCCCTCGTAGCCACCTTAGCTTAGGGGCAGAGCGTCGCTCTTGTAAAGCGAAGGTCGCAGGTTCGATTCCTGCAGGTGGCAATCGTTTTAGATCTGAATTTTTGCTTATGACATCGGAAAAGGATGCTATTCAGAAATTTCGAAAAAGCATAGTCTGCATGCCTCCTTGGCTCAGGGGCAGAGCGTCGCTCTCGTAAAGCGAAGGTCGCAGGTTCGATTCCTGCAGGTGGCAAATTTTTTGATCCGTTTCTGATGTCACTATAGATGGACAAATATTATGCAGACCTGCATGAGTTCCCTCGTAGCCACCTTAGCTTAGGGGCAGAGCGTCGCTCTTGTAAAGCGAAGGTCGCAGGTTCGATTCCTGCAGGTGGCAATCGTTTTAGATCTGAATTTTTGCTTATGACATCGGAAAAGGATGCTATTCAGAAATTTCGAAAAAGCTTAGTCTGCATGCCTCCTTGGCTCAGGGGCAGAGCGTCGCTCTCGTAAAGCGAAGGTCGCAGGTTCGATTCCTGCAGGTGGCAAATTTTTTGATTTCCGTTTCTGATGATCACTATAGATCTGCAAATATTATGCAGACCTGCATGAGTTCCCTCGTAGCCACCTTAGCTTAGGGGCAGAGCGTCGCTCTTGTAAAGCGAAGGTCGCAGGTTCGATTCCTGCAGGTGGCAATCGTTTTAGATCTGAATTTTTGCTTATGACATCGGAAAAGGATGCTATTCAGAAATTTCGAAAAAGCATAGTCTGCATGCCTCCTTGGCTCAGGGGCAGAGCGTCGCTCTCGTAAAGCGAAGGTCGCAGGTTCGATTCCTGCAGGTGGCAAATTTTTTGATTTCCGTTTCTGATGATCACTATAGATGGCAAATATTATGCAGACCTGCATGAGTTCCCTCGTAGCCACCTTAGCTTAGGGGCAGAGCGTCGCTCTTGTAAAGCGAAGGTCGCAGGTTCGATTCCTGCAGGTGGCAATCGTTTTAGATCTGAATTTTTGCTTATGACATCGGAAAAGGATGCTATTCAGAAATTTCGAAAAAGCTTAGTCTGCATGCCTCCTTGGCTCAGGGGCAGAGCGTCGCTCTCGTAAAGCGAAGGTCGCAGGTTCGATTCCTGCAGGTGGCAAATTTTTTTATTTCCGTTTCTGATGATCACTATAGATCTGCAAATATTATGCAGACCTGCATGAGTTCCCTCGTAGCCACCTTAGCTTAGGGGCAGAGCGTCGCTCTTGTAAAGCGAAGGTCGCAGGTTCGATTCCTGCAGGTGGCAATCGTTTTAGATCTGAATTTTTGCTTATGACATCGGAAAAGGATGCTATTCAGAAATTTCGAAAAAGCATAGTCTGCATGCCTCCTTGGCTCAGGGGCAGAGCGTCGCTCTCGTAAAGCGAAGGTCGCAGGTTCGATTCCTGCAGGTGGCAATTTTTTGATTTCCGTTTCTGATGTACACTATAGATGGACAAATATTATGCAGACCTGCATGAGTTCCCTCGTAGCCACCTTAGCTTAGGGGCAGAGCGTCGCTCTTGTAAAGCGAAGGTCGCAGGTTCGATTCCTGCAGGTGGCAATCGTTTTAGATCTGAATTTTTGCTTATGACATCGGAAAAGGATGCTATTCAGAAATTTCGAAAAAGCATAGTCTGCATGCCTCCTTGGCTCAGGGGCAGAGCGTCGCTCTCGTAAAGCGAAGGTCGCAGGTTCGATTCCTGCAGGTGGCAAATTTTTTGATTTCCGTTTCTGATGATCACTATAGATCTGCAAATATTATGCAGACCTGCATGAGTTCCCTCGTAGCCACCTTAGCTTAGGGGCAGAGCGTCGCTCTTGTAAAGCGAAGGTCGCAGGTTCGATTCCTGCAGGTGGCAAATTTTTTGATTTCCGTTTCTGATGATCACTATAGATCTGCAAATATTATGCAGACCTGCATGAGTTCCCTCGTAGCCACCTTAGCTTAGGGGCAGAGCGTCGCTCTTGTAAAGCGAAGGTCGCAGGTTCGATTCCTGCAGGTGGCAATTTTTTGATTTCCGTTTCTGATGATCACTATAGATCTGCAAATATTATGCAGACCTGCATGAGTTCCCTCGTAGCCACCTTAGCTTAGGGGCAGAGCGTCGCTCTTGTAAAGCGAAGGTCGCAGGTTCGATTCCTGCAGGTGGCAAATTTTTTGATTTCCGTTTCTGATGATCACTATAGATCTGCAAATATTATGCAGACCTGCATGAGTTCCCTCGTAGCCACCTTAGCTTAGGGGCAGAGCGTCGCTCTTGTAAAGCGAAGGTCGCAGGTTCGATTCCTGCAGGTGGCAATCGTTTTAGATCTGAATTTTTGCTTATGACATCGGAAAAGGATGCTATTCAGAAATTTCGAAAAAGCATAGTCTGCATGCCTCCTTGGCTCAGGGGCAGAGCGTCGCTCTCGTAAAGCGAAGGTCGCAGGTTCGATTCCTGCAGGTGGCAAATTTTTTGATTTCCGTTTCTGATGATCACTATAGATGGACAAATATTATGCAGACCTGCATGAGTTCCCTCGTAGCCACCTTAGCTTAGGGGCAGAGCGTCGCTCTTGTAAAGCGAAGGTCGCAGGTTCGATTCCTGCAGGTGGCAATCGTTTTAGATCTGAATTTTTGCTTATGACATCGGAAAAGGATGCTATTCAGAAATTTCGAAAAAGCATAGTCTGCATGCCTCCTTGGCTCAGGGGCAGAGCGTCGCTCTCGTAAAGCGAAGGTCGCAGGTTCGATTCCTGCAGGTGGCAAATTTTTTGATTTCCGTTTCTGATGATACACTAGATGGACAAATATTATGCAGACCTGCATGAGTTCCCTCGTAGCCACCTTAGCTTAGGGGCAGAGCGTCGCTCTTGTAAAGCGAAGGTCGCAGGTTCGATTCCTGCAGGTGGCAATCGTTTTAGATCTGAATTTTTGCTTATGACATCGGAAAAGGATGCTATTCAGAAATTTCGAAAAAGCTTAGTCTGCATGCCTCCTTGGCTCAGGGGCAGAGCGTCGCTCTCGTAAAGCGAAGGTCGCAGGTTCGATTCCTGCAGGTGGCAAATTTTTTGATTTCCGTTTCTGATGATCACTATAGATCTGCAAATATTATGCAGACCTGCATGAGTTCCCTCGTAGCCACCTTAGCTTAGGGGCAGAGCGTCGCTCTTGTAAAGCGAAGGTCGCAGGTTCGATTCCTGCAGGTGGCAATCGTTTTAGATCTGAATTTTTGCTTATGACATCGGAAAAGGATGCTATTCAGAAATTTCGAAAAAGCTTAGTCTGCATGCCTCCTTGGCTCAGGGGCAGAGCGTCGCTCTCGTAAAGCGAAGGTCGCAGGTTCGATTCCTGCAGGTGGCAAATTTTTTTATTTCCGTTTCTGATGATCACTATAGATCTGCAAATATTATGCAGACCTGCATGAGTTCCCTCGTAGCCACCTTAGCTTAGGGGCAGAGCGTCGCTCTTGTAAAGCGAAGGTCGCAGGTTCGATTCCTGCAGGTGGCAAATTTTTTGATTTCCGTTTCTGATGATCACTATAGATCTGCAAATATTATGCAGACCTGCATGAGTTCCCTCGTAGCCACCTTAGCTTAGGGGCAGAGCGTCGCTCTTGTAAAGCGAAGGTCGCAGGTTCGATTCCTGCAGGTGGCAAATTTTTTGATTTCCGTTTCTGATGATCACTATAGATCTGCAAATATTATGCAGACCTGCATGAGTTCCCTCGTAGCCACCTTAGCTTAGGGGCAGAGCGTCGCTCTTGTAAAGCGAAGGTCGCAGGTTCGATTCCTGCAGGTGGCAAATTTTTTGATTTCCGTTTCTGATGATCACTATAGATCTGCAAATATTATGCAGACCTGCATGAGTTCCCTCGTAGCCACCTTAGCTTAGGGGCAGAGCGTCGCTCTTGTAAAGCGAAGGTCGCAGGTTCGATTCCTGCAGGTGGCAATCGTTTTAGATCTGAATTTTTGCTTATGACATCGGAAAAGGATGCTATTCAGAAATTTCGAAAAAGCATAGTCTGCATGCCTCCTTGGCTCAGGGGCAGAGCGTCGCTCTCGTAAAGCGAAGGTCGCAGGTTCGATTCCTGCAGGTGGCAAATTTTTTGATTTCCGTTTCTGATGATCACTATAGATGGACAAATATTATGCAGACCTGCATGAGTTCCCTCGTAGCCACCTTAGCTTAGGGGCAGAGCGTCGCTCTTGTAAAGCGAAGGTCGCAGGTTCGATTCCTGCAGGTGGCAATCGTTTTAGATCTGAATTTTTGCTTATGACATCGGAAAAGGATGCTATTCAGAAATTTCGAAAAAGCATAGTCTGCATGCCTCCTTGGCTCAGGGGCAGAGCGTCGCTCTCGTAAAGCGAAGGTCGCAGGTTCGATTCCTGCAGGTGGCAAATTTTTTGATTTCCGTTTCTGATGATACTATAGATGGACAAATATTATGCAGACCTGCATGAGTTCCCTCGTAGCCACCTTAGCTTAGGGGCAGAGCGTCGCTCTTGTAAAGCGAAGGTCGCAGGTTCGATTCCTGCAGGTGGCAATCGTTTTAGATCTGAATTTTTGCTTATGACATCGGAAAAGGATGCTATTCAGAAATTTCGAAAAAGCTTAGTCTGCATGCCTCCTTGGCTCAGGGGCAGAGCGTCGCTCTCGTAAAGCGAAGGTCGCAGGTTCGATTCCTGCAGGTGGCAAATTTTTTGATTTCCGTTTCTGATGATCACTATAGATCTGCAAATATTATGCAGACCTGCATGAGTTCCCTCGTAGCCACCTTAGCTTAGGGGCAGAGCGTCGCTCTTGTAAAGCGAAGGTCGCAGGTTCGATTCCTGCAGGTGGCAATCGTTTTAGATCTGAATTTTTGCTTATGACATCGGAAAAGGATGCTATTCAGAAATTTCGAAAAAGCATAGTCTGCATGCCTCCTTGGCTCAGGGGCAGAGCGTCGCTCTCGTAAAGCGAAGGTCGCAGGTTCGATTCCTGCAGGTGGCAAATTTTTTGATTTCCGTTTCTGATGTACACTATAGATGGACAAATATTATGCAGACCTGCATGAGTTCCCTCGTAGCCACCTTAGCTTAGGGGCAGAGCGTCGCTCTTGTAAAGCGAAGGTCGCAGGTTCGATTCCTGCAGGTGGCAATCGTTTTAGATCTGAATTTTTGCTTATGACATCGGAAAAGGATGCTATTCAGAAATTTCGAAAAAGCTTAGTCTGCATGCCTCCTTGGCTCAGGGGCAGAGCGTCGCTCTCGTAAAGCGAAGGTCGCAGGTTCGATTCCTGCAGGTGGCAAATTTTTTGATTTCCGTTTCTGATGATCACTATAGATCTGCAAATATTATGCAGACCTGCATGAGTTCCCTCGTAGCCACCTTAGCTTAGGGGCAGAGCGTCGCTCTTGTAAAGCGAAGGTCGCAGGTTCGATTCCTGCAGGTGGCAATCGTTTTAGATCTGAATTTTTGCTTATGACATCGGAAAAGGATGCTATTCAGAAATTTCGAAAAAGCATAGTCTGCATGCCTCCTTGGCTCAGGGGCAGAGCGTCGCTCTCGTAAAGCGAAGGTCGCAGGTTCGATTCCTGCAGGTGGCAAATTTTTTGATTTCCGTTTCTGATGATCACTATAGATGGACAAATATTATGCAGACCTGCATGAGTTCCCTCGTAGCCACCTTAGCTTAGGGGCAGAGCGTCGCTCTTGTAAAGCGAAGGTCGCAGGTTCGATTCCTGCAGGTGGCAATCGTTTTAGATCTGAATTTTTGCTTATGACATCGGAAAAGGATGCTATTCAGAAATTTCGAAAAAGCATAGTCTGCATGCCTCCTTGGCTCAGGGGCAGAGCGTCGCTCTCGTAAAGCGAAGGTCGCAGGTTCGATTCCTGCAGGTGGCAAATTTTTTGATTTCCGTTTCTGATGATCACTATAGATGGACAAATATTATGCAGACCTGCATGAGTTCCCTCGTAGCCACCTTAGCTTAGGGGCAGAGCGTCGCTCTTGTAAAGCGAAGGTCGCAGGTTCGATTCCTGCAGGTGGCAATCGTTTTAGATCTGAATTTTTGCTTATGACATCGGAAAAGGATGCTATTCAGAAATTTCGAAAAAGCATAGTCTGCATGCCTCCTTGGCTCAGGGGCAGAGCGTCGCTCTCGTAAAGCGAAGGTCGCAGGTTCGATTCCTGCAGGTGGCAAATTTTTTGATTTCCGTTTCTGATGATCACTACAGATGGACAAATATTATGCAGACCTGCATGAGTTCCCTCGTAGCCACCTTAGCTTAGGGGCAGAGCGTCGCTCTTGTAAAGCGAAGGTCGCAGGTTCGATTCCTGCAGGTGGCAATCGTTTTAGATCTGAATTTTTGCTTATGACATCGGAAAAGGATGCTATTCAGAAATTTCGAAAAAGCATAGTCTGCATGCCTCCTTGGCTCAGGGGCAGAGCGTCGCTCTCGTAAAGCGAAGGTCGCAGGTTCGATTCCTGCAGGTGGCAAATTTTTTGATTTCCGTTTCTGATGATCACTATAGATCTGCAAATATTATGCAGACCTGCATGAGTTCCCTCGTAGCCACCTTAGCTTAGGGGCAGAGCGTCGCTCTTGTAAAGCGAAGGTCGCAGGTTCGATTCCTGCAGGTGGCAATCGTTTTAGATCTGAATTTTTGCTTATGACATCGGAAAAGGATGCTATTCAGAAATTTCGAAAAAGCATAGTCTGCATGCCTCCTTGGCTCAGGGGCAGAGCGTCGCTCTCGTAAAGCGAAGGTCGCAGGTTCGATTCCTGCAGGTGGCAAATTTTTTGATTTCCGTTTCTGATGTACACTATAGATGGACAAATATTATGCAGACCTGCATGAGTTCCCTCGTAGCCACCTTAGCTTAGGGGCAGAGCGTCGCTCTTGTAAAGCGAAGGTCGCAGGTTCGATTCCTGCAGGTGGCAATCGTTTTAGATCTGAATTTTTGCTTATGACATCGGAAAAGGATGCTATTCAGAAATTTCGAAAAAGCTTAGTCTGCATGCCTCCTTGGCTCAGGGGCAGAGCGTCGCTCTCGTAAAGCGAAGGTCGCAGGTTCGATTCCTGCAGGTGGCAAATTTTTTGATTTCCGTTTCTGATGATCACTATAGATCTGCAAATATTATGCAGACCTGCATGAGTTCCCTCGTAGCCACCTTAGCTTAGGGGCAGAGCGTCGCTCTTGTAAAGCGAAGGTCGCAGGTTCGATTCCTGCAGGTGGCAATCGTTTTAGATCTGAATTTTTGCTTATGACATCGGAAAAGGATGCTATTCAGAAATTTCGAAAAAGCTTAGTCTGCATGCCTCCTTGGCTCAGGGGCAGAGCGTCGCTCTCGTAAAGCGAAGGTCGCAGGTTCGATTCCTGCAGGTGGCAAATTTTTTGATTTCCGTTTCTGATGATCACTATAGATGGACAAATATTATGCAGACCTGCATGAGTTCCCTCGTAGCCACCTTAGCTTAGGGGCAGAGCGTCGCTCTTGTAAAGCGAAGGTCGCAGGTTCGATTCCTGCAGGTGGCAATCGTTTTAGATCTGAATTTTTGCTTATGACATCGGAAAAGGATGCTATTCAGAAATTTCGAAAAAGCATAGTCTGCATGCCTCCTTGGCTCAGGGGCAGAGCGTCGCTCTCGTAAAGCGAAGGTCGCAGGTTCGATTCCTGCAGGTGGCAAATTTTTTTATTTCCGTTTCTGATGATCACTATAGATCTGCAAATATTATGCAGACCTGCATGAGTTCCCTCGTAGCCACCTTAGCTTAGGGGCAGAGCGTCGCTCTTGTAAAGCGAAGGTCGCAGGTTCGATTCCTGCAGGTGGCAAATTTTTGATTTCCGTTTCTGATGATCACTATAGATCTGCAAATATTATGCAGACCTGCATGAGTTCCCTCGTAGCCACCTTAGCTTAGGGGCAGAGCGTCGCTCTCGTAAAGCGAAGGTCGCAGGTTCGATTCCTGCAGGTGGCAAATTTTTTGATTTCCGTTTCTGATGATCACTATAGATCTGCAAATATTATGCAGACCTGCATGAGTTCCCTCGTAGCCACCTTAGCTTAGGGGCAGAGCGTCGCTCTTGTAAAGCGAAGGTCGCAGGTTCGATTCCTGCAGGTGGCAATCGTTTTAGATCTGAATTTTTGCTTATGACATCGGAAAAGGATGCTATTCAGAAATTTCGAAAAAGCATAGTCTGCATGCCTCCTTGGCTCAGGGGCAGAGCGTCGCTCTCGTAAAGCGAAGGTCGCAGGTTCGATTCCTGCAGGTGGCAAATTTTTTGATTTCCGTTTCTGATGATCACTATAGATGGACAAATATTATGCAGACCTGCATGAGTTCCCTCGTAGCCACCTTAGCTTAGGGGCAGAGCGTCGCTCTTGTAAAGCGAAGGTCGCAGGTTCGATTCCTGCAGGTGGCAATCGTTTTAGATCTGAATTTTTGCTTATGACATCGGAAAAGGATGCTATTCAGAAATTTCGAAAAAGCATAGTCTGCATGCCTCCTTGGCTCAGGGGCAGAGCGTCGCTCTCGTAAAGCGAAGGTCGCAGGTTCGATTCCTGCAGGTGGCAATTTTTTGATTTCCGTTTCTGATGTACGCTACAGATGGACAAATATTATGCAGACCTGCATGAGTTCCCTCGTAGCCACCTTAGCTTAGGGGCAGAGCGTCGCTCTTGTAAAGCGAAGGTCGCAGGTTCGATTCCTGCAGGTGGCAATCGTTTTAGATCTGAATTTTTGCTTATGACATCGGAAAAGGATGCTATTCAGAAATTTCGAAAAAGCTTAGTCTGCATGCCTCCTTGGCTCAGGGGCAGAGCGTCGCTCTCGTAAAGCGAAGGTCGCAGGTTCGATTCCTGCAGGTGGCAAATTTTTTGATTTCCGTTTCTGATGATCACTATAGATCTGCAAATATTATGCAGACCTGCATGAGTTCCCTCGTAGCCACCTTAGCTTAGGGGCAGAGCGTCGCTCTTGTAAAGCGAAGGTCGCAGGTTCGATTCCTGCAGGTGGCAATCGTTTTAGATCTGAATTTTTGCTTATGACATCGGAAAAGGATGCTATTCAGAAATTTCGAAAAAGCATAGTCTGCATGCCTCCTTGGCTCAGGGGCAGAGCGTCGCTCTCGTAAAGCGAAGGTCGCAGGTTCGATTCCTGCAGGTGGCAAATTTTTTGATTTCCGTTTCTGATGATACACTATAGATGGACAAATATTATGCAGACCTGCATGAGTTCCCTCGTAGCCACCTTAGCTTAGGGGCAGAGCGTCGCTCTTGTAAAGCGAAGGTCGCAGGTTCGATTCCTGCAGGTGGCAATCGTTTTAGATCTGAATTTTTGCTTATGACATCGGAAAAGGATGCTATTCAGAAATTTCGAAAAAGCTTAGTCTGCATGCCTCCTTGGCTCAGGGGCAGAGCGTCGCTCTCGTAAAGCGAAGGTCGCAGGTTCGATTCCTGCAGGTGGCAAATTTTTTTATTTCCGTTTCTGATGATCACTATAGATCTGCAAATATTATGCAGACCTGCATGAGTTCCCTCGTAGCCACCTTAGCTTAGGGGCAGAGCGTCGCTCTTGTAAAGCGAAGGTCGCAGGTTCGATTCCTGCAGGTGGCAAATTTTTTGATTCCGTTTCTGATGTATACATATGGACAAATATTATGCAGACCTGCATGAGTTCCCTCGTAGCCACCTTAGCTTAGGGGCAGAGCGTCGCTCTTGTAAAGCGAAGGTCGCAGGTTCGATTCCTGCAGGTGGCAATCGTTTTAGATCTGAATTTTTGCTTATGACATCGGAAAAGGATGCTATTCAGAAATTTCGAAAAAGCTTAGTCTGCATGCCTCCTTGGCTCAGGGGCAGAGCGTCGCTCTCGTAAAGCGAAGGTCGCAGGTTCGATTCCTGCAGGTGGCAAATTTTTTGATTTCCGTTTCTGATGATCACTATAGATCTGCAAATATTATGCAGACCTGCATGAGTTCCCTCGTAGCCACCTTAGCTTAGGGGCAGAGCGTCGCTCTTGTAAAGCGAAGGTCGCAGGTTCGATTCCTGCAGGTGGCAAATTTTTTGATTTCCGTTTCTGATGATCACTATAGATCTGCAAATATTATGCAGACCTGCATGAGTTCCCTCGTAGCCACCTTAGCTTAGGGGCAGAGCGTCGCTCTTGTAAAGCGAAGGTCGCAGGTTCGATTCCTGCAGGTGGCAATCGTTTTAGATCTGAATTTTTGCTTATGACATCGGAAAAGGATGCTATTCAGAAATTTCGAAAAAGCATAGTCTGCATGCCTCCTTGGCTCAGGGGCAGAGCGTCGCTCTCGTAAAGCGAAGGTCGCAGGTTCGATTCCTGCAGGTGGCAAATTTTTTGATTTCCGTTTCTGATGATCACTATAGATGGACAAATATTATGCAGACCTGCATGAGTTCCCTCGTAGCCACCTTAGCTTAGGGGCAGAGCGTCGCTCTTGTAAAGCGAAGGTCGCAGGTTCGATTCCTGCAGGTGGCAATCGTTTTAGATCTGAATTTTTGCTTATGACATCGGAAAAGGATGCTATTCAGAAATTTCGAAAAAGCATAGTCTGCATGCCTCCTTGGCTCAGGGGCAGAGCGTCGCTCTCGTAAAGCGAAGGTCGCAGGTTCGATTCCTGCAGGTGGCAAATTTTTTGATTTCCGTTTCTGATGTACACTACAGATGGACAAATATTATGCAGACCTGCATGAGTTCCCTCGTAGCCACCTTAGCTTAGGGGCAGAGCGTCGCTCTTGTAAAGCGAAGGTCGCAGGTTCGATTCCTGCAGGTGGCAATCGTTTTAGATCTGAATTTTTGCTTATGACATCGGAAAAGGATGCTATTCAGAAATTTCGAAAAAGCTTAGTCTGCATGCCTCCTTGGCTCAGGGGCAGAGCGTCGCTCTCGTAAAGCGAAGGTCGCAGGTTCGATTCCTGCAGGTGGCAAATTTTTTGATTTCCGTTTCTGATGATCACTATAGATCTGCAAATATTATGCAGACCTGCATGAGTTCCCTCGTAGCCACCTTAGCTTAGGGGCAGAGCGTCGCTCTTGTAAAGCGAAGGTCGCAGGTTCGATTCCTGCAGGTGGCAATCGTTTTAGATCTGAATTTTTGCTTATGACATCGGAAAAGGATGCTATTCAGAAATTTCGAAAAAGCATAGTCTGCATGCCTCCTTGGCTCAGGGGCAGAGCGTCGCTCTCGTAAAGCGAAGGTCGCAGGTTCGATTCCTGCAGGTGGCAAATTTTTTGATTTCCGTTTCTGATGATCACTATAGATGGACAAATATTATGCAGACCTGCATGAGTTCCCTCGTAGCCACCTTAGCTTAGGGGCAGAGCGTCGCTCTTGTAAAGCGAAGGTCGCAGGTTCGATTCCTGCAGGTGGCAATCGTTTTAGATCTGAATTTTTGCTTATGACATCGGAAAAGGATGCTATTCAGAAATTTCGAAAAAGCTTAGTCTGCATGCCTCCTTGGCTCAGGGGCAGAGCGTCGCTCTCGTAAAGCGAAGGTCGCAGGTTCGATTCCTGCAGGTGGCAAATTTTTTATTTCCGTTTCTGATGATCACTATAGATCTGCAAATATTATGCAGACCTGCATGAGTTCCCTCGTAGCCACCTTAGCTTAGGGGCAGAGCGTCGCTCTTGTAAAGCGAAGGTCGCAGGTTCGATTCCTGCAGGTGGCAAATTTTTTGATCCGTTTCTGATGACGCTACAGATGGACAAATATTATGCAGACCTGCATGAGTTCCCTCGTAGCCACCTTAGCTTAGGGGCAGAGCGTCGCTCTTGTAAAGCGAAGGTCGCAGGTTCGATTCCTGCAGGTGGCAATCGTTTTAGATCTGAATTTTTGCTTATGACATCGGAAAAGGATGCTATTCAGAAATTTCGAAAAAGCTTAGTCTGCATGCCTCCTTGGCTCAGGGGCAGAGCGTCGCTCTCGTAAAGCGAAGGTCGCAGGTTCGATTCCTGCAGGTGGCAAATTTTTTGATTTCCGTTTCTGATGATCACTATAGATCTGCAAATATTATGCAGACCTGCATGAGTTCCCTCGTAGCCACCTTAGCTTAGGGGCAGAGCGTCGCTCTTGTAAAGCGAAGGTCGCAGGTTCGATTCCTGCAGGTGGCAATCGTTTTAGATCTGAATTTTTGCTTATGACATCGGAAAAGGATGCTATTCAGAAATTTCGAAAAAGCATAGTCTGCATGCCTCCTTGGCTCAGGGGCAGAGCGTCGCTCTCGTAAAGCGAAGGTCGCAGGTTCGATTCCTGCAGGTGGCAAATTTTTTGATTTCCGTTTCTGATGACACTATAGATGGACAAATATTATGCAGACCTGCATGAGTTCCCTCGTAGCCACCTTAGCTTAGGGGCAGAGCGTCGCTCTTGTAAAGCGAAGGTCGCAGGTTCGATTCCTGCAGGTGGCAATCGTTTTAGATCTGAATTTTTGCTTATGACATCGGAAAAGGATGCTATTCAGAAATTTCGAAAAAGCATAGTCTGCATGCCTCCTTGGCTCAGGGGCAGAGCGTCGCTCTCGTAAAGCGAAGGTCGCAGGTTCGATTCCTGCAGGTGGCAAATTTTTTGATTTCCGTTTCTGATGATCACTATAGATCTGCAAATATTATGCAGACCTGCATGAGTTCCCTCGTAGCCACCTTAGCTTAGGGGCAGAGCGTCGCTCTTGTAAAGCGAAGGTCGCAGGTTCGATTCCTGCAGGTGGCAATCGTTTTAGATCTGAATTTTTGCTTATGACATCGGAAAAGGATGCTATTCAGAAATTTCGAAAAAGCATAGTCTGCATGCCTCCTTGGCTCAGGGGCAGAGCGTCGCTCTCGTAAAGCGAAGGTCGCAGGTTCGATTCCTGCAGGTGGCAAATTTTTTGATTTCCGTTTCTGATGATACACTATAGATGGACAAATATTATGCAGACCTGCATGAGTTCCCTCGTAGCCACCTTAGCTTAGGGGCAGAGCGTCGCTCTTGTAAAGCGAAGGTCGCAGGTTCGATTCCTGCAGGTGGCAATCGTTTTAGATCTGAATTTTTGCTTATGACATCGGAAAAGGATGCTATTCAGAAATTTCGAAAAAGCTTAGTCTGCATGCCTCCTTGGCTCAGGGGCAGAGCGTCGCTCTCGTAAAGCGAAGGTCGCAGGTTCGATTCCTGCAGGTGGCAAATTTTTTGATTTCCGTTTCTGATGATCACTATAGATCTGCAAATATTATGCAGACCTGCATGAGTTCCCTCGTAGCCACCTTAGCTTAGGGGCAGAGCGTCGCTCTTGTAAAGCGAAGGTCGCAGGTTCGATTCCTGCAGGTGGCAATCGTTTTAGATCTGAATTTTTGCTTATGACATCGGAAAAGGATGCTATTCAGAAATTTCGAAAAAGCTTAGTCTGCATGCCTCCTTGGCTCAGGGGCAGAGCGTCGCTCTCGTAAAGCGAAGGTCGCAGGTTCGATTCCTGCAGGTGGCAAATTTTTTGATTTCCGTTTCTGATGATCACTATAGATCTGCAAATATTATGCAGACCTGCATGAGTTCCCTCGTAGCCACCTTAGCTTAGGGGCAGAGCGTCGCTCTTGTAAAGCGAAGGTCGCAGGTTCGATTCCTGCAGGTGGCAATCGTTTTAGATCTGAATTTTTGCTTATGACATCGGAAAAGGATGCTATTCAGAAATTTCGAAAAAGCATAGTCTGCATGCCTCCTTGGCTCAGGGGCAGAGCGTCGCTCTCGTAAAGCGAAGGTCGCAGGTTCGATTCCTGCAGGTGGCAAATTTTTTGATTTCCGTTTCTGATGATCACTATAGATCTGCAAATATTATGCAGACCTGCATGAGTTCCCTCGTAGCCACCTTAGCTTAGGGGCAGAGCGTCGCTCTTGTAAAGCGAAGGTCGCAGGTTCGATTCCTGCAGGTGGCAATCGTTTTAGATCTGAATTTTTGCTTATGACATCGGAAAAGGATGCTATTCAGAAATTTCGAAAAAGCATAGTCTGCATGCCTCCTTGGCTCAGGGGCAGAGCGTCGCTCTCGTAAAGCGAAGGTCGCAGGTTCGATTCCTGCAGGTGGCAAATTTTTTGATTTCCGTTTCTGATGATCACTATAGATGACAAATATTATGCAGACCTGCATGAGTTCCCTCGTAGCCACCTTAGCTTAGGGGCAGAGCGTCGCTCTTGTAAAGCGAAGGTCGCAGGTTCGATTCCTGCAGGTGGCAATCGTTTTAGATCTGAATTTTTGCTTATGACATCGGAAAAGGATGCTATTCAGAAATTTCGAAAAAGCATAGTCTGCATGCCTCCTTGGCTCAGGGGCAGAGCGTCGCTCTCGTAAAGCGAAGGTCGCAGGTTCGATTCCTGCAGGTGGCAAATTTTTTGATTTCCGTTTCTGATGATCACTATAGATGGACAAATATTATGCAGACCTGCATGAGTTCCCTCGTAGCCACCTTAGCTTAGGGGCAGAGCGTCGCTCTTGTAAAGCGAAGGTCGCAGGTTCGATTCCTGCAGGTGGCAATCGTTTTAGATCTGAATTTTTGCTTATGACATCGGAAAAGGATGCTATTCAGAAATTTCGAAAAAGCTTAGTCTGCATGCCTCCTTGGCTCAGGGGCAGAGCGTCGCTCTCGTAAAGCGAAGGTCGCAGGTTCGATTCCTGCAGGTGGCAAATTTTTTGATTTCCGTTTCTGATGATCACTATAGATCTGCAAATATTATGCAGACCTGCATGAGTTCCCTCGTAGCCACCTTAGCTTAGGGGCAGAGCGTCGCTCTTGTAAAGCGAAGGTCGCAGGTTCGATTCCTGCAGGTGGCAATCGTTTTAGATCTGAATTTTTGCTTATGACATCGGAAAAGGATGCTATTCAGAAATTTCGAAAAAGCATAGTCTGCATGCCTCCTTGGCTCAGGGGCAGAGCGTCGCTCTCGTAAAGCGAAGGTCGCAGGTTCGATTCCTGCAGGTGGCAAATTTTTTGATTTCCGTTTCTGATGATCACTATAGATCTGCAAATATTATGCAGACCTGCATGAGTTCCCTCGTAGCCACCTTAGCTTAGGGGCAGAGCGTCGCTCTTGTAAAGCGAAGGTCGCAGGTTCGATTCCTGCAGGTGGCAAATTTTTTTGATTTCCGTTTCTGATGATCACTATAGATCTGCAAATATTATGCAGACCTGCATGAGTTCCCTCGTAGCCTCCTTAGCTTAGGGGCAGAGCGTCGCTCTTGTAAAGCGAAGGTCGCAGGTTCGATTCCTGCAGGTGGCAAATTTTTTGATTTCCGTTTCTGATGATCACTATAGATCTGCAAATATTATGCAGACCTGCATGAGTTCCCTCGTAGCCACCTTAGCTTAGGGGCAGAGCGTCGCTCTTGTAAAGCGAAGGTCGCAGGTTCGATTCCTGCAGGTGGCAATCGTTTTAGATCTGAATTTTTGCTTATGACATCGGAAAAGGATGCTATTCAGAAATTTCGAAAAAGCATAGTCTGCATGCCTCCTTGGCTTAGGGGCAGAGCGTCGCTCTTGTAAAGCGAAGGTCGCAGGTTCGATTCCTGCAGGTGGCAATCGTTTTAGATCTGAATTTTTGCTTATGACATCGGAAAAGGATGCTATTCAGAAATTTCGAAAAAGCATAGTCTGCATGCCTCCTTGGCTCAGGGGCAGAGCGTCGCTCTCGTAAAGCGAAGGTCGCAGGTTCGATTCCTGCAGGTGGCAAATTTTTTGATTTCCGTTTCTGATGATCACTATAGATGGACAAATATTATGCAGACCTGCATGAGTTCCCTCGTAGCCACCTTAGCTTAGGGGCAGAGCGTCGCTCTTGTAAAGCGAAGGTCGCAGGTTCGATTCCTGCAGGTGGCAATCGTTTTAGATCTGAATTTTTGCTTATGACATCGGAAAAGGATGCTATTCAGAAATTTCGAAAAAGCATAGTCTGCATGCCTCCTTGGCTCAGGGGCAGAGCGTCGCTCTCGTAAAGCGAAGGTCGCAGGTTCGATTCCTGCAGGTGGCAAATTTTTTGATTTCCGTTTCTGATGATCACTATAGATGGACAAATATTATGCAGACCTGCATGAGTTCCCTCGTAGCCACCTTAGCTTAGGGGCAGAGCGTCGCTCTTGTAAAGCGAAGGTCGCAGGTTCGATTCCTGCAGGTGGCAATCGTTTTAGATCTGAATTTTTGCTTATGACATCGGAAAAGGATGCTATTCAGAAATTTCGAAAAAGCATAGTCTGCATGCCTCCTTGGCTCAGGGGCAGAGCGTCGCTCTCGTAAAGCGAAGGTCGCAGGTTCGATTCCTGCAGGTGGCAAATTTTTTGATTTCCGTTTCTGATGATCACTATAGATCTGCAAATATTATGCAGACCTGCATGAGTTCCCTCGTAGCCACCTTAGCTTAGGGGCAGAGCGTCGCTCTTGTAAAGCGAAGGTCGCAGGTTCGATTCCTGCAGGTGGCAATCGTTTTAGATCTGAATTTTTGCTTATGACATCGGAAAAGGATGCTATTCAGAAATTTCGAAAAAGCTTAGTCTGCATGCCTCCTTGGCTCAGGGGCAGAGCGTCGCTCTCGTAAAGCGAAGGTCGCAGGTTCGATTCCTGCAGGTGGCAAATTTTTTGATTTCCGTTTCTGATGATCACTATAGATCTGCAAATATTATGCAGACCTGCATGAGTTCCCTCGTAGCCACCTTAGCTTAGGGGCAGAGCGTCGCTCTTGTAAAGCGAAGGTCGCAGGTTCGATTCCTGCAGGTGGCAATCGTTTTAGATCTGAATTTTTGCTTATGACATCGGAAAAGGATGCTATTCAGAAATTTCGAAAAAGCATAGTCTGCATGCCTCCTTGGCTCAGGGGCAGAGCGTCGCTCTCGTAAAGCGAAGGTCGCAGGTTCGATTCCTGCAGGTGGCAAATTTTTTGATTTCCGTTTCTGATGATCACTATAGATCTGCAAATATTATGCAGACCTGCATGAGTTCCCTCGTAGCCACCTTAGCTTAGGGGCAGAGCGTCGCTCTTGTAAAGCGAAGGTCGCAGGTTCGATTCCTGCAGGTGGCAATCGTTTTAGATCTGAATTTTTGCTTATGACATCGGAAAAGGATGCTATTCAGAAATTTCGAAAAAGCATAGTCTGCATGCCTCCTTGGCTCAGGGGCAGAGCGTCGCTCTCGTAAAGCGAAGGTCGCAGGTTCGATTCCTGCAGGTGGCAAATTTTTTTTTCCGTTTCTGATGATCACTATAGATCTGCAAATATTATGCAGACCTGCATGAGTTCCCTCGTAGCCACCTTAGCTTAGGGGCAGAGCGTCGCTCTTGTAAAGCGAAGGTCGCAGGTTCGATTCCTGCAGGTGGCAATCGTTTTAGATCTGAATTTTTGCTTATGACATCGGAAAAGGATGCTATTCAGAAATTTCGAAAAAGCATAGTCTGCATGCCTCCTTGGCTCAGGGGCAGAGCGTCGCTCTCGTAAAGCGAAGGTCGCAGGTTCGATTCCTGCAGGTGGCAAATTTTTTTATTTCCGTTTCTGATGATCACTATAGATCTGCAAATATTATGCAGACCTGCATGAGTTCCCTCGTAGCCACCTTAGCTTAGGGGCAGAGCGTCGCTCTTGTAAAGCGAAGGTCGCAGGTTCGATTCCTGCAGGTGGCAATTTTTTGATTTCCGTTTCTGATGATCACTATAGATCTGCAAATATTATGCAGACCTGCATGAGTTCCCTCGTAGCCTCCTTAGCTTAGGGGCAGAGCGTCGCTCTTGTAAAGCGAAGGTCGCAGGTTCGATTCCTGCAGGTGGCAAATTTTTTGATTTCCGTTTCTGATGATCACTATAGATCTGCAAATATTATGCAGACCTGCATGAGTTCCCTCGTAGCCACCTTAGCTTAGGGGCAGAGCGTCGCTCTTGTAAAGCGAAGGTCGCAGGTTCGATTCCTGCAGGTGGCAATCGTTTTAGATCTGAATTTTTGCTTATGACATCGGAAAAGGATGCTATTCAGAAATTTCGAAAAAGCATAGTCTGCATGCCTCCTTGGCTTAGGGGCAGAGCGTCGCTCTTGTAAAGCGAAGGTCGCAGGTTCGATTCCTGCAGGTGGCAATCGTTTTAGATCTGAATTTTTGCTTATGACATCGGAAAAGGATGCTATTCAGAAATTTCGAAAAAGCATAGTCTGCATGCCTCCTTGGCTCAGGGGCAGAGCGTCGCTCTCGTAAAGCGAAGGTCGCAGGTTCGATTCCTGCAGGTGGCAAATTTTTTGATTTCCGTTTCTGATGATCACTATAGATGGACAAATATTATGCAGACCTGCATGAGTTCCCTCGTAGCCACCTTAGCTTAGGGGCAGAGCGTCGCTCTTGTAAAGCGAAGGTCGCAGGTTCGATTCCTGCAGGTGGCAATCGTTTTAGATCTGAATTTTTGCTTATGACATCGGAAAAGGATGCTATTCAGAAATTTCGAAAAAGCATAGTCTGCATGCCTCCTTGGCTCAGGGGCAGAGCGTCGCTCTCGTAAAGCGAAGGTCGCAGGTTCGATTCCTGCAGGTGGCAAATTTTTTGATTTCCGTTTCTGATGATCACTATAGATGGACAAATATTATGCAGACCTGCATGAGTTCCCTCGTAGCCACCTTAGCTTAGGGGCAGAGCGTCGCTCTTGTAAAGCGAAGGTCGCAGGTTCGATTCCTGCAGGTGGCAATCGTTTTAGATCTGAATTTTTGCTTATGACATCGGAAAAGGATGCTATTCAGAAATTTCGAAAAAGCATAGTCTGCATGCCTCCTTGGCTCAGGGGCAGAGCGTCGCTCTCGTAAAGCGAAGGTCGCAGGTTCGATTCCTGCAGGTGGCAAATTTTTTGATTTCCGTTTCTGATGATCACTATAGATCTGCAAATATTATGCAGACCTGCATGAGTTCCCTCGTAGCCACCTTAGCTTAGGGGCAGAGCGTCGCTCTTGTAAAGCGAAGGTCGCAGGTTCGATTCCTGCAGGTGGCAATCGTTTTAGATCTGAATTTTTGCTTATGACATCGGAAAAGGATGCTATTCAGAAATTTCGAAAAAGCTTAGTCTGCATGCCTCCTTGGCTCAGGGGCAGAGCGTCGCTCTCGTAAAGCGAAGGTCGCAGGTTCGATTCCTGCAGGTGGCAAATTTTTTGATTTCCGTTTCTGATGATCACTATAGATCTGCAAATATTATGCAGACCTGCATGAGTTCCCTCGTAGCCACCTTAGCTTAGGGGCAGAGCGTCGCTCTTGTAAAGCGAAGGTCGCAGGTTCGATTCCTGCAGG
Source organism: Allodiplogaster sudhausi (assembly GCA_945643635.1). Taxonomy (NCBI): domain Eukaryota; kingdom Metazoa; phylum Nematoda; class Chromadorea; order Rhabditida; family Diplogasteridae; genus Allodiplogaster; species Allodiplogaster sudhausi. The sequence continues at coordinate 234,775 of CALZFC010000096.1, read as the reverse complement.
TGGCAATCGTTTTAGATCTGAATTTTTGCTTATGACATCGGAAAAGGATGCTATTCAGAAATTTCGAAAAAGCATAGTCTGCATGCCTCCTTGGCTCAGGGGCAGAGCGTCGCTCTCGTAAAGCGAAGGTCGCAGGTTCGATTCCTGCAGGTGGCAAATTTTTTTTTCCGTTTCTGATGATCACTATAGATCTGCAAATATTATGCAGACCTGCATGAGTTCCCTCGTAGCCACCTTAGCTTAGGGGCAGAGCGTCGCTCTTGTAAAGCGAAGGTCGCAGGTTCGATTCCTGCAGGTGGCAATCGTTTTAGATCTGAATTTTTGCTTATGACATCGGAAAAGGATGCTATTCAGAAATTTCGAAAAAGCATAGTCTGCATGCCTCCTTGGCTCAGGGGCAGAGCGTCGCTCTCGTAAAGCGAAGGTCGCAGGTTCGATTCCTGCAGGTGGCAAATTTTTTGATTTCCGTTTCTGATGATCACTATAGATCTGCAAATATTATGCAGACCTGCATGAGTTCCCTCGTAGCCACCTTAGCTTAGGGGCAGAGCGTCGCTCTTGTAAAGCGAAGGTCGCAGGTTCGATTCCTGCAGGTGGCAATTTTTTGATTTCCGTTTCTGATGATCACTATAGATCTGCAAATATTATGCAGACCTGCATGAGTTCCCTCGTAGCCACCTTAGCTCAGGGGCAGAGCGTCGCTCTCGTAAAGCGAAGGTCGCAGGTTCGATTCCTGCAGGTGGCAAATTTTTTGATTTCCGTTTCTGATGATCACTATAGATCTGCAAATATTATGCAGACCTGCATGAGTTCCCTCGTAGCCACCTTAGCTTAGGGGCAGAGCGTCGCTCTTGTAAAGCGAAGGTCGCAGGTTCGATTCCTGCAGGTGGCAATCGTTTTAGATCTGAATTTTTGCTTATGACATCGGAAAAGGATGCTATTCAGAAATTTCGAAAAAGCATAGTCTGCATGCCTCCTTGGCTTAGGGGCAGAGCGTCGCTCTTGTAAAGCGAAGGTCGCAGGTTCGATTCCTGCAGGTGGCAATCGTTTTAGATCTGAATTTTTGCTTATGACATCGGAAAAGGATGCTATTCAGAAATTTCGAAAAAGCATAGTCTGCATGCCTCCTTGGCTCAGGGGCAGAGCGTCGCTCTCGTAAAGCGAAGGTCGCAGGTTCGATTCCTGCAGGTGGCAAATTTTTTGATTTCCGTTTCTGATGATCACTATAGATGGACAAATATTATGCAGACCTGCATGAGTTCCCTCGTAGCCACCTTAGCTTAGGGGCAGAGCGTCGCTCTTGTAAAGCGAAGGTCGCAGGTTCGATTCCTGCAGGTGGCAATCGTTTTAGATCTGAATTTTTGCTTATGACATCGGAAAAGGATGCTATTCAGAAATTTCGAAAAAGCATAGTCTGCATGCCTCCTTGGCTCAGGGGCAGAGCGTCGCTCTCGTAAAGCGAAGGTCGCAGGTTCGATTCCTGCAGGTGGCAAATTTTTTGATTTCCGTTTCTGATGTCACTATAGATGGACAAATATTATGCAGACCTGCATGAGTTCCCTCGTAGCCACCTTAGCTTAGGGGCAGAGCGTCGCTCTTGTAAAGCGAAGGTCGCAGGTTCGATTCCTGCAGGTGGCAATCGTTTTAGATCTGAATTTTTGCTTATGACATCGGAAAAGGATGCTATTCAGAAATTTCGAAAAAGCTTAGTCTGCATGCCTCCTTGGCTCAGGGGCAGAGCGTCGCTCTCGTAAAGCGAAGGTCGCAGGTTCGATTCCTGCAGGTGGCAAATTTTTTGATTTCCGTTTCTGATGATCACTATAGATCTGCAAATATTATGCAGACCTGCATGAGTTCCCTCGTAGCCACCTTAGCTTAGGGGCAGAGCGTCGCTCTTGTAAAGCGAAGGTCGCAGGTTCGATTCCTGCAGGTGGCAATCGTTTTAGATCTGAATTTTTGCTTATGACATCGGAAAAGGATGCTATTCAGAAATTTCGAAAAAGCATAGTCTGCATGCCTCCTTGGCTCAGGGGCAGAGCGTCGCTCTCGTAAAGCGAAGGTCGCAGGTTCGATTCCTGCAGGTGGCAAATTTTTTGATTTCCGTTTCTGATGATCACTATAGATCTGCAAATATTATGCAGACCTGCATGAGTTCCCTCGTAGCCACCTTAGCTTAGGGGCAGAGCGTCGCTCTTGTAAAGCGAAGGTCGCAGGTTCGATTCCTGCAGGTGGCAATCGTTTTAGATCTGAATTTTTGCTTATGACATCGGAAAAGGATGCTATTCAGAAATTTCGAAAAAGCTTAGTCTGCATGCCTCCTTGGCTCAGGGGCAGAGCGTCGCTCTCGTAAAGCGAAGGTCGCAGGTTCGATTCCTGCAGGTGGCAAATTTTTTGATTTCCGTTTCTGATGATCACTATAGATCTGCAAATATTATGCAGACCTGCATGAGTTCCCTCGTAGCCACCTTAGCTTAGGGGCAGAGCGTCGCTCTTGTAAAGCGAAGGTCGCAGGTTCGATTCCTGCAGGTGGCAATCGTTTTAGATCTGAATTTTTGCTTATGACATCGGAAAAGGATGCTATTCAGAAATTTCGAAAAAGCTTAGTCTGCATGCCTCCTTGGCTCAGGGGCAGAGCGTCGCTCTCGTAAAGCGAAGGTCGCAGGTTCGATTCCTGCAGGTGGCAAATTTTTTGATTTCCGTTTCTGATGATCACTATAGATCTGCAAATATTATGCAGACCTGCATGAGTTCCCTCGTAGCCACCTTAGCTTAGGGGCAGAGCGTCGCTCTTGTAAAGCGAAGGTCGCAGGTTCGATTCCTGCAGGTGGCAATCGTTTTAGATCTGAATTTTTGCTTATGACATCGGAAAAGGATGCTATTCAGAAATTTCGAAAAAGCATAGTCTGCATGCCTCCTTGGCTCAGGGGCAGAGCGTCGCTCTCGTAAAGCGAAGGTCGCAGGTTCGATTCCTGCAGGTGGCAAATTTTTTGATTTCCGTTTCTGATGATCACTATAGATCTGCAAATATTATGCAGACCTGCATGAGTTCCCTCGTAGCCACCTTAGCTTAGGGGCAGAGCGTCGCTCTTGTAAAGCGAAGGTCGCAGGTTCGATTCCTGCAGGTGGCAATCGTTTTAGATCTGAATTTTTGCTTATGACATCGGAAAAGGATGCTATTCAGAAATTTCGAAAAAGCATAGTCTGCATGCCTCCTTGGCTCAGGGGCAGAGCGTCGCTCTCGTAAAGCGAAGGTCGCAGGTTCGATTCCTGCAGGTGGCAAATTTTTTGATTTCCGTTTCTGATGATCACTATAGATCTGCAAATATTATGCAGACCTGCATGAGTTCCCTCGTAGCCACCTTAGCTTAGGGGCAGAGCGTCGCTCTTGTAAAGCGAAGGTCGCAGGTTCGATTCCTGCAGGTGGCAAATTTTTTGATTTCCGTTTCTGATGATCACTATAGATCTGCAAATATTATGCAGACCTGCATGAGTTCCCTCGTAGCCACCTTAGCTTAGGGGCAGAGCGTCGCTCTTGTAAAGCGAAGGTCGCAGGTTCGATTCCTGCAGGTGGCAAATTTTTTGATTTCCGTTTCTGATGATCACTATAGATCTGCAAATATTATGCAGACCTGCATGAGTTCCCTCGTAGCCACCTTAGCTTAGGGGCAGAGCGTCGCTCTTGTAAAGCGAAGGTCGCAGGTTCGATTCCTGCAGGTGGCAATCGTTTTAGATCTGAATTTTTGCTTATGACATCGGAAAAGGATGCTATTCAGAAATTTCGAAAAAGCATAGTCTGCATGCCTCCTTGGCTTAGGGGCAGAGCGTCGCTCTTGTAAAGCGAAGGTCGCAGGTTCGATTCCTGCAGGTGGCAATCGTTTTAGATCTGAATTTTTGCTTATGACATCGGAAAAGGATGCTATTCAGAAATTTCGAAAAAGCATAGTCTGCATGCCTCCTTGGCTCAGGGGCAGAGCGTCGCTCTCGTAAAGCGAAGGTCGCAGGTTCGATTCCTGCAGGTGGCAAATTTTTTGATTTCCGTTTCTGATGATCACTATAGATGGACAAATATTATGCAGACCTGCATGAGTTCCCTCGTAGCCACCTTAGCTTAGGGGCAGAGCGTCGCTCTTGTAAAGCGAAGGTCGCAGGTTCGATTCCTGCAGGTGGCAATCGTTTTAGATCTGAATTTTTGCTTATGACATCGGAAAAGGATGCTATTCAGAAATTTCGAAAAAGCATAGTCTGCATGCCTCCTTGGCTCAGGGGCAGAGCGTCGCTCTCGTAAAGCGAAGGTCGCAGGTTCGATTCCTGCAGGTGGCAAATTTTTTGATTTCCGTTTCTGATGATCACTATAGATCTGCAAATATTATGCAGACCTGCATGAGTTCCCTCGTAGCCACCTTAGCTTAGGGGCAGAGCGTCGCTCTTGTAAAGCGAAGGTCGCAGGTTCGATTCCTGCAGGTGGCAATCGTTTTAGATCTGAATTTTTGCTTATGACATCGGAAAAGGATGCTATTCAGAAATTTCGAAAAAGCTTAGTCTGCATGCCTCCTTGGCTCAGGGGCAGAGCGTCGCTCTCGTAAAGCGAAGGTCGCAGGTTCGATTCCTGCAGGTGGCAATCGTTTTAGATCTGAATTTTTGCTTATGACATCGGAAAAGGATGCTATTCAGAAATTTCGAAAAAGCATAGTCTGCATGCCTCCTTGGCTCAGGGGCAGAGCGTCGCTCTCGTAAAGCGAAGGTCGCAGGTTCGATTCCTGCAGGTGGCAAATTTTTTGATTTCCGTTTCTGATGATCACTATAGATCTGCAAATATTATGCAGACCTGCATGAGTTCCCTCGTAGCCACCTTAGCTTAGGGGCAGAGCGTCGCTCTTGTAAAGCGAAGGTCGCAGGTTCGATTCCTGCAGGTGGCAATTTTTTTGATTTCCGTTTCTGATGATCACTATAGATCTGCAAATATTATGCAGACCTGCATGAGTTCCCTCGTAGCCACCTTAGCTTAGGGGCAGAGCGTCGCTCTTGTAAAGCGAAGGTCGCAGGTTCGATTCCTGCAGGTGGCAAATTTTTTGATTTCCGTTTCTGATGATCACTATAGATCTGCAAATATTATGCAGACCTGCATGAGTTCCCTCGTAGCCACCTTAGCTTAGGGGCAGAGCGTCGCTCTTGTAAAGCGAAGGTCGCAGGTTCGATTCCTGCAGGTGGCAATCGTTTTAGATCTGAATTTTTGCTTATGACATCGGAAAAGGATGCTATTCAGAAATTTCGAAAAAGCATAGTCTGCATGCCTCCTTAGCTTAGGGGCAGAGCGTCGCTCTTGTAAAGCGAAGGTCGCAGGTTCGATTCCTGCAGGTGGCAATCGTTTTAGATCTGAATTTTTGCTTATGACATCGGAAAAGGATGCTATTCAGAAATTTCGAAAAAGCATAGTCTGCATGCCTCCTTGGCTCAGGGGCAGAGCGTCGCTCTCGTAAAGCGAAGGTCGCAGGTTCGATTCCTGCAGGTGGCAAATTTTTTGATTTCCGTTTCTGATGATCACTATAGATGGACAAATATTATGCAGACCTGCATGAGTTCCCTCGTAGCCACCTTAGCTTAGGGGCAGAGCGTCGCTCTTGTAAAGCGAAGGTCGCAGGTTCGATTCCTGCAGGTGGCAATCGTTTTAGATCTGAATTTTTGCTTATGACATCGGAAAAGGATGCTATTCAGAAATTTCGAAAAAGCTTAGTCTGCATGCCTCCTTGGCTCAGGGGCAGAGCGTCGCTCTCGTAAAGCGAAGGTCGCAGGTTCGATTCCTGCAGGTGGCAAATTTTTTGATTTCCGTTTCTGATGATCACTATAGATCTGCAAATATTATGCAGACCTGCATGAGTTCCCTCGTAGCCACCTTAGCTTAGGGGCAGAGCGTCGCTCTTGTAAAGCGAAGGTCGCAGGTTCGATTCCTGCAGGTGGCAATCGTTTTAGATCTGAATTTTTGCTTATGACATCGGAAAAGGATGCTATTCAGAAATTTCGAAAAAGCATAGTCTGCATGCCTCCTTGGCTCAGGGGCAGAGCGTCGCTCTCGTAAAGCGAAGGTCGCAGGTTCGATTCCTGCAGGTGGCAAATTTTTTGATTTCCGTTTCTGATGATCACTATAGATGGACAAATATTATGCAGACCTGCATGAGTTCCCTCGTAGCCACCTTAGCTTAGGGGCAGAGCGTCGCTCTTGTAAAGCGAAGGTCGCAGGTTCGATTCCTGCAGGTGGCAATCGTTTTAGATCTGAATTTTTGCTTATGACATCGGAAAAGGATGCTATTCAGAAATTTCGAAAAAGCATAGTCTGCATGCCTCCTTGGCTCAGGGGCAGAGCGTCGCTCTCGTAAAGCGAAGGTCGCAGGTTCGATTCCTGCAGGTGGCAAATTTTTTGATTTCCGTTTCTGATGATCACTATAGATCTGCAAATATTATGCAGACCTGCATGAGTTCCCTCGTAGCCACCTTAGCTTAGGGGCAGAGCGTCGCTCTTGTAAAGCGAAGGTCGCAGGTTCGATTCCTGCAGGTGGCAAATTTTTTGATTTCCGTTTCTGATGATCACTATAGATCTGCAAATATTATGCAGACCTGCATGAGTTCCCTCGTAGCCACCTTAGCTTAGGGGCAGAGCGTCGCTCTTGTAAAGCGAAGGTCGCAGGTTCGATTCCTGCAGGTGGCAATCGTTTTAGATCTGAATTTTTGCTTATGACATCGGAAAAGGATGCTATTCAGAAATTTCGAAAAGCATAGTCTGCATGCCACCTTAGCTTAGGGGCAGAGCGTCGCTCTTGTAAAGCGAAGGTCGCAGGTTCGATTCCTGCAGGTGGCAATCGTTTTAGATCTGAATTTTTGCTTATGACATCGGAAAAGGATGCTATTCAGAAATTTCGAAAAAGCATAGTCTGCATGCCTCCTTGGCTCAGGGGCAGAGCGTCGCTCTCGTAAAGCGAAGGTCGCAGGTTCGATTCCTGCAGGTGGCAAATTTTTTGATTTCCGTTTCTGATGATCACTATAGATGGACAAATATTATGCAGACCTGCATGAGTTCCCTCGTAGCCACCTTAGCTTAGGGGCAGAGCGTCGCTCTTGTAAAGCGAAGGTCGCAGGTTCGATTCCTGCAGGTGGCAATCGTTTTAGATCTGAATTTTTGCTTATGACATCGGAAAAGGATGCTATTCAGAAATTTCGAAAAAGCATAGTCTGCATGCCTCCTTGGCTCAGGGGCAGAGCGTCGCTCTCGTAAAGCGAAGGTCGCAGGTTCGATTCCTGCAGGTGGCAAATTTTTTGATTTCCGTTTCTGATGATCACTATAGATCTGCAAATATTATGCAGACCTGCATGAGTTCCCTCGTAGCCACCTTAGCTTAGGGGCAGAGCGTCGCTCTTGTAAAGCGAAGGTCGCAGGTTCGATTCCTGCAGGTGGCAATTTTTTTGATTTCCGTTTCTGATGATCACTATAGATCTGCAAATATTATGCAGACCTGCATGAGTTCCCTCGCAGCCTCCTTAGCTCAGGGGCAGAGCGTCGCTCTCGTAAAGCGAAGGTCGCAGGTTCGATTCCTGCAGGTGGCAAATTTTTTGATTTCCGTTTCTGATGATCACTATAGATCTGCAAATATTATGCAGACCTGCATGAGTTCCCTCGTAGCCACCTTAGCTTAGGGGCAGAGCGTCGCTCTTGTAAAGCGAAGGTCGCAGGTTCGATTCCTGCAGGTGGCAATCGTTTTAGATCTGAATTTTTGCTTATGACATCGGAAAAGGATGCTATTCAGAAATTTCGAAAAAGCATAGTCTGCATGCCTCCTTGCTTAGGGGCAGAGCGTCGCTCTTGTAAAGCGAAGGTCGCAGGTTCGATTCCTGCAGGTGGCAATCGTTTTAGATCTGAATTTTTGCTTATGACATCGGAAAAGGATGCTATTCAGAAATTTCGAAAAAGCATAGTCTGCATGCCTCCTTGGCTCAGGGGCAGAGCGTCGCTCTCGTAAAGCGAAGGTCGCAGGTTCGATTCCTGCAGGTGGCAAATTTTTTGATTCCGTTTCTGATGTACACTATAGATGGACAAATATTATGCAGACCTGCATGAGTTCCCTCGTAGCCACCTTAGCTTAGGGGCAGAGCGTCGCTCTTGTAAAGCGAAGGTCGCAGGTTCGATTCCTGCAGGTGGCAATCGTTTTAGATCTGAATTTTTGCTTATGACATCGGAAAAGGATGCTATTCAGAAATTTCGAAAAAGCTTAGTCTGCATGCCTCCTTGGCTCAGGGGCAGAGCGTCGCTCTCGTAAAGCGAAGGTCGCAGGTTCGATTCCTGCAGGTGGCAAATTTTTTTATTTCCGTTTCTGATGATCACTATAGATCTGCAAATATTATGCAGACCTGCATGAGTTCCCTCGTAGCCACCTTAGCTTAGGGGCAGAGCGTCGCTCTTGTAAAGCGAAGGTCGCAGGTTCGATTCCTGCAGGTGGCAATTTTTTGATTTCCGTTTCTGATGATCACTATAGATCTGCAAATATTATGCAGACCTGCATGAGTTCCCTCGTAGCCACCTTAGCTTAGGGGCAGAGCGTCGCTCTTGTAAAGCGAAGGTCGCAGGTTCGATTCCTGCAGGTGGCAATCGTTTTAGATCTGAATTTTTGCTTATGACATCGGAAAAGGATGCTATTCAGAAATTTCGAAAAAGCATAGTCTGCATGCCACCTTAGCTTAGGGGCAGAGCGTCGCTCTTGTAAAGCGAAGGTCGCAGGTTCGATTCCTGCAGGTGGCAATCGTTTTAGATCTGAATTTTTGCTTATGACATCGGAAAAGGATGCTATTCAGAAATTTCGAAAAAGTTAGTCTGCATGCCTCCTTGGCTCAGGGGCAGAGCGTCGCTCTCGTAAAGCGAAGGTCGCAGGTTCGATTCCTGCAGGTGGCAAATTTTTTGATTTCCGTTTCTGATGATCACTATAGATCTGCAAATATTATGCAGACCTGCATGAGTTCCCTCGTAGCCACCTTAGCTTAGGGGCAGAGCGTCGCTCTTGTAAAGCGAAGGTCGCAGGTTCGATTCCTGCAGGTGGCAAATTTTTTGATTTCCGTTTCTGATGATCACTATAGATCTGCAAATATTATGCAGACCTGCATGAGTTCCCTCGTAGCCACCTTAGCTTAGGGGCAGAGCGTCGCTCTTGTAAAGCGAAGGTCGCAGGTTCGATTCCTGCAGGTGGCAATCGTTTTAGATCTGAATTTTTGCTTATGACATCGGAAAAGGATGCTATTCAGAAATTTCGAAAAAGCTTAGTCTGCATGCCTCCTTGGCTCAGGGGCAGAGCGTCGCTCTCGTAAAGCGAAGGTCGCAGGTTCGATTCCTGCAGGTGGCAAATTTTTTGATTTCCGTTTCTGATGATCACTATAGATCTGCAAATATTATGCAGACCTGCATGAGTTCCCTCGTAGCCACCTTAGCTTAGGGGCAGAGCGTCGCTCTTGTAAAGCGAAGGTCGCAGGTTCGATTCCTGCAGGTGGCAATCGTTTTAGATCTGAATTTTTGCTTATGACATCGGAAAAGGATGCTATTCAGAAATTTCGAAAAAGCATAGTCTGCATGCCTCCTTGGCTCAGGGGCAGAGCGTCGCTCTCGTAAAGCGAAGGTCGCAGGTTCGATTCCTGCAGGTGGCAAATTTTTTGATTTCCGTTTCTGATGATCACTATAGATGGACAAATATTATGCAGACCTGCATGAGTTCCCTCGTAGCCACCTTAGCTTAGGGGCAGAGCGTCGCTCTTGTAAAGCGAAGGTCGCAGGTTCGATTCCTGCAGGTGGCAATCGTTTTAGATCTGAATTTTTGCTTATGACATCGGAAAAGGATGCTATTCAGAAATTTCGAAAAAGCATAGTCTGCATGCCTCCTTGGCTCAGGGGCAGAGCGTCGCTCTCGTAAAGCGAAGGTCGCAGGTTCGATTCCTGCAGGTGGCAAATTTTTTTATTTCCGTTTCTGATGATCACTATAGATCTGCAAATATTATGCAGACCTGCATGAGTTCCCTCGTAGCCACCTTAGCTTAGGGGCAGAGCGTCGCTCTTGTAAAGCGAAGGTCGCAGGTTCGATTCCTGCAGGTGGCAAATTTTTTGATTTCCGTTTCTGATGATCACTATAGATCTGCAAATATTATGCAGACCTGCATGAGTTCCCTCGTAGCCACCTTAGCTTAGGGGCAGAGCGTCGCTCTTGTAAAGCGAAGGTCGCAGGTTCGATTCCTGCAGGTGGCAATCGTTTTAGATCTGAATTTTTGCTTATGACATCGGAAAAGGATGCTATTCAGAAATTTCGAAAAAGCATAGTCTGCATGCCTCCTTGGCTCAGGGGCAGAGCGTCGCTCTCGTAAAGCGAAGGTCGCAGGTTCGATTCCTGCAGGTGGCAAATTTTTTGATTTCCGTTTCTGATGATCACTATAGATCTGCAAATATTATGCAGACCTGCATGAGTTCCCTCGTAGCCACCTTAGCTTAGGGGCAGAGCGTCGCTCTTGTAAAGCGAAGGTCGCAGGTTCGATTCCTGCAGGTGGCAATCGTTTTAGATCTGAATTTTTGCTTATGACATCGGAAAAGGATGCTATTCAGAAATTTCGAAAAAGCATAGTCTGCATGCCTCCTTGGCTTAGGGGCAGAGCGTCGCTCTTGTAAAGCGAAGGTCGCAGGTTCGATTCCTGCAGGTGGCAATCGTTTTAGATCTGAATTTTTGCTTATGACATCGGAAAAGGATGCTATTCAGAAATTTCGAAAAAGCATAGTCTGCATGCCTCCTTGGCTCAGGGGCAGAGCGTCGCTCTCGTAAAGCGAAGGTCGCAGGTTCGATTCCTGCAGGTGGCAAATTTTTTGATTTCCGTTTCTGATGATCACTATAGATGGACAAATATTATGCAGACCTGCATGAGTTCCCTCGTAGCCACCTTAGCTTAGGGGCAGAGCGTCGCTCTTGTAAAGCGAAGGTCGCAGGTTCGATTCCTGCAGGTGGCAATCGTTTTAGATCTGAATTTTTGCTTATGACATCGGAAAAGGATGCTATTCAGAAATTTCGAAAAAGCTTAGTCTGCATGCCTCCTTGGCTCAGGGGCAGAGCGTCGCTCTCGTAAAGCGAAGGTCGCAGGTTCGATTCCTGCAGGTGGCAAATTTTTTGATTTCCGTTTCTGATGATCACTATAGATCTGCAAATATTATGCAGACCTGCATGAGTTCCCTCGTAGCCACCTTAGCTTAGGGGCAGAGCGTCGCTCTTGTAAAGCGAAGGTCGCAGGTTCGATTCCTGCAGGTGGCAATCGTTTTAGATCTGAATTTTTGCTTATGACATCGGAAAAGGATGCTATTCAGAAATTTCGAAAAAGCATAGTCTGCATGCCTCCTTGGCTCAGGGGCAGAGCGTCGCTCTCGTAAAGCGAAGGTCGCAGGTTCGATTCCTGCAGGTGGCAAATTTTTTGATTTCCGTTTCTGATGATCACTATAGATCTGCAAATATTATGCAGACCTGCATGAGTTCCCTCGTAGCCACCTTAGCTTAGGGGCAGAGCGTCGCTCTTGTAAAGCGAAGGTCGCAGGTTCGATTCCTGCAGGTGGCAATCGTTTTAGATCTGAATTTTTGCTTATGACATCGGAAAAGGATGCTATTCAGAAATTTCGAAAAAGCATAGTCTGCATGCCTCCTTGGCTCAGGGGCAGAGCGTCGCTCTCGTAAAGCGAAGGTCGCAGGTTCGATTCCTGCAGGTGGCAAATTTTTTGATTTCCGTTTCTGATGATCACTATAGATGGACAAATATTATGCAGACCTGCATGAGTTCCCTCGTAGCCACCTTAGCTTAGGGGCAGAGCGTCGCTCTTGTAAAGCGAAGGTCGCAGGTTCGATTCCTGCAGGTGGCAATCGTTTTAGATCTGAATTTTTGCTTATGACATCGGAAAAGGATGCTATTCAGAAATTTCGAAAAAGCATAGTCTGCATGCCTCCTTGGCTCAGGGGCAGAGCGTCGCTCTCGTAAAGCGAAGGTCGCAGGTTCGATTCCTGCAGGTGGCAAATTTTTTATTTCCGTTTCTGATGATCACTATAGATCTGCAAATATTATGCAGACCTGCATGAGTTCCCTCGTAGCCACCTTAGCTTAGGGGCAGAGCGTCGCTCTTGTAAAGCGAAGGTCGCAGGTTCGATTCCTGCAGGTGGCAATTTTTTGATTTCCGTTTCTGATGATCACTATAGATCTGCAAATATTATGCAGACCTGCATGAGTTCCCTCGTAGCCACCTTAGCTTAGGGGCAGAGCGTCGCTCTTGTAAAGCGAAGGTCGCAGGTTCGATTCCTGCAGGTGGCAATCGTTTTAGATCTGAATTTTTGCTTATGACATCGGAAAAGGATGCTATTCAGAAATTTCGAAAAAGCATAGTCTGCATGCCTCCTTAGCTTAGGGGCAGAGCGTCGCTCTTGTAAAGCGAAGGTCGCAGGTTCGATTCCTGCAGGTGGCAATCGTTTTAGATCTGAATTTTTGCTTATGACATCGGAAAAGGATGCTATTCAGAAATTTCGAAAAAGCATAGTCTGCATGCCTCCTTGGCTCAGGGGCAGAGCGTCGCTCTCGTAAAGCGAAGGTCGCAGGTTCGATTCCTGCAGGTGGCAAATTTTTTGATTTCCGTTTCTGATGATCACTATAGATGGACAAATATTATGCAGACCTGCATGAGTTCCCTCGTAGCCACCTTAGCTTAGGGGCAGAGCGTCGCTCTTGTAAAGCGAAGGTCGCAGGTTCGATTCCTGCAGGTGGCAATCGTTTTAGATCTGAATTTTTGCTTATGACATCGGAAAAGGATGCTATTCAGAAATTTCGAAAAAGCATAGTCTGCATGCCTCCTTGGCTCAGGGGCAGAGCGTCGCTCTCGTAAAGCGAAGGTCGCAGGTTCGATTCCTGCAGGTGGCAAATTTTTTGATTTCCGTTTCTGATGATCACTATAGATCTGCAAATATTATGCAGACCTGCATGAGTTCCCTCGTAGCCACCTTAGCTTAGGGGCAGAGCGTCGCTCTTGTAAAGCGAAGGTCGCAGGTTCGATTCCTGCAGGTGGCAATTTTTAGATTTCCGTTTCTGATGATCACTATAGATCTGCAAATATTATGCAGACCTGCATGAGTTCCCTCGTAGCCTCCTTAGCTCAGGGGCAGAGCGTCGCTCTCGTAAAGCGAAGGTCGCAGGTTCGATTCCTGCAGGTGGCAAATTTTTTGATTTCCGTTTCTGATGATCACTATAGATCTGCAAATATTATGCAGACCTGCATGAGTTCCCTCGTAGCCACCTTAGCTTAGGGGCAGAGCGTCGCTCTTGTAAAGCGAAGGTCGCAGGTTCGATTCCTGCAGGTGGCAATCGTTTTAGATCTGAATTTTTGCTTATGACATCGGAAAAGGATGCTATTCAGAAATTTCGAAAAAGCATAGTCTGCATGCCTCCTTGGCTTAGGGGCAGAGCGTCGCTCTTGTAAAGCGAAGGTCGCAGGTTCGATTCCTGCAGGTGGCAATCGTTTTAGATCTGAATTTTTGCTTATGACATCGGAAAAGGATGCTATTCAGAAATTTCGAAAAAGCATAGTCTGCATGCCTCCTTGGCTCAGGGGCAGAGCGTCGCTCTCGTAAAGCGAAGGTCGCAGGTTCGATTCCTGCAGGTGGCAAATTTTTTGATTTCCGTTTCTGATGACACTATAGATGGACAAATATTATGCAGACCTGCATGAGTTCCCTCGTAGCCACCTTAGCTTAGGGGCAGAGCGTCGCTCTTGTAAAGCGAAGGTCGCAGGTTCGATTCCTGCAGGTGGCAATCGTTTTAGATCTGAATTTTTGCTTATGACATCGGAAAAGGATGCTATTCAGAAATTTCGAAAAAGCTTAGTCTGCATGCCTCCTTGGCTCAGGGGCAGAGCGTCGCTCTCGTAAAGCGAAGGTCGCAGGTTCGATTCCTGCAGGTGGCAAATTTTTTGATTTCCGTTTCTGATGATCACTATAGATCTGCAAATATTATGCAGACCTGCATGAGTTCCCTCGTAGCCACCTTAGCTTAGGGGCAGAGCGTCGCTCTTGTAAAGCGAAGGTCGCAGGTTCGATTCCTGCAGGTGGCAAATTTTTTGATTTCCGTTTCTGATGATCACTATAGATCTGCAAATATTATGCAGACCTGCATGAGTTCCCTCGTAGCCACCTTAGCTTAGGGGCAGAGCGTCGCTCTTGTAAAGCGAAGGTCGCAGGTTCGATTCCTGCAGGTGGCAATCGTTTTAGATCTGAATTTTTGCTTATGACATCGGAAAAGGATGCTATTCAGAAATTTCAAAAAAGCATAGTCTGCATGCCACCTTAGCTTAGGGGCAGAGCGTCGCTCTTGTAAAGCGAAGGTCGCAGGTTCGATTCCTGCAGGTGGCAATCGTTTTAGATCTGAATTTTTGCTTATGACATCGGAAAAGGATGCTATTCAGAAATTTCGAAAAGCTTAGTCTGCATGCCTCCTTGGCTCAGGGGCAGAGCGTCGCTCTCGTAAAGCGAAGGTCGCAGGTTCGATTCCTGCAGGTGGCAAATTTTTTGATTTCCGTTTCTGATGATCACTATAGATCTGCAAATATTATGCAGACCTGCATGAGTTCCCTCGTAGCCACCTTAGCTTAGGGGCAGAGCGTCGCTCTTGTAAAGCGAAGGTCGCAGGTTCGATTCCTGCAGGTGGCAAATTTTTTGATTTCCGTTTCTGATGATCACTATAGATCTGCAAATATTATGCAGACCTGCATGAGTTCCCTCGTAGCCACCTTAGCTTAGGGGCAGAGCGTCGCTCTTGTAAAGCGAAGGTCGCAGGTTCGATTCCTGCAGGTGGCAATCGTTTTAGATCTGAATTTTTGCTTATGACATCGGAAAAGGATGCTATTCAGAAATTTCGAAAAAGCTTAGTCTGCATGCCTCCTTGGCTCAGGGGCAGAGCGTCGCTCTCGTAAAGCGAAGGTCGCAGGTTCGATTCCTGCAGGTGGCAAATTTTTTGATTTCCGTTTCTGATGATCACTATAGATCTGCAAATATTATGCAGACCTGCATGAGTTCCCTCGTAGCCACCTTAGCTTAGGGGCAGAGCGTCGCTCTTGTAAAGCGAAGGTCGCAGGTTCGATTCCTGCAGGTGGCAATCGTTTTAGATCTGAATTTTTGCTTATGACATCGGAAAAGGATGCTATTCAGAAATTTCGAAAAAGCATAGTCTGCATGCCTCCTTGGCTCAGGGGCAGAGCGTCGCTCTCGTAAAGCGAAGGTCGCAGGTTCGATTCCTGCAGGTGGCAAATTTTTTGATTTCCGTTTCTGATGATCACTATAGATGGACAAATATTATGCAGACCTGCATGAGTTCCCTCGTAGCCACCTTAGCTTAGGGGCAGAGCGTCGCTCTTGTAAAGCGAAGGTCGCAGGTTCGATTCCTGCAGGTGGCAATCGTTTTAGATCTGAATTTTTGCTTATGACATCGGAAAAGGATGCTATTCAGAAATTTCGAAAAAGCATAGTCTGCATGCCTCCTTGGCTCAGGGGCAGAGCGTCGCTCTCGTAAAGCGAAGGTCGCAGGTTCGATTCCTGCAGGTGGCAAATTTTTTGATTTCCGTTTCTGATGATCACTATAGATCTGCAAATATTATGCAGACCTGCATGAGTTCCCTCGTAGCCACCTTAGCTTAGGGGCAGAGCGTCGCTCTTGTAAAGCGAAGGTCGCAGGTTCGATTCCTGCAGGTGGCAAATTTTTTGATTTCCGTTTCTGATGATCACTATAGATCTGCAAATATTATGCAGACCTGCATGAGTTCCCTCGTAGCCACCTTAGCTTAGGGGCAGAGCGTCGCTCTTGTAAAGCGAAGGTCGCAGGTTCGATTCCTGCAGGTGGCAATCGTTTTAGATCTGAATTTTTGCTTATGACATCGGAAAAGGATGCTATTCAGAAATTTCGAAAAAGCATAGTCTGCATGCCTCCTTAGCTTAGGGGCAGAGCGTCGCTCTTGTAAAGCGAAGGTCGCAGGTTCGATTCCTGCAGGTGGCAATCGTTTTAGATCTGAATTTTTGCTTATGACATCGGAAAAGGATGCTATTCAGAAATTTCGAAAAAGCATAGTCTGCATGCCTCCTTGGCTCAGGGGCAGAGCGTCGCTCTCGTAAAGCGAAGGTCGCAGGTTCGATTCCTGCAGGTGGCAAATTTTTTGATTTCCGTTTCTGATGATCACTATAGATGGACAAATATTATGCAGACCTGCATGAGTTCCCTCGTAGCCACCTTAGCTTAGGGGCAGAGCGTCGCTCTTGTAAAGCGAAGGTCGCAGGTTCGATTCCTGCAGGTGGCAATCGTTTTAGATCTGAATTTTTGCTTATGACATCGGAAAAGGATGCTATTCAGAAATTTCGAAAAAGCATAGTCTGCATGCCTCCTTGGCTTAGGGGCAGAGCGTCGCTCTTGTAAAGCGAAGGTCGCAGGTTCGATTCCTGCAGGTGGCAATCGTTTTAGATCTGAATTTTTGCTTATGACATCGGAAAAGGATGCTATTCAGAAATTTCGAAAAAGCATAGTCTGCATGCCTCCTTGGCTCAGGGGCAGAGCGTCGCTCTCGTAAAGCGAAGGTCGCAGGTTCGATTCCTGCAGGTGGCAAATTTTTTGATTTCCGTTTCTGATGATCACTATAGATGGACAAATATTATGCAGACCTGCATGAGTTCCCTCGTAGCCACCTTAGCTTAGGGGCAGAGCGTCGCTCTTGTAAAGCGAAGGTCGCAGGTTCGATTCCTGCAGGTGGCAATCGTTTTAGATCTGAATTTTTGCTTATGACATCGGAAAAGGATGCTATTCAGAAATTTCGAAAAAGCTTAGTCTGCATGCCTCCTTGGCTCAGGGGCAGAGCGTCGCTCTCGTAAAGCGAAGGTCGCAGGTTCGATTCCTGCAGGTGGCAAATTTTTTGATTTCCGTTTCTGATGATCACTATAGATCTGCAAATATTATGCAGACCTGCATGAGTTCCCTCGTAGCCACCTTAGCTTAGGGGCAGAGCGTCGCTCTTGTAAAGCGAAGGTCGCAGGTTCGATTCCTGCAGGTGGCAATTTTTAGATCCGTTTCTGATGATCACTATAGATCTGCAAATATTATGCAGACCTGCATGAGTTCCCTCGCAGCCTCCTTGGCTCAGGGGCAGAGCGTCGCTCTCGTAAAGCGAAGGTCGCAGGTTCGATTCCTGCAGGTGGCAAATTTTTTGATTTCCGTTTCTGATGATCACTATAGATCTGCAAATATTATGCAGACCTGCATGAGTTCCCTCGTAGCCACCTTAGCTTAGGGGCAGAGCGTCGCTCTTGTAAAGCGAAGGTCGCAGGTTCGATTCCTGCAGGTGGCAATCGTTTTAGATCTGAATTTTTGCTTATGACATCGGAAAAGGATGCTATTCAGAAATTTCGAAAAAGCATAGTCTGCATGCCTCCTTGGCTCAGGGGCAGAGCGTCGCTCTCGTAAAGCGAAGGTCGCAGGTTCGATTCCTGCAGGTGGCAAATTTTTTGATTTCCGTTTCTGATGATCACTATAGATCTGCAAATATTATGCAGACCTGCATGAGTTCCCTCGTAGCCACCTTAGCTTAGGGGCAGAGCGTCGCTCTTGTAAAGCGAAGGTCGCAGGTTCGATTCCTGCAGGTGGCAATCGTTTTAGATCTGAATTTTTGCTTATGACATCGGAAAAGGATGCTATTCAGAAATTTCGAAAAAGCATAGTCTGCATGCCTCCTTGGCTCAGGGGCAGAGCGTCGCTCTCGTAAAGCGAAGGTCGCAGGTTCGATTCCTGCAGGTGGCAAATTTTTTGATTTCCGTTTCTGATGATCACTATAGATGGACAAATATTATGCAGACCTGCATGAGTTCCCTCGTAGCCACCTTAGCTTAGGGGCAGAGCGTCGCTCTTGTAAAGCGAAGGTCGCAGGTTCGATTCCTGCAGGTGGCAATCGTTTTAGATCTGAATTTTTGCTTATGACATCGGAAAAGGATGCTATTCAGAAATTTCGAAAAAGCATAGTCTGCATGCCTCCTTGGCTCAGGGGCAGAGCGTCGCTCTCGTAAAGCGAAGGTCGCAGGTTCGATTCCTGCAGGTGGCAAATTTTTTGATTTCCGTTTCTGATGATCACTATAGATCTGCAAATATTATGCAGACCTGCATGAGTTCCCTCGTAGCCACCTTAGCTTAGGGGCAGAGCGTCGCTCTTGTAAAGCGAAGGTCGCAGGTTCGATTCCTGCAGGTGGCAATTTTTTGATTTCCGTTTCTGATGATCACTATAGATCTGCAAATATTATGCAGACCTGCATGAGTTCCCTCGTAGCCACCTTAGCTTAGGGGCAGAGCGTCGCTCTTGTAAAGCGAAGGTCGCAGGTTCGATTCCTGCAGGTGGCAATCGTTTTAGATCTGAATTTTTGCTTATGACATCGGAAAAGGATGCTATTCAGAAATTTCGAAAAAGCATAGTCTGCATGCCACCTTAGCTTAGGGGCAGAGCGTCGCTCTTGTAAAGCGAAGGTCGCAGGTTCGATTCCTGCAGGTGGCAATCGTTTTAGATCTGAATTTTTGCTTATGACATCGGAAAAGGATGCTATTCAGAAATTTCGAAAAAGCATAGTCTGCATGCCTCCTTGGCTCAGGGGCAGAGCGTCGCTCTCGTAAAGCGAAGGTCGCAGGTTCGATTCCTGCAGGTGGCAAATTTTTTGATTTCCGTTTCTGATGATCACTATAGATGGACAAATATTATGCAGACCTGCATGAGTTCCCTCGTAGCCACCTTAGCTTAGGGGCAGAGCGTCGCTCTTGTAAAGCGAAGGTCGCAGGTTCGATTCCTGCAGGTGGCAATCGTTTTAGATCTGAATTTTTGCTTATGACATCGGAAAAGGATGCTATTCAGAAATTTCGAAAAAGCATAGTCTGCATGCCTCCTTGGCTCAGGGGCAGAGCGTCGCTCTCGTAAAGCGAAGGTCGCAGGTTCGATTCCTGCAGGTGGCAAATTTTTTGATTTCCGTTTCTGATGATCACTATAGATGGACAAATATTATGCAGACCTGCATGAGTTCCCTCGTAGCCACCTTAGCTTAGGGGCAGAGCGTCGCTCTTGTAAAGCGAAGGTCGCAGGTTCGATTCCTGCAGGTGGCAATCGTTTTAGATCTGAATTTTTGCTTATGACATCGGAAAAGGATGCTATTCAGAAATTTCGAAAAAGCATAGTCTGCATGCCTCCTTGGCTCAGGGGCAGAGCGTCGCTCTCGTAAAGCGAAGGTCGCAGGTTCGATTCCTGCAGGTGGCAAATTTTTTGATTTCCGTTTCTGATGATCACTATAGATCTGCAAATATTATGCAGACCTGCATGAGTTCCCTCGTAGCCACCTTAGCTTAGGGGCAGAGCGTCGCTCTTGTAAAGCGAAGGTCGCAGGTTCGATTCCTGCAGGTGGCAAATTTTTTGATTTCCGTTTCTGATGATCACTATAGATCTGCAAATATTATGCAGACCTGCATGAGTTCCCTCGTAGCCACCTTAGCTTAGGGGCAGAGCGTCGCTCTTGTAAAGCGAAGGTCGCAGGTTCGATTCCTGCAGGTGGCAATCGTTTTAGATCTGAATTTTTGCTTATGACATCGGAAAAGGATGCTATTCAGAAATTTCGAAAAAGCATAGTCTGCATGCCTCCTTAGCTTAGGGGCAGAGCGTCGCTCTTGTAAAGCGAAGGTCGCAGGTTCGATTCCTGCAGGTGGCAATCGTTTTAGATCTGAATTTTTGCTTATGACATCGGAAAAGGATGCTATTCAGAAATTTCGAAAAAGCATAGTCTGCATGCCTCCTTGGCTCAGGGGCAGAGCGTCGCTCTCGTAAAGCGAAGGTCGCAGGTTCGATTCCTGCAGGTGGCAAATTTTTTGATTTCCGTTTCTGATGATCACTATAGATGGACAAATATTATGCAGACCTGCATGAGTTCCCTCGTAGCCACCTTAGCTTAGGGGCAGAGCGTCGCTCTTGTAAAGCGAAGGTCGCAGGTTCGATTCCTGCAGGTGGCAATCGTTTTAGATCTGAATTTTTGCTTATGACATCGGAAAAGGATGCTATTCAGAAATTTCGAAAAAGCATAGTCTGCATGCCTCCTTGGCTTAGGGGCAGAGCGTCGCTCTTGTAAAGCGAAGGTCGCAGGTTCGATTCCTGCAGGTGGCAATCGTTTTAGATCTGAATTTTTGCTTATGACATCGGAAAAGGATGCTATTCAGAAATTTCGAAAAAGCATAGTCTGCATGCCTCCTTGGCTCAGGGGCAGAGCGTCGCTCTCGTAAAGCGAAGGTCGCAGGTTCGATTCCTGCAGGTGGCAAATTTTTTGATTTCCGTTTCTGATGATCACTATAGATGGACAAATATTATGCAGACCTGCATGAGTTCCCTCGTAGCCACCTTAGCTTAGGGGCAGAGCGTCGCTCTTGTAAAGCGAAGGTCGCAGGTTCGATTCCTGCAGGTGGCAATCGTTTTAGATCTGAATTTTTGCTTATGACATCGGAAAAGGATGCTATTCAGAAATTTCGAAAAAGCATAGTCTGCATGCCTCCTTGGCTCAGGGGCAGAGCGTCGCTCTCGTAAAGCGAAGGTCGCAGGTTCGATTCCTGCAGGTGGCAAATTTTTTGATTTCCGTTTCTGATGATCACTATAGATCTGCAAATATTATGCAGACCTGCATGAGTTCCCTCGTAGCCACCTTAGCTTAGGGGCAGAGCGTCGCTCTTGTAAAGCGAAGGTCGCAGGTTCGATTCCTGCAGGTGGCAAATTTTTTGATTTCCGTTTCTGATGATCACTATAGATCTGCAAATATTATGCAGACCTGCATGAGTTCCCTCGTAGCCTCCTTAGCTCAGGGGCAGAGCGTCGCTCTCGTAAAGCGAAGGTCGCAGGTTCGATTCCTGCAGGTGGCAAATTTTTTGATTTCCGTTTCTGATGATCACTATAGATCTGCAAATATTATGCAGACCTGCATGAGTTCCCTCGTAGCCACCTTAGCTTAGGGGCAGAGCGTCGCTCTTGTAAAGCGAAGGTCGCAGGTTCGATTCCTGCAGGTGGCAATCGTTTTAGATCTGAATTTTTGCTTATGACATCGGAAAAGGATGCTATTCAGAAATTTCGAAAAAGCATAGTCTGCATGCCTCCTTGGCTCAGGGGCAGAGCGTCGCTCTCGTAAAGCGAAGGTCGCAGGTTCGATTCCTGCAGGTGGCAAATTTTTTGATTTCCGTTTCTGATGATCACTATAGATCTGCAAATATTATGCAGACCTGCATGAGTTCCCTCGTAGCCACCTTAGCTTAGGGGCAGAGCGTCGCTCTTGTAAAGCGAAGGTCGCAGGTTCGATTCCTGCAGGTGGCAATCGTTTTAGATCTGAATTTTTGCTTATGACATCGGAAAAGGATGCTATTCAGAAATTTCGAAAAAGCATAGTCTGCATGCCTCCTTGGCTCAGGGGCAGAGCGTCGCTCTCGTAAAGCGAAGGTCGCAGGTTCGATTCCTGCAGGTGGCAAATTTTTTGATTTCCGTTTCTGATGATCACTATAGATGGACAAATATTATGCAGACCTGCATGAGTTCCCTCGTAGCCACCTTAGCTTAGGGGCAGAGCGTCGCTCTTGTAAAGCGAAGGTCGCAGGTTCGATTCCTGCAGGTGGCAATCGTTTTAGATCTGAATTTTTGCTTATGACATCGGAAAAGGATGCTATTCAGAAATTTCGAAAAAGCATAGTCTGCATGCCTCCTTGGCTCAGGGGCAGAGCGTCGCTCTCGTAAAGCGAAGGTCGCAGGTTCGATTCCTGCAGGTGGCAAATTTTTTTATTTCCGTTTCTGATGATCACTATAGATCTGCAAATATTATGCAGACCTGCATGAGTTCCCTCGTAGCCACCTTAGCTTAGGGGCAGAGCGTCGCTCTTGTAAAGCGAAGGTCGCAGGTTCGATTCCTGCAGGTGGCAAATTTTTTGATTTCCGTTTCTGATGATCACTATAGATCTGCAAATATTATGCAGACCTGCATGAGTTCCCTCGTAGCCACCTTAGCTTAGGGGCAGAGCGTCGCTCTTGTAAAGCGAAGGTCGCAGGTTCGATTCCTGCAGGTGGCAATCGTTTTAGATCTGAATTTTTGCTTATGACATCGGAAAAGGATGCTATTCAGAAATTTCGAAAAAGCATAGTCTGCATGCCTCCTTAGCTTAGGGGCAGAGCGTCGCTCTTGTAAAGCGAAGGTCGCAGGTTCGATTCCTGCAGGTGGCAATCGTTTTAGATCTGAATTTTTGCTTATGACATCGGAAAAGGATGCTATTCAGAAATTTCGAAAAAGCATAGTCTGCATGCCTCCTTGGCTCAGGGGCAGAGCGTCGCTCTCGTAAAGCGAAGGTCGCAGGTTCGATTCCTGCAGGTGGCAAATTTTTTGATTTCCGTTTCTGATGATCACTATAGATGGACAAATATTATGCAGACCTGCATGAGTTCCCTCGTAGCCACCTTAGCTTAGGGGCAGAGCGTCGCTCTTGTAAAGCGAAGGTCGCAGGTTCGATTCCTGCAGGTGGCAATCGTTTTAGATCTGAATTTTTGCTTATGACATCGGAAAAGGATGCTATTCAGAAATTTCGAAAAAGCATAGTCTGCATGCCTCCTTGGCTTAGGGGCAGAGCGTCGCTCTTGTAAAGCGAAGGTCGCAGGTTCGATTCCTGCAGGTGGCAATCGTTTTAGATCTGAATTTTTGCTTATGACATCGGAAAAGGATGCTATTCAGAAATTTCGAAAAAGCATAGTCTGCATGCCTCCTTGGCTCAGGGGCAGAGCGTCGCTCTCGTAAAGCGAAGGTCGCAGGTTCGATTCCTGCAGGTGGCAAATTTTTTGATTTCCGTTTCTGATGTACACTATAGATGGACAAATATTATGCAGACCTGCATGAGTTCCCTCGTAGCCACCTTAGCTTAGGGGCAGAGCGTCGCTCTTGTAAAGCGAAGGTCGCAGGTTCGATTCCTGCAGGTGGCAATCGTTTTAGATCTGAATTTTTGCTTATGACATCGGAAAAGGATGCTATTCAGAAATTTCGAAAAAGCTTAGTCTGCATGCCTCCTTGGCTCAGGGGCAGAGCGTCGCTCTCGTAAAGCGAAGGTCGCAGGTTCGATTCCTGCAGGTGGCAAATTTTTTGATTTCCGTTTCTGATGATCACTATAGATCTGCAAATATTATGCAGACCTGCATGAGTTCCCTCGTAGCCACCTTAGCTTAGGGGCAGAGCGTCGCTCTTGTAAAGCGAAGGTCGCAGGTTCGATTCCTGCAGGTGGCAAATTTTTTGATTTCCGTTTCTGATGATCACTATAGATCTGCAAATATTATGCAGACCTGCATGAGTTCCCTCGTAGCCACCTTAGCTTAGGGGCAGAGCGTCGCTCTTGTAAAGCGAAGGTCGCAGGTTCGATTCCTGCAGGTGGCAATCGTTTTAGATCTGAATTTTTGCTTATGACATCGGAAAAGGATGCTATTCAGAAATTTCAAAAAGCATAGTCTGCATGCCACCTTAGCTTAGGGGCAGAGCGTCGCTCTTGTAAAGCGAAGGTCGCAGGTTCGATTCCTGCAGGTGGCAATCGTTTTAGATCTGAATTTTTGCTTATGACATCGGAAAAGGATGCTATTCAGAAATTTCGAAAAAGCTTAGTCTGCATGCCTCCTTGGCTCAGGGGCAGAGCGTCGCTCTCGTAAAGCGAAGGTCGCAGGTTCGATTCCTGCAGGTGGCAAATTTTTTGATTTCCGTTTCTGATGATCACTATAGATCTGCAAATATTATGCAGACCTGCATGAGTTCCCTCGTAGCCACCTTAGCTTAGGGGCAGAGCGTCGCTCTTGTAAAGCGAAGGTCGCAGGTTCGATTCCTGCAGGTGGCAAATTTTTTGATTTCCGTTTCTGATGATCACTATAGATCTGCAAATATTATGCAGACCTGCATGAGTTCCCTCGTAGCCACCTTAGCTTAGGGGCAGAGCGTCGCTCTTGTAAAGCGAAGGTCGCAGGTTCGATTCCTGCAGGTGGCAATCGTTTTAGATCTGAATTTTTGCTTATGACATCGGAAAAGGATGCTATTCAGAAATTTCGAAAAAGCATAGTCTGCATGCCTCCTTGGCTCAGGGGCAGAGCGTCGCTCTCGTAAAGCGAAGGTCGCAGGTTCGATTCCTGCAGGTGGCAAATTTTTTGATTTCCGTTTCTGATGATCACTATAGATGGACAAATATTATGCAGACCTGCATGAGTTCCCTCGTAGCCACCTTAGCTTAGGGGCAGAGCGTCGCTCTTGTAAAGCGAAGGTCGCAGGTTCGATTCCTGCAGGTGGCAATCGTTTTAGATCTGAATTTTTGCTTATGACATCGGAAAAGGATGCTATTCAGAAATTTCGAAAAAGCATAGTCTGCATGCCTCCTTGGCTCAGGGGCAGAGCGTCGCTCTCGTAAAGCGAAGGTCGCAGGTTCGATTCCTGCAGGTGGCAAATTTTTTGATTCCGTTTCTGATGATACTATAGATGGACAAATATTATGCAGACCTGCATGAGTTCCCTCGTAGCCACCTTAGCTTAGGGGCAGAGCGTCGCTCTTGTAAAGCGAAGGTCGCAGGTTCGATTCCTGCAGGTGGCAATCGTTTTAGATCTGAATTTTTGCTTATGACATCGGAAAAGGATGCTATTCAGAAATTTCGAAAAAGCTTAGTCTGCATGCCTCCTTGGCTCAGGGGCAGAGCGTCGCTCTCGTAAAGCGAAGGTCGCAGGTTCGATTCCTGCAGGTGGCAAATTTTTTGATTTCCGTTTCTGATGATCACTATAGATCTGCAAATATTATGCAGACCTGCATGAGTTCCCTCGTAGCCACCTTAGCTTAGGGGCAGAGCGTCGCTCTTGTAAAGCGAAGGTCGCAGGTTCGATTCCTGCAGGTGGCAATCGTTTTAGATCTGAATTTTTGCTTATGACATCGGAAAAGGATGCTATTCAGAAATTTCGAAAAAGCATAGTCTGCATGCCTCCTTAGCTTAGGGGCAGAGCGTCGCTCTTGTAAAGCGAAGGTCGCAGGTTCGATTCCTGCAGGTGGCAATCGTTTTAGATCTGAATTTTTGCTTATGACATCGGAAAAGGATGCTATTCAGAAATTTCGAAAAAGCATAGTCTGCATGCCTCCTTGGCTCAGGGGCAGAGCGTCGCTCTCGTAAAGCGAAGGTCGCAGGTTCGATTCCTGCAGGTGGCAAATTTTTTGATTTCCGTTTCTGATGACACTATAGATGGACAAATATTATGCAGACCTGCATGAGTTCCCTCGTAGCCACCTTAGCTTAGGGGCAGAGCGTCGCTCTTGTAAAGCGAAGGTCGCAGGTTCGATTCCTGCAGGTGGCAATCGTTTTAGATCTGAATTTTTGCTTATGACATCGGAAAAGGATGCTATTCAGAAATTTCGAAAAAGCATAGTCTGCATGCCTCCTTGGCTCAGGGGCAGAGCGTCGCTCTCGTAAAGCGAAGGTCGCAGGTTCGATTCCTGCAGGTGGCAAATTTTTTGATTCCGTTTCTGATGATCACTATAGATGGACAAATATTATGCAGACCTGCATGAGTTCCCTCGTAGCCACCTTAGCTTAGGGGCAGAGCGTCGCTCTTGTAAAGCGAAGGTCGCAGGTTCGATTCCTGCAGGTGGCAATCGTTTTAGATCTGAATTTTTGCTTATGACATCGGAAAAGGATGCTATTCAGAAATTTCGAAAAAGCATAGTCTGCATGCCTCCTTGGCTCAGGGGCAGAGCGTCGCTCTCGTAAAGCGAAGGTCGCAGGTTCGATTCCTGCAGGTGGCAAATTTTTTGATTTCCGTTTCTGATGATCACTATAGATCTGCAAATATTATGCAGACCTGCATGAGTTCCCTCGTAGCCACCTTAGCTTAGGGGCAGAGCGTCGCTCTTGTAAAGCGAAGGTCGCAGGTTCGATTCCTGCAGGTGGCAATCGTTTTAGATCTGAATTTTTGCTTATGACATCGGAAAAGGATGCTATTCAGAAATTTCGAAAAAGCATAGTCTGCATGCCTCCTTAGCTTAGGGGCAGAGCGTCGCTCTTGTAAAGCGAAGGTCGCAGGTTCGATTCCTGCAGGTGGCAATCGTTTTAGATCTGAATTTTTGCTTATGACATCGGAAAAGGATGCTATTCAGAAATTTCGAAAAAGCTTAGTCTGCATGCCTCCTTGGCTCAGGGGCAGAGCGTCGCTCTCGTAAAGCGAAGGTCGCAGGTTCGATTCCTGCAGGTGGCAAATTTTTTGATTTCCGTTTCTGATGATCACTATAGATGGACAAATATTATGCAGACCTGCATGAGTTCCCTCGTAGCCACCTTAGCTTAGGGGCAGAGCGTCGCTCTTGTAAAGCGAAGGTCGCAGGTTCGATTCCTGCAGGTGGCAATCGTTTTAGATCTGAATTTTTGCTTATGACATCGGAAAAGGATGCTATTCAGAAATTTCGAAAAAGCTTAGTCTGCATGCCTCCTTGGCTCAGGGGCAGAGCGTCGCTCTCGTAAAGCGAAGGTCGCAGGTTCGATTCCTGCAGGTGGCAAATTTTTTGATTTCCGTTTCTGATGATCACTATAGATCTGCAAATATTATGCAGACCTGCATGAGTTCCCTCGTAGCCACCTTAGCTTAGGGGCAGAGCGTCGCTCTTGTAAAGCGAAGGTCGCAGGTTCGATTCCTGCAGGTGGCAAATTTTTTGATTTCCGTTTCTGATGATCACTATAGATCTGCAAATATTATGCAGACCTGCATGAGTTCCCTCGTAGCCACCTTAGCTTAGGGGCAGAGCGTCGCTCTTGTAAAGCGAAGGTCGCAGGTTCGATTCCTGCAGGTGGCAATCGTTTTAGATCTGAATTTTTGCTTATGACATCGGAAAAGGATGCTATTCAGAAATTTCGAAAAAGCATAGTCTGCATGCCTCCTTGGCTCAGGGGCAGAGCGTCGCTCTCGTAAAGCGAAGGTCGCAGGTTCGATTCCTGCAGGTGGCAAATTTTTTGATTTCCGTTTCTGATGATCACTATAGATGGACAAATATTATGCAGACCTGCATGAGTTCCCTCGTAGCCACCTTAGCTTAGGGGCAGAGCGTCGCTCTTGTAAAGCGAAGGTCGCAGGTTCGATTCCTGCAGGTGGCAATCGTTTTAGATCTGAATTTTTGCTTATGACATCGGAAAAGGATGCTATTCAGAAATTTCGAAAAAGCATAGTCTGCATGCCTCCTTGGCTCAGGGGCAGAGCGTCGCTCTCGTAAAGCGAAGGTCGCAGGTTCGATTCCTGCAGGTGGCAAATTTTTTGATTTCCGTTTCTGATGATCACTATAGATCTGCAAATATTATGCAGACCTGCATGAGTTCCCTCGTAGCCACCTTAGCTTAGGGGCAGAGCGTCGCTCTTGTAAAGCGAAGGTCGCAGGTTCGATTCCTGCAGGTGGCAAATTTTTTGATTTCCGTTTCTGATGATCACTATAGATCTGCAAATATTATGCAGACCTGCATGAGTTCCCTCGTAGCCACCTTAGCTTAGGGGCAGAGCGTCGCTCTTGTAAAGCGAAGGTCGCAGGTTCGATTCCTGCAGGTGGCAATCGTTTTAGATCTGAATTTTTGCTTATGACATCGGAAAAGGATGCTATTCAGAAATTTCGAAAAAGCATAGTCTGCATGCCTCCTTGGCTCAGGGGCAGAGCGTCGCTCTCGTAAAGCGAAGGTCGCAGGTTCGATTCCTGCAGGTGGCAAATTTTTTGATTTCCGTTTCTGATGATCACTATAGATGGACAAATATTATGCAGACCTGCATGAGTTCCCTCGTAGCCACCTTAGCTTAGGGGCAGAGCGTCGCTCTTGTAAAGCGAAGGTCGCAGGTTCGATTCCTGCAGGTGGCAATCGTTTTAGATCTGAATTTTTGCTTATGACATCGGAAAAGGATGCTATTCAGAAATTTCGAAAAAGCATAGTCTGCATGCCTCCTTGGCTCAGGGGCAGAGCGTCGCTCTCGTAAAGCGAAGGTCGCAGGTTCGATTCCTGCAGGTGGCAAATTTTTTGATTCCGTTTCTGATGTACGCTACAGATGGACAAATATTATGCAGACCTGCATGAGTTCCCTCGTAGCCACCTTAGCTTAGGGGCAGAGCGTCGCTCTTGTAAAGCGAAGGTCGCAGGTTCGATTCCTGCAGGTGGCAATCGTTTTAGATCTGAATTTTTGCTTATGACATCGGAAAAGGATGCTATTCAGAAATTTCGAAAAAGCATAGTCTGCATGCCTCCTTGGCTCAGGGGCAGAGCGTCGCTCTCGTAAAGCGAAGGTCGCAGGTTCGATTCCTGCAGGTGGCAAATTTTTGATTTCCGTTTCTGATGATCACTATAGATGGACAAATATTATGCAGACCTGCATGAGTTCCCTCGTAGCCACCTTAGCTTAGGGGCAGAGCGTCGCTCTTGTAAAGCGAAGGTCGCAGGTTCGATTCCTGCAGGTGGCAAATTTTTTGATTTCCGTTTCTGATGATCACTATAGATCTGCAAATATTATGCAGACCTGCATGAGTTCCCTCGTAGCCACCTTAGCTTAGGGGCAGAGCGTCGCTCTTGTAAAGCGAAGGTCGCAGGTTCGATTCCTGCAGGTGGCAATCGTTTTAGATCTGAATTTTTGCTTATGACATCGGAAAAGGATGCTATTCAGAAATTTCGAAAAAGCATAGTCTGCATGCCTCCTTGGCTCAGGGGCAGAGCGTCGCTCTCGTAAAGCGAAGGTCGCAGGTTCGATTCCTGCAGGTGGCAAATTTTTTGATTTCCGTTTCTGATGATCACTATAGATGGCAAATATTATGCAGACCTGCATGAGTTCCCTCGTAGCCACCTTAGCTTAGGGGCAGAGCGTCGCTCTTGTAAAGCGAAGGTCGCAGGTTCGATTCCTGCAGGTGGCAATCGTTTTAGATCTGAATTTTTGCTTATGACATCGGAAAAGGATGCTATTCAGAAATTTCGAAAAAGCATGCAGACCTGCATGAGTTCCCTCGTAGCCACCTTAGCTTAGGGGCAGAGCGTCGCTCTTGTAAAGCGAAGGTCGCAGGTTCGATTCCTGCAGGTGGCAATCGTTTTAGATCTGAATTTTTGCTTATGACATCGGAAAAGGATGCTATTCAGAAATTTCGAAAAAGCTTAGTCTGCATGCCTCCTTGGCTCAGGGGCAGAGCGTCGCTCTCGTAAAGCGAAGGTCGCAGGTTCGATTCCTGCAGGTGGCAATCGTTTTAGATCTGAATTTTTGCTTATGACATCGGAAAAGGATGCTATTCAGAAATTTCGAAAAAGCATAGTCTGCATGCCTCCTTAGCTTAGGGGCAGAGCGTCGCTCTCGTAAAGCGAAGGTCGCAGGTTCGATTCCTGCAGGTGGCAAATTTTTTGATTCCCGTTTCTGAAGTACGCTATCAGGGGCAGAGCGTCGCTCTCGTAAAGCGAAGGTCGCAGGTTCGATTCCTGCAGGTGGCAAATTTTTTGATTTCCGTTTCTGATGTACACTATAGATGGACAAATATTATGCAGACCTGCATGAGTTCCCTCGTAGCCACCTTAGCTTAGGGGCAGAGCGTCGCTCTTGTAAAGCGAAGGTCGCAGGTTCGATTCCTGCAGGTGGCAATCGTTTTAGATCTGAATTTTTGCTTATGACATCGGAAAAGGATGCTATTCAGAAATTTCGAAAAAGCTTAGTCTGCATGCCTCCTTGGCTCAGGGGCAGAGCGTCGCTCTCGTAAAGCGAAGGTCGCAGGTTCGATTCCTGCAGGTGGCAAATTTTTTGATTTCCGTTTCTGATGATCACTATAGATCTGCAAATATTATGCAGACCTGCATGAGTTCCCTCGTAGCCACCTTAGCTTAGGGGCAGAGCGTCGCTCTTGTAAAGCGAAGGTCGCAGGTTCGATTCCTGCAGGTGGCAATCGTTTTAGATCTGAATTTTTGCTTATGACATCGGAAAAGGATGCTATTCAGAAATTTCGAAAAAGCATAGTCTGCATGCCTCCTTGGCTCAGGGGCAGAGCGTCGCTCTCGTAAAGCGAAGGTCGCAGGTTCGATTCCTGCAGGTGGCAAATTTTTTGATTTCCGTTTCTGATGATACACTATAGATGGACAAATATTATGCAGACCTGCATGAGTTCCCTCGTAGCCACCTTAGCTTAGGGGCAGAGCGTCGCTCTTGTAAAGCGAAGGTCGCAGGTTCGATTCCTGCAGGTGGCAATCGTTTTAGATCTGAATTTTTGCTTATGACATCGGAAAAGGATGCTATTCAGAAATTTCGAAAAAGCTTAGTCTGCATGCCTCCTTGGCTCAGGGGCAGAGCGTCGCTCTCGTAAAGCGAAGGTCGCAGGTTCGATTCCTGCAGGTGGCAATCGTTTTAGATCTGAATTTTTGCTTATGACATCGGAAAAGGATGCTATTCAGAAATTTCGAAAAAGCATAGTCTGCATGCCTCCTTAGCTTAGGGGCAGAGCGTCGCTCTCGTAAAGCGAAGGTCGCAGGTTCGATTCCTGCAGGTGGCAAATTTTTTGATTCCCGTTTCTGAAGTACGCTATCAGGGGCAGAGCGTCGCTCTCGTAAAGCGAAGGTCGCAGGTTCGATTCCTGCAGGTGGCAAATTTTTTGATTTCCGTTTCTGATGATCACTATAGATCTGCAAATATTATGCAGACCTGCATGAGTTCCCTCGTAGCCACCTTAGCTTAGGGGCAGAGCGTCGCTCTTGTAAAGCGAAGGTCGCAGGTTCGATTCCTGCAGGTGGCAATCGTTTTAGATCTGAATTTTTGCTTATGACATCGGAAAAGGATGCTATTCAGAAATTTCGAAAAAGCTTAGTCTGCATGCCTCCTTGGCTCAGGGGCAGAGCGTCGCTCTCGTAAAGCGAAGGTCGCAGGTTCGATTCCTGCAGGTGGCAAATTTTTTGATTTCCGTTTCTGATGATCACTATAGATCTGCAAATATTATGCAGACCTGCATGAGTTCCCTCGTAGCCACCTTAGCTTAGGGGCAGAGCGTCGCTCTTGTAAAGCGAAGGTCGCAGGTTCGATTCCTGCAGGTGGCAATCGTTTTAGATCTGAATTTTTGCTTATGACATCGGAAAAGGATGCTATTCAGAAATTTCGAAAAAGCATAGTCTGCATGCCTCCTTGGCTCAGGGGCAGAGCGTCGCTCTCGTAAAGCGAAGGTCGCAGGTTCGATTCCTGCAGGTGGCAAATTTTTTGATTTCCGTTTCTGATGTACACTATAGATGGACAAATATTATGCAGACCTGCATGAGTTCCCTCGTAGCCACCTTAGCTTAGGGGCAGAGCGTCGCTCTTGTAAAGCGAAGGTCGCAGGTTCGATTCCTGCAGGTGGCAATCGTTTTAGATCTGAATTTTTGCTTATGACATCGGAAAAGGATGCTATTCAGAAATTTCGAAAAAGCTTAGTCTGCATGCCTCCTTGGCTCAGGGGCAGAGCGTCGCTCTCGTAAAGCGAAGGTCGCAGGTTCGATTCCTGCAGGTGGCAAATTTTTTGATTTCCGTTTCTGATGATCACTATAGATCTGCAAATATTATGCAGACCTGCATGAGTTCCCTCGTAGCCACCTTAGCTTAGGGGCAGAGCGTCGCTCTTGTAAAGCGAAGGTCGCAGGTTCGATTCCTGCAGGTGGCAATCGTTTTAGATCTGAATTTTTGCTTATGACATCGGAAAAGGATGCTATTCAGAAATTTCGAAAAAGCATAGTCTGCATGCCTCCTTGGCTCAGGGGCAGAGCGTCGCTCTCGTAAAGCGAAGGTCGCAGGTTCGATTCCTGCAGGTGGCAAATTTTTTGATTTCCGTTTCTGATGATCACTATAGATGGACAAATATTATGCAGACCTGCATGAGTTCCCTCGTAGCCACCTTAGCTTAGGGGCAGAGCGTCGCTCTTGTAAAGCGAAGGTCGCAGGTTCGATTCCTGCAGGTGGCAATCGTTTTAGATCTGAATTTTTGCTTATGACATCGGAAAAGGATGCTATTCAGAAATTTCGAAAAAGCATAGTCTGCATGCCTCCTTGGCTCAGGGGCAGAGCGTCGCTCTCGTAAAGCGAAGGTCGCAGGTTCGATTCCTGCAGGTGGCAAATTTTTTGATTCCCGTTTCTGAAGTACGCTATCAGGGGCAGAGCGTCGCTCTCGTAAAGCGAAGGTCGCAGGTTCGATTCCTGCAGGTGGCAAATTTTTTGATTTCCGTTTCTGATGATCACTATAGATCTGCAAATATTATGCAGACCTGCATGAGTTCCCTCGTAGCCACCTTAGCTTAGGGGCAGAGCGTCGCTCTTGTAAAGCGAAGGTCGCAGGTTCGATTCCTGCAGGTGGCAATCGTTTTAGATCTGAATTTTTGCTTATGACATCGGAAAAGGATGCTATTCAGAAATTTCGAAAAAGCTTAGTCTGCATGCCTCCTTGGCTCAGGGGCAGAGCGTCGCTCTCGTAAAGCGAAGGTCGCAGGTTCGATTCCTGCAGGTGGCAAATTTTTTGATTTCCGTTTCTGATGATCACTATAGATCTGCAAATATTATGCAGACCTGCATGAGTTCCCTCGTAGCCACCTTAGCTTAGGGGCAGAGCGTCGCTCTTGTAAAGCGAAGGTCGCAGGTTCGATTCCTGCAGGTGGCAATCGTTTTAGATCTGAATTTTTGCTTATGACATCGGAAAAGGATGCTATTCAGAAATTTCGAAAAAGCATAGTCTGCATGCCTCCTTGGCTCAGGGGCAGAGCGTCGCTCTCGTAAAGCGAAGGTCGCAGGTTCGATTCCTGCAGGTGGCAAATTTTTTGATTTCCGTTTCTGATGTACACTATAGATGGACAAATATTATGCAGACCTGCATGAGTTCCCTCGTAGCCACCTTAGCTTAGGGGCAGAGCGTCGCTCTTGTAAAGCGAAGGTCGCAGGTTCGATTCCTGCAGGTGGCAATCGTTTTAGATCTGAATTTTTGCTTATGACATCGGAAAAGGATGCTATTCAGAAATTTCGAAAAAGCTTAGTCTGCATGCCTCCTTGGCTCAGGGGCAGAGCGTCGCTCTCGTAAAGCGAAGGTCGCAGGTTCGATTCCTGCAGGTGGCAAATTTTTTGATTTCCGTTTCTGATGATCACTATAGATCTGCAAATATTATGCAGACCTGCATGAGTTCCCTCGTAGCCACCTTAGCTTAGGGGCAGAGCGTCGCTCTTGTAAAGCGAAGGTCGCAGGTTCGATTCCTGCAGGTGGCAATCGTTTTAGATCTGAATTTTTGCTTATGACATCGGAAAAGGATGCTATTCAGAAATTTCGAAAAAGCATAGTCTGCATGCCTCCTTGGCTCAGGGGCAGAGCGTCGCTCTCGTAAAGCGAAGGTCGCAGGTTCGATTCCTGCAGGTGGCAAATTTTTTGATTCCGTTTCTGATGTACGCTATAGATGGACAAATATTATGCAGACCTGCATGAGTTCCCTCGTAGCCACCTTAGCTTAGGGGCAGAGCGTCGCTCTCGTAAAGCGAAGGTCGCAGGTTCGATTCCTGCAGGTGGCAAATTTTTTGATTTCCGTTTCTGATGATCACTATAGATGGGCAAATATTATGCAGACCTGCATGAGTTCCCTCGTAGCCACCTTAGCTTAGGGGCAGAGCGTCGCTCTTGTAAAGCGAAGGTCGCAGGTTCGATTCCTGCAGGTGGCAATCGTTTTAGATCTGAATTTTTGCTTATGACATCGGAAAAGGATGCTATTCAGAAATTTCGAAAAAGCATAGTCTGCATGCCTCCTTGGCTCAGGGGCAGAGCGTCGCTCTCGTAAAGCGAAGGTCGCAGGTTCGATTCCTGCAGGTGGCAAATTTTTTGATTTCCGTTTCTGATGATCACTATAGATGGACAAATATTATGCAGACCTGCATGAGTTCCCTCGTAGCCACCTTAGCTTAGGGGCAGAGCGTCGCTCTTGTAAAGCGAAGGTCGCAGGTTCGATTCCTGCAGGTGGCAATCGTTTTAGATCTGAATTTTTGCTTATGACATCGGAAAAGGATGCTATTCAGAAATTTCGAAAAAGCATAGTCTGCATGCCTCCTTGGCTCAGGGGCAGAGCGTCGCTCTCGTAAAGCGAAGGTCGCAGGTTCGATTCCTGCAGGTGGCAATCGTTTTAGATCTGAATTTTTGCTTATGACATCGGAAAAGGATGCTATTCAGAAATTTCGAAAAAGCATAGTCTGCATGCCTCCTTAGCTCAGGGGCAGAGCGTCGCTCTCGTAAAGCGAAGGTCGCAGGTTCGATTCCTGCAGGTGGCAAATTTTTTGATTCCCGTTTCTGATGTACTATAGATGGACAAATATTATGCAGACCTGCATGAGTTCCCTCGTAGCCACCTTAGCTTAGGGGCAGAGCGTCGCTCTTGTAAAGCGAAGGTCGCAGGTTCGATTCCTGCAGGTGGCAATCGTTTTAGATCTGAATTTTTGCTTATGACATCGGAAAAGGATGCTATTCAGAAATTTCGAAAAAGCTTAGTCTGCATGCCTCCTTGGCTCAGGGGCAGAGCGTCGCTCTCGTAAAGCGAAGGTCGCAGGTTCGATTCCTGCAGGTGGCAAATTTTTTGATTTCCGTTTCTGATGATCACTATAGATCTGCAAATATTATGCAGACCTGCATGAGTTCCCTCGTAGCCACCTTAGCTTAGGGGCAGAGCGTCGCTCTTGTAAAGCGAAGGTCGCAGGTTCGATTCCTGCAGGTGGCAATCGTTTTAGATCTGAATTTTTGCTTATGACATCGGAAAAGGATGCTATTCAGAAATTTCGAAAAAGCATAGTCTGCATGCCTCCTTGGCTCAGGGGCAGAGCGTCGCTCTCGTAAAGCGAAGGTCGCAGGTTCGATTCCTGCAGGTGGCAAATTTTTTGATTTCCGTTTCTGATGATCACTATAGATCTGCAAATATTATGCAGACCTGCATGAGTTCCCTCGTAGCCACCTTAGCTTAGGGGCAGAGCGTCGCTCTTGTAAAGCGAAGGTCGCAGGTTCGATTCCTGCAGGTGGCAATCGTTTTAGATCTGAATTTTTGCTTATGACATCGGAAAAGGATGCTATTCAGAAATTTCGAAAAAGCATAGTCTGCATGCCTCCTTGGCTCAGGGGCAGAGCGTCGCTCTCGTAAAGCGAAGGTCGCAGGTTCGATTCCTGCAGGTGGCAAATTTTTTGATTTCCGTTTCTGATGATCACTATAGATGGACAAATATTATGCAGACCTGCATGAGTTCCCTCGTAGCCACCTTAGCTTAGGGGCAGAGCGTCGCTCTTGTAAAGCGAAGGTCGCAGGTTCGATTCCTGCAGGTGGCAATCGTTTTAGATCTGAATTTTTGCTTATGACATCGGAAAAGGATGCTATTCAGAAATTTCGAAAAAGCTTAGTCTGCATGCCTCCTTGGCTCAGGGGCAGAGCGTCGCTCTCGTAAAGCGAAGGTCGCAGGTTCGATTCCTGCAGGTGGCAAATTTTTTGATTTCCGTTTCTGATGATCACTATAGATCTGCAAATATTATGCAGACCTGCATGAGTTCCCTCGTAGCCACCTTAGCTTAGGGGCAGAGCGTCGCTCTTGTAAAGCGAAGGTCGCAGGTTCGATTCCTGCAGGTGGCAATCGTTTTAGATCTGAATTTTTGCTTATGACATCGGAAAAGGATGCTATTCAGAAATTTCGAAAAAGCATAGTCTGCATGCCTCCTTGGCTCAGGGGCAGAGCGTCGCTCTCGTAAAGCGAAGGTCGCAGGTTCGATTCCTGCAGGTGGCAAATTTTTTGATTTCCGTTTCTGATGACACTACAGATGGACAAATATTATGCAGACCTGCATGAGTTCCCTCGTAGCCACCTTAGCTTAGGGGCAGAGCGTCGCTCTCGTAAAGCGAAGGTCGCAGGTTCGATTCCTGCAGGTGGCAAATTTTTTGATTTCCGTTTCTGATGATCACTATAGATGGGCAAATATTATGCAGACCTGCATGAGTTCCCTCGTAGCCACCTTAGCTTAGGGGCAGAGCGTCGCTCTTGTAAAGCGAAGGTCGCAGGTTCGATTCCTGCAGGTGGCAATCGTTTTAGATCTGAATTTTTGCTTATGACATCGGAAAAGGATGCTATTCAGAAATTTCGAAAAGCATAGTCTGCATGCCTCCTTGGCTCAGGGGCAGAGCGTCGCTCTCGTAAAGCGAAGGTCGCAGGTTCGATTCCTGCAGGTGGCAAATTTTTTGATTTCCGTTTCTGATGACACTATAGATGGACAAATATTATGCAGACCTGCATGAGTTCCCTCGTAGCCACCTTAGCTTAGGGGCAGAGCGTCGCTCTTGTAAAGCGAAGGTCGCAGGTTCGATTCCTGCAGGTGGCAATCGTTTTAGATCTGAATTTTTGCTTATGACATCGGAAAAGGATGCTATTCAGAAATTTCGAAAAAGCATAGTCTGCATGCCTCCTTGGCTCAGGGGCAGAGCGTCGCTCTCGTAAAGCGAAGGTCGCAGGTTCGATTCCTGCAGGTGGCAATCGTTTTAGATCTGAATTTTTGCTTATGACATCGGAAAAGGATGCTATTCAGAAATTTCGAAAAAGCATAGTCTGCATGCCTCCTTAGCTCAGGGGCAGAGCGTCGCTCTCGTAAAGCGAAGGTCGCAGGTTCGATTCCTGCAGGTGGCAAATTTTTTGATTCCCGTTTCTGATGTACACTATAGATGGACAAATATTATGCAGACCTGCATGAGTTCCCTCGTAGCCACCTTAGCTTAGGGGCAGAGCGTCGCTCTTGTAAAGCGAAGGTCGCAGGTTCGATTCCTGCAGGTGGCAATCGTTTTAGATCTGAATTTTTGCTTATGACATCGGAAAAGGATGCTATTC
Source organism: Allodiplogaster sudhausi (assembly GCA_945643635.1). NCBI lineage: Eukaryota > Metazoa > Nematoda > Chromadorea > Rhabditida > Diplogasteridae > Allodiplogaster > Allodiplogaster sudhausi. The sequence goes on along the minus strand of CALZFC010000096.1, from coordinate 197,813 downwards.
AGAAATTTCGAAAAAGCTTAGTCTGCATGCCTCCTTGGCTCAGGGGCAGAGCGTCGCTCTCGTAAAGCGAAGGTCGCAGGTTCGATTCCTGCAGGTGGCAAATTTTTTGATTTCCGTTTCTGATGATCACTATAGATCTGCAAATATTATGCAGACCTGCATGAGTTCCCTCGTAGCCACCTTAGCTTAGGGGCAGAGCGTCGCTCTTGTAAAGCGAAGGTCGCAGGTTCGATTCCTGCAGGTGGCAATCGTTTTAGATCTGAATTTTTGCTTATGACATCGGAAAAGGATGCTATTCAGAAATTTCGAAAAAGCATAGTCTGCATGCCTCCTTGGCTCAGGGCAGAGCGTCGCTCTCGTAAAGCGAAGGTCGCAGGTTCGATTCCTGCAGGTGGCAAATTTTTTGATTTCCGTTTCTGATGATCACTATAGATCTGCAAATATTATGCAGACCTGCATGAGTTCCCTCGTAGCCACCTTAGCTTAGGGGCAGAGCGTCGCTCTTGTAAAGCGAAGGTCGCAGGTTCGATTCCTGCAGGTGGCAATCGTTTTAGATCTGAATTTTTGCTTATGACATCGGAAAAGGATGCTATTCAGAAATTTCGAAAAAGCATAGTCTGCATGCCTCCTTGGCTCAGGGGCAGAGCGTCGCTCTCGTAAAGCGAAGGTCGCAGGTTCGATTCCTGCAGGTGGCAAATTTTTTGATTTCCGTTTCTGATGTACACTATAGATGGACAAATATTATGCAGACCTGCATGAGTTCCCTCGTAGCCACCTTAGCTTAGGGGCAGAGCGTCGCTCTTGTAAAGCGAAGGTCGCAGGTTCGATTCCTGCAGGTGGCAATCGTTTTAGATCTGAATTTTTGCTTATGACATCGGAAAAGGATGCTATTCAGAAATTTCGAAAAAGCATAGTCTGCATGCCTCCTTGGCTCAGGGGCAGAGCGTCGCTCTCGTAAAGCGAAGGTCGCAGGTTCGATTCCTGCAGGTGGCAAATTTTTTGATTTCCGTTTCTGATGATCACTATAGATCTGCAAATATTATGCAGACCTGCATGAGTTCCCTCGTAGCCACCTTAGCTTAGGGGCAGAGCGTCGCTCTTGTAAAGCGAAGGTCGCAGGTTCGATTCCTGCAGGTGGCAATCGTTTTAGATCTGAATTTTTGCTTATGACATCGGAAAAGGATGCTATTCAGAAATTTCGAAAAAGCATAGTCTGCATGCCTCCTTGGCTCAGGGGCAGAGCGTCGCTCTCGTAAAGCGAAGGTCGCAGGTTCGATTCCTGCAGGTGGCAAATTTTTTGATTCCCGTTTCTGATGTACACTATAGATGGACAAATATTATGCAGACCTGCATGAGTTCCCTCGTAGCCACCTTAGCTTAGGGGCAGAGCGTCGCTCTTGTAAAGCGAAGGTCGCAGGTTCGATTCCTGCAGGTGGCAATCGTTTTAGATCTGAATTTTTGCTTATGACATCGGAAAAGGATGCTATTCAGAAATTTCGAAAAAGCTTAGTCTGCATGCCTCCTTGGCTCAGGGGCAGAGCGTCGCTCTTGTAAAGCGAAGGTCGCAGGTTCGATTCCTGCAGGTGGCAATCGTTTTAGATCTGAATTTTTGCTTATGACATCGGAAAAGGATGCTATTCAGAAATTTCGAAAAAGCATAGTCTGCATGCCTCCTTGGCTCAGGGGCAGAGCGTCGCTCTCGTAAAGCGAAGGTCGCAGGTTCGATTCCTGCAGGTGGCAAATTTTTTGATTTCCGTTTCTGATGATCACTATAGATCTGCAAATATTATGCAGACCTGCATGAGTTCCCTCGTAGCCACCTTAGCTTAGGGGCAGAGCGTCGCTCTTGTAAAGCGAAGGTCGCAGGTTCGATTCCTGCAGGTGGCAATCGTTTTAGATCTGAATTTTTGCTTATGACATCGGAAAAGGATGCTATTCAGAAATTTCGAAAAAGCATAGTCTGCATGCCTCCTTGGCTCAGGGGCAGAGCGTCGCTCTCGTAAAGCGAAGGTCGCAGGTTCGATTCCTGCAGGTGGCAAATTTTTTGATTTCCGTTTCTGATGTACGCTACAGATGGACAAATATTATGCAGACCTGCATGAGTTCCCTCGTAGCCACCTTAGCTTAGGGGCAGAGCGTCGCTCTTGTAAAGCGAAGGTCGCAGGTTCGATTCCTGCAGGTGGCAAATTTTTTGATTCCCGTTTCTGATACGCTACAGATGGACAAATATTATGCAGACCTGCATGAGTTCCCTCGTAGCCACCTTAGCTTAGGGGCAGAGCGTCGCTCTTGTAAAGCGAAGGTCGCAGGTTCGATTCCTGCAGGTGGCAATCGTTTTAGATCTGAATTTTTGCTTATGACATCGGAAAAGGATGCTATTCAGAAATTTCGAAAAAGCTTAGTCTGCATGCCTCCTTGGCTCAGGGGCAGAGCGTCGCTCTCGTAAAGCGAAGGTCGCAGGTTCGATTCCTGCAGGTGGCAATCGTTTTAGATCTGAATTTTTGCTTATGACATCGGAAAGGATGCTATTCAGAAATTTCGAAAAAGCATAGTCTGCATGCCTCCTTAGCTCAGGGGCAGAGCGTCGCTCTCGTAAAGCGAAGGTCGCAGGTTCGATTCCTGCAGGTGGCAAATTTTTTGATTTCCGTTTCTGAAGTACGCTATCAGGGGCAGAGCGTCGCTCTCGTAAAGCGAAGGTCGCAGGTTCGATTCCTGCAGGTGGCAAATTTTTTGATTCCCGTTTCTGAAGTACGCTACAGATGGACAAATATTATGCAGACCTGCATGAGTTCCCTCGTAGCCACCTTAGCTTAGGGGCAGAGCGTCGCTCTTGTAAAGCGAAGGTCGCAGGTTCGATTCCTGCAGGTGGCAATCGTTTTAGATCTGAATTTTTGCTTATGACATCGGAAAAGGATGCTATTCAGAAATTTCGAAAAAGCATAGTCTGCATGCCTCCTTGGCTCAGGGGCAGAGCGTCGCTCTCGTAAAGCGAAGGTCGCAGGTTCGATTCCTGCAGGTGGCAAATTTTTTGATTTCCGTTTCTGATGATCACTATAGATGGACAAATATTATGCAGACCTGCATGAGTTCCCTCGTAGCCACCTTAGCTTAGGGGCAGAGCGTCGCTCTTGTAAAGCGAAGGTCGCAGGTTCGATTCCTGCAGGTGGCAATCGTTTTAGATCTGAATTTTTGCTTATGACATCGGAAAAGGATGCTATTCAGAAATTTCGAAAAAGCATAGTCTGCATGCCTCCTTGGCTCAGGGGCAGAGCGTCGCTCTCGTAAAGCGAAGGTCGCAGGTTCGATTCCTGCAGGTGGCAAATTTTTTGATTTCCGTTTCTGATGATCACTATAGATCTGCAAATATTATGCAGACCTGCATGAGTTCCCTCGTAGCCACCTTAGCTTAGGGGCAGAGCGTCGCTCTTGTAAAGCGAAGGTCGCAGGTTCGATTCCTGCAGGTGGCAATCGTTTTAGATCTGAATTTTTGCTTATGACATCGGAAAAGGATGCTATTCAGAAATTTCGAAAAAGCATAGTCTGCATGCCTCCTTGGCTCAGGGGCAGAGCGTCGCTCTCGTAAAGCGAAGGTCGCAGGTTCGATTCCTGCAGGTGGCAAATTTTTTGATTTCCGTTTCTGATGTACACTATAGATGGACAAATATTATGCAGACCTGCATGAGTTCCCTCGTAGCCACCTTAGCTTAGGGGCAGAGCGTCGCTCTTGTAAAGCGAAGGTCGCAGGTTCGATTCCTGCAGGTGGCAAATTTTTTGATTTCCGTTTCTGATGATCACTATAGATGGGCAAATATTATGCAGACCTGCATGAGTTCCCTCGTAGCCACCTTAGCTTAGGGGCAGAGCGTCGCTCTTGTAAAGCGAAGGTCGCAGGTTCGATTCCTGCAGGTGGCAATCGTTTTAGATCTGAATTTTTGCTTATGACATCGGAAAAGGATGCTATTCAGAAATTTCGAAAAAGCTTAGTCTGCATGCCTCCTTGGCTCAGGGGCAGAGCGTCGCTCTCGTAAAGCGAAGGTCGCAGGTTCGATTCCTGCAGGTGGCAATCGTTTTAGATCTGAATTTTTGCTTATGACATCGGAAAAGGATGCTATTCAGAAATTTCGAAAAAGCATAGTCTGCATGCCTCCTTAGCTCAGGGGCAGAGCGTCGCTCTCGTAAAGCGAAGGTCGCAGGTTCGATTCCTGCAGGTGGCAAATTTTTTGATTCCCGTTTCTGAAGTACGCTATCAGGGGCAGAGCGTCGCTCTCGTAAAGCGAAGGTCGCAGGTTCGATTCCTGCAGGTGGCAAATTTTTTGATTCCCGTTTCTGATGTACGCTATAGATGGACAAATATTATGCAGACCTGCATGAGTTCCCTCGTAGCCACCTTAGCTTAGGGGCAGAGCGTCGCTCTTGTAAAGCGAAGGTCGCAGGTTCGATTCCTGCAGGTGGCAATCGTTTTAGATCTGAATTTTTGCTTATGACATCGGAAAAGGATGCTATTCAGAAATTTCGAAAAAGCATAGTCTGCATGCCTCCTTGGCTCAGGGCAGAGCGTCGCTCTCGTAAAGCGAAGGTCGCAGGTTCGATTCCTGCAGGTGGCAAATTTTTTGATTTCCGTTTCTGATGATCACTATAGATCTGCAAATATTATGCAGACCTGCATGAGTTCCCTCGTAGCCACCTTAGCTTAGGGGCAGAGCGTCGCTCTTGTAAAGCGAAGGTCGCAGGTTCGATTCCTGCAGGTGGCAATCGTTTTAGATCTGAATTTTTGCTTATGACATCGGAAAAGGATGCTATTCAGAAATTTCGAAAAAGCATAGTCTGCATGCCTCCTTGGCTCAGGGGCAGAGCGTCGCTCTCGTAAAGCGAAGGTCGCAGGTTCGATTCCTGCAGGTGGCAAATTTTTTGATTTCCGTTTCTGATGTCACTATAGATGGACAAATATTATGCAGACCTGCATGAGTTCCCTCGTAGCCACCTTAGCTTAGGGGCAGAGCGTCGCTCTTGTAAAGCGAAGGTCGCAGGTTCGATTCCTGCAGGTGGCAAATTTTTTGATTTCCGTTTCTGAAGTACGCTACAGATGGACAAATATTATGCAGACCTGCATGAGTTCCCTCGTAGCCACCTTAGCTTAGGGGCAGAGCGTCGCTCTTGTAAAGCGAAGGTCGCAGGTTCGATTCCTGCAGGTGGCAATCGTTTTAGATCTGAATTTTTGCTTATGACATCGGAAAAGGATGCTATTCAGAAATTTCGAAAAAGCTTAGTCTGCATGCCTCCTTGGCTCAGGGGCAGAGCGTCGCTCTCGTAAAGCGAAGGTCGCAGGTTCGATTCCTGCAGGTGGCAATCGTTTTAGATCTGAATTTTTGCTTATGACATCGGAAAAGGATGCTATTCAGAAATTTCGAAAAAGCATAGTCTGCATGCCTCCTTAGCTCAGGGGCAGAGCGTCGCTCTCGTAAAGCGAAGGTCGCAGGTTCGATTCCTGCAGGTGGCAAATTTTTTGATTCCGTTTCTGAAGTACGCTATCAGGGGCAGAGCGTCGCTCTCGTAAAGCGAAGGTCGCAGGTTCGATTCCTGCAGGTGGCAAATTTTTTGATTTCCGTTTCTGATGTACACTATAGATGGACAAATATTATGCAGACCTGCATGAGTTCCCTCGTAGCCACCTTAGCTTAGGGGCAGAGCGTCGCTCTTGTAAAGCGAAGGTCGCAGGTTCGATTCCTGCAGGTGGCAATCGTTTTAGATCTGAATTTTTGCTTATGACATCGGAAAAGGATGCTATTCAGAAATTTCGAAAAAGCATAGTCTGCATGCCTCCTTGGCTCAGGGGCAGAGCGTCGCTCTCGTAAAGCGAAGGTCGCAGGTTCGATTCCTGCAGGTGGCAAATTTTTTGATTTCCGTTTCTGATGATCACTATAGATCTGCAAATATTATGCAGACCTGCATGAGTTCCCTCGTAGCCACCTTAGCTTAGGGGCAGAGCGTCGCTCTTGTAAAGCGAAGGTCGCAGGTTCGATTCCTGCAGGTGGCAATCGTTTTAGATCTGAATTTTTGCTTATGACATCGGAAAAGGATGCTATTCAGAAATTTCGAAAAAGCATAGTCTGCATGCCTCCTTGGCTCAGGGGCAGAGCGTCGCTCTCGTAAAGCGAAGGTCGCAGGTTCGATTCCTGCAGGTGGCAAATTTTTTGATTTCCGTTTCTGATGTACACTATAGATGGACAAATATTATGCAGACCTGCATGAGTTCCCTCGTAGCCACCTTAGCTTAGGGGCAGAGCGTCGCTCTTGTAAAGCGAAGGTCGCAGGTTCGATTCCTGCAGGTGGCAATCGTTTTAGATCTGAATTTTTGCTTATGACATCGGAAAAGGATGCTATTCAGAAATTTCGAAAAAGCTTAGTCTGCATGCCTCCTTGGCTCAGGGGCAGAGCGTCGCTCTCGTAAAGCGAAGGTCGCAGGTTCGATTCCTGCAGGTGGCAAATTTTTTGATTTCCGTTTCTGATGATCACTATAGATCTGCAAATATTATGCAGACCTGCATGAGTTCCCTCGTAGCCACCTTAGCTTAGGGGCAGAGCGTCGCTCTTGTAAAGCGAAGGTCGCAGGTTCGATTCCTGCAGGTGGCAATCGTTTTAGATCTGAATTTTTGCTTATGACATCGGAAAAGGATGCTATTCAGAAATTTCGAAAAAGCATAGTCTGCATGCCTCCTTGGCTCAGGGGCAGAGCGTCGCTCTCGTAAAGCGAAGGTCGCAGGTTCGATTCCTGCAGGTGGCAAATTTTTTGATTCCCGTTTCTGATGTACGCTACAGATGGACAAATATTATGCAGACCTGCATGAGTTCCCTCGTAGCCACCTTAGCTTAGGGGCAGAGCGTCGCTCTTGTAAAGCGAAGGTCGCAGGTTCGATTCCTGCAGGTGGAAATTTTTTGATTCCCGTTTCTGAGTACGCTACAGATGGACAAATATTATGCAGACCTGCATGAGTTCCCTCGTAGCCACCTTAGCTTAGGGGCAGAGCGTCGCTCTTGTAAAGCGAAGGTCGCAGGTTCGATTCCTGCAGGTGGCAATCGTTTTAGATCTGAATTTTTGCTTATGACATCGGAAAAGGATGCTATTCAGAAATTTCGAAAAAGCATAGTCTGCATGCCTCCTTGGCTCAGGGGCAGAGCGTCGCTCTCGTAAAGCGAAGGTCGCAGGTTCGATTCCTGCAGGTGGCAAATTTTTTGATTTCCGTTTCTGATGATCACTATAGATGGACAAATATTATGCAGACCTGCATGAGTTCCCTCGTAGCCACCTTAGCTTAGGGGCAGAGCGTCGCTCTTGTAAAGCGAAGGTCGCAGGTTCGATTCCTGCAGGTGGCAATCGTTTTAGATCTGAATTTTTGCTTATGACATCGGAAAAGGATGCTATTCAGAAATTTCGAAAAAGCATAGTCTGCATGCCTCCTTGGCTCAGGGGCAGAGCGTCGCTCTCGTAAAGCGAAGGTCGCAGGTTCGATTCCTGCAGGTGGCAAATTTTTTGATTTCCGTTTCTGATGACACTATAGATGGACAAATATTATGCAGACCTGCATGAGTTCCCTCGTAGCCACCTTAGCTTAGGGGCAGAGCGTCGCGCTCTCGTAAAGCGAAGGTCGCAGGTTCGATTCCTGCAGGTGGCAAATTTTTTGATTCCCGTTTCTGATGACACTATAGATGGACAAATATTATGCAGACCTGCATGAGTTCCCTCGTAGCCACCTTAGCTTAGGGGCAGAGCGTCGCTCTTGTAAAGCGAAGGTCGCAGGTTCGATTCCTGCAGGTGGCAATCGTTTTAGATCTGAATTTTTGCTTATGACATCGGAAAAGGATGCTATTCAGAAATTTCGAAAAAGCTTAGTCTGCATGCCTCCTTGGCTCAGGGGCAGAGCGTCGCTCTCGTAAAGCGAAGGTCGCAGGTTCGATTCCTGCAGGTGGCAAATTTTTTGATTTCCGTTTCTGATGATCACTATAGATCTGCAAATATTATGCAGACCTGCATGAGTTCCCTCGTAGCCACCTTAGCTTAGGGGCAGAGCGTCGCTCTTGTAAAGCGAAGGTCGCAGGTTCGATTCCTGCAGGTGGCAATCGTTTTAGATCTGAATTTTTGCTTATGACATCGGAAAAGGATGCTATTCAGAAATTTCGAAAAAGCATAGTCTGCATGCCTCCTTGGCTCAGGGGCAGAGCGTCGCTCTCGTAAAGCGAAGGTCGCAGGTTCGATTCCTGCAGGTGGCAAATTTTTTGATTTCCGTTTCTGATGATCACTATAGATGGACAAATATTATGCAGACCTGCATGAGTTCCCTCGTAGCCACCTTAGCTTAGGGGCAGAGCGTCGCTCTTGTAAAGCGAAGGTCGCAGGTTCGATTCCTGCAGGTGGCAATCGTTTTAGATCTGAATTTTTGCTTATGACATCGGAAAAGGATGCTATTCAGAAATTTCGAAAAAGCATAGTCTGCATGCCTCCTTGGCTCAGGGGCAGAGCGTCGCTCTCGTAAAGCGAAGGTCGCAGGTTCGATTCCTGCAGGTGGCAAATTTTTTGATTTCCGTTTCTGATGATCACTATAGATGGACAAATATTATGCAGACCTGCATGAGTTCCCTCGTAGCCACCTTAGCTTAGGGGCAGAGCGTCGCTCTTGTAAAGCGAAGGTCGCAGGTTCGATTCCTGCAGGTGGCAATCGTTTTAGATCTGAATTTTTGCTTATGACATCGGAAAAGGATGCTATTCAGAAATTTCGAAAAAGCATAGTCTGCATGCCTCCTTGGCTCAGGGGCAGAGCGTCGCTCTCGTAAAGCGAAGGTCGCAGGTTCGATTCCTGCAGGTGGCAAATTTTTGATTTCCGTTTCTGATGATCACTATAGATGGACAAATATTATGCAGACCTGCATGAGTTCCCTCGTAGCCACCTTAGCTTAGGGGCAGAGCGTCGCTCTTGTAAAGCGAAGGTCGCAGGTTCGATTCCTGCAGGTGGCAATCGTTTTAGATCTGAATTTTTGCTTATGACATCGGAAAAGGATGCTATTCAGAAATTTCGAAAAAGCATAGTCTGCATGCCTCCTTGGCTCAGGGGCAGAGCGTCGCTCTCGTAAAGCGAAGGTCGCAGGTTCGATTCCTGCAGGTGGCAAATTTTTTGATTCCGTTTCTGATGTACGCTACAGATGGACAAATATTATGCAGACCTGCATGAGTTCCCTCGTAGCCACCTTAGCTTAGGGGCAGAGCGTCGCTCTCGTAAAGCGAAGGTCGCAGGTTCGATTCCTGCAGGTGGCAAATTTTTTGATTTCCGTTTCTGAAGACACTATAGATGGACAAATATTATGCAGACCTGCATGAGTTCCCTCGTAGCCACCTTAGCTTAGGGGCAGAGCGTCGCTCTTGTAAAGCGAAGGTCGCAGGTTCGATTCCTGCAGGTGGCAATCGTTTTAGATCTGAATTTTTGCTTATGACATCGGAAAAGGATGCTATTCAGAAATTTCGAAAAAGCATAGTCTGCATGCCTCCTTGGCTCAGGGGCAGAGCGTCGCTCTCGTAAAGCGAAGGTCGCAGGTTCGATTCCTGCAGGTGGCAAATTTTTTGATTTCCGTTTCTGATGATCACTATAGATGGCAAATATTATGCAGACCTGCATGAGTTCCCTCGTAGCCACCTTAGCTTAGGGGCAGAGCGTCGCTCTTGTAAAGCGAAGGTCGCAGGTTCGATTCCTGCAGGTGGCAATCGTTTTAGATCTGAATTTTTGCTTATGACATCGGAAAAGGATGCTATTCAGAAATTTCGAAAAAGCATAGTCTGCATGCCTCCTTGGCTCAGGGGCAGAGCGTCGCTCTCGTAAAGCGAAGGTCGCAGGTTCGATTCCTGCAGGTGGCAAATTTTTTGATTTCCGTTTCTGATGTACGCTATAGATGGACAAATATTATGCAGACCTGCATGAGTTCCCTCGTAGCCACCTTAGCTTAGGGGCAGAGCGTCGCTCTTGTAAAGCGAAGGTCGCAGGTTCGATTCCTGCAGGTGGCAATCGTTTTAGATCTGAATTTTTGCTTATGACATCGGAAAAGGATGCTATTCAGAAATTTCGAAAAAGCTTAGTCTGCATGCCTCCTTGGCTCAGGGGCAGAGCGTCGCTCTCGTAAAGCGAAGGTCGCAGGTTCGATTCCTGCAGGTGGCAAATTTTTTGATTTCCGTTTCTGATGATCACTATAGATCTGCAAATATTATGCAGACCTGCATGAGTTCCCTCGTAGCCACCTTAGCTTAGGGGCAGAGCGTCGCTCTTGTAAAGCGAAGGTCGCAGGTTCGATTCCTGCAGGTGGCAATCGTTTTAGATCTGAATTTTTGCTTATGACATCGGAAAAGGATGCTATTCAGAAATCCTCAGGGGCAGAGCGTCGCTCTCGTAAAGCGAAGGTCGCAGGTTCGATTCCTGCAGGTGGCAAATTTTTTGATTTCCGTTTCTGATGACGCTATAGATGGACAAATATTATGCAGACCTGCATGAGTTCCCTCGTAGCCACCTTAGCTTAGGGGCAGAGCGTCGCTCTTGTAAAGCGAAGGTCGCAGGTTCGATTCCTGCAGGTGGCAATCGTTTTAGATCTGAATTTTTGCTTATGACATCGGAAAAGGATGCTATTCAGAAATTTCGAAAAAGCATAGTCTGCATGCCTCCTTGGCTCAGGGGCAGAGCGTCGCTCTCGTAAAGCGAAGGTCGCAGGTTCGATTCCTGCAGGTGGCAAATTTTTTGATTCCGTTTCTGATGACACTATAGATGGACAAATATTATGCAGACCTGCATGAGTTCCCTCGTAGCCACCTTAGCTTAGGGGCAGAGCGTCGCTCTTGTAAAGCGAAGGTCGCAGGTTCGATTCCTGCAGGTGGCAATCGTTTTAGATCTGAATTTTTGCTTATGACATCGGAAAAGGATGCTATTCAGAAATTTCGAAAAAGCTTAGTCTGCATGCCTCCTTGGCTCAGGGGCAGAGCGTCGCTCTCGTAAAGCGAAGGTCGCAGGTTCGATTCCTGCAGGTGGCAAATTTTTTGATTTCCGTTTCTGATGATCACTATAGATCTGCAAATATTATGCAGACCTGCATGAGTTCCCTCGTAGCCACCTTAGCTTAGGGGCAGAGCGTCGCTCTTGTAAAGCGAAGGTCGCAGGTTCGATTCCTGCAGGTGGCAATCGTTTTAGATCTGAATTTTTGCTTATGACATCGGAAAAGGATGCTATTCAGAAATTTCGAAAAAGCATAGTCTGCATGCCTCCTTGGCTCAGGGGCAGAGCGTCGCTCTCGTAAAGCGAAGGTCGCAGGTTCGATTCCTGCAGGTGGCAAATTTTTTGATTTCCGTTTCTGATGACACTATAGATGGACAAATATTATGCAGACCTGCATGAGTTCCCTCGTAGCCACCTTAGCTTAGGGGCAGAGCGTCGCTCTTGTAAAGCGAAGGTCGCAGGTTCGATTCCTGCAGGTGGCAATCGTTTTAGATCTGAATTTTTGCTTATGACATCGGAAAAGGATGCTATTCAGAAATTTCGAAAAAGCTTAGTCTGCATGCCTCCTTGGCTCAGGGGCAGAGCGTCGCTCTCGTAAAGCGAAGGTCGCAGGTTCGATTCCTGCAGGTGGCAAATTTTTTGATTTCCGTTTCTGATGATCACTATAGATCTGCAAATATTATGCAGACCTGCATGAGTTCCCTCGTAGCCACCTTAGCTTAGGGGCAGAGCGTCGCTCTTGTAAAGCGAAGGTCGCAGGTTCGATTCCTGCAGGTGGCAATCGTTTTAGATCTGAATTTTTGCTTATGACATCGGAAAAGGATGCTATTCAGAAATTTCGAAAAAGCATAGTCTGCATGCCTCCTTGGCTCAGGGGCAGAGCGTCGCTCTCGTAAAGCGAAGGTCGCAGGTTCGATTCCTGCAGGTGGCAAATTTTTTGATTTCCGTTTCTGATGACGCTATAGATGGACAAATATTATGCAGACCTGCATGAGTTCCCTCGTAGCCACCTTAGCTTAGGGGCAGAGCGTCGCTCTTGTAAAGCGAAGGTCGCAGGTTCGATTCCTGCAGGTGGCAAATTTTTTGATTTCCGTTTCTGATACACTACAGATGGACAAATATTATGCAGACCTGCATGAGTTCCCTCGTAGCCACCTTAGCTTAGGGGCAGAGCGTCGCTCTTGTAAAGCGAAGGTCGCAGGTTCGATTCCTGCAGGTGGCAATCGTTTTAGATCTGAATTTTTGCTTATGACATCGGAAAAGGATGCTATTCAGAAATTTCGAAAAAGCATAGTCTGCATGCCTCCTTGGCTCAGGGGCAGAGCGTCGCTCTCGTAAAGCGAAGGTCGCAGGTTCGATTCCTGCAGGTGGCAATCGTTTTAGATCTGAATTTTTGCTTATGACATCGGAAAAGGATGCTATTCAGAAATTTCGAAAAAGCATAGTCTGCATGCCTCCTTGGCTCAGGGGCAGAGCGTCGCTCTCGTAAAGCGAAGGTCGCAGGTTCGATTCCTGCAGGTGGCAAATTTTTTGATTTCCGTTTCTGATGTACGCTACAGATGGACAAATATTATGCAGACCTGCATGAGTTCCCTCGTAGCCACCTTAGCTTAGGGGCAGAGCGTCGCTCTTGTAAAGCGAAGGTCGCAGGTTCGATTCCTGCAGGTGGCAATCGTTTTAGATCTGAATTTTTGCTTATGACATCGGAAAAGGATGCTATTCAGAAATTTCGAAAAAGCATAGTCTGCATGCCTCCTTGGCTCAGGGGCAGAGCGTCGCTCTCGTAAAGCGAAGGTCGCAGGTTCGATTCCTGCAGGTGGCAAATTTTTTGATTTCCGTTTCTGATGATCACTATAGATCTGCAAATATTATGCAGACCTGCATGAGTTCCCTCGTAGCCACCTTAGCTTAGGGGCAGAGCGTCGCTCTTGTAAAGCGAAGGTCGCAGGTTCGATTCCTGCAGGTGGCAATCGTTTTAGATCTGAATTTTTGCTTATGACATCGGAAAAGGATGCTATTCAGAAATTTCGAAAAAGCATAGTCTGCATGCCTCCTTGGCTCAGGGGCAGAGCGTCGCTCTCGTAAAGCGAAGGTCGCAGGTTCGATTCCTGCAGGTGGCAAATTTTTTGATTTCCGTTTCTGATGTACACTATAGATGGACAAATATTATGCAGACCTGCATGAGTTCCCTCGTAGCCACCTTAGCTTAGGGGCAGAGCGTCGCTCTTGTAAAGCGAAGGTCGCAGGTTCGATTCCTGCAGGTGGCAAATTTTTTGATTCCCGTTTCTGATGACGCTACAGATGGACAAATATTATGCAGACCTGCATGAGTTCCCTCGTAGCCACCTTAGCTTAGGGGCAGAGCGTCGCTCTTGTAAAGCGAAGGTCGCAGGTTCGATTCCTGCAGGTGGCAATCGTTTTAGATCTGAATTTTTGCTTATGACATCGGAAAAGGATGCTATTCAGAAATTTCGAAAAAGCATAGTCTGCATGCCTCCTTGGCTCAGGGGCAGAGCGTCGCTCTCGTAAAGCGAAGGTCGCAGGTTCGATTCCTGCAGGTGGCAATCGTTTTAGATCTGAATTTTTGCTTATGACATCGGAAAAGGATGCTATTCAGAAATTTCGAAAAAGCATAGTCTGCATGCCTCCTTAGCTCAGGGGCAGAGCGTCGCTCTCGTAAAGCGAAGGTCGCAGGTTCGATTCCTGCAGGTGGCAATCGTTTTAGATCTGAATTTTTGCTTATGACATCGGAAAAGGATGCTATTCAGAAATTTCGAAAAAGCATAGTCTGCATGCCTCCTTGGCTCAGGGGCAGAGCGTCGCTCTTGTAAAGCGAAGGTCGCAGGTTCGATTCCTGCAGGTGGCAAATTTTTTGATTTCCGTTTCTGATGTACGCTACAGATGGACAAATATTATGCAGACCTGCATGAGTTCCCTCGTAGCCACCTTAGCTTAGGGGCAGAGCGTCGCTCTCGTAAAGCGAAGGTCGCAGGTTCGATTCCTGCAGGTGGCAAATTTTTTGATTTCCGTTTCTGATGATCACTATAGATGGACAAATATTATGCAGACCTGCATGAGTTCCCTCGTAGCCACCTTAGCTTAGGGGCAGAGCGTCGCTCTTGTAAAGCGAAGGTCGCAGGTTCGATTCCTGCAGGTGGCAATCGTTTTAGATCTGAATTTTTGCTTATGACATCGGAAAAGGATGCTATTCAGAAATTTCGAAAAAGCATAGTCTGCATGCCTCCTTGGCTCAGGGGCAGAGCGTCGCTCTCGTAAAGCGAAGGTCGCAGGTTCGATTCCTGCAGGTGGCAAATTTTTTGATTTCCGTTTCTGATGACACTATAGATGGACAAATATTATGCAGACCTGCATGAGTTCCCTCGTAGCCACCTTAGCTTAGGGGCAGAGCGTCGCTCTTGTAAAGCGAAGGTCGCAGGTTCGATTCCTGCAGGTGGCAATCGTTTTAGATCTGAATTTTTGCTTATGACATCGGAAAAGGATGCTATTCAGAAATTTCGAAAAAGCTTAGTCTGCATGCCTCCTTGGCTCAGGGGCAGAGCGTCGCTCTCGTAAAGCGAAGGTCGCAGGTTCGATTCCTGCAGGTGGCAAATTTTTTGATTTCCGTTTCTGATGATCACTATAGATCTGCAAATATTATGCAGACCTGCATGAGTTCCCTCGTAGCCACCTTAGCTTAGGGGCAGAGCGTCGCTCTTGTAAAGCGAAGGTCGCAGGTTCGATTCCTGCAGGTGGCAATCGTTTTAGATCTGAATTTTTGCTTATGACATCGGAAAAGGATGCTATTCAGAAATTTCGAAAAAGCATAGTCTGCATGCCTCCTTGGCTCAGGGGCAGAGCGTCGCTCTCGTAAAGCGAAGGTCGCAGGTTCGATTCCTGCAGGTGGCAAATTTTTTGATTTCCGTTTCTGATGTCACTATAGATGGACAAATATTATGCAGACCTGCATGAGTTCCCTCGTAGCCACCTTAGCTTAGGGGCAGAGCGTCGCTCTCGTAAAGCGAAGGTCGCAGGTTCGATTCCTGCAGGTGGCAAATTTTTTGATTCCCGTTTCTGAAGTACGCTACAGATGGACAAATATTATGCAGACCTGCATGAGTTCCCTCGTAGCCACCTTAGCTTAGGGGCAGAGCGTCGCTCTTGTAAAGCGAAGGTCGCAGGTTCGATTCCTGCAGGTGGCAATCGTTTTAGATCTGAATTTTTGCTTATGACATCGGAAAAGGATGCTATTCAGAAATTTCGAAAAAGCATAGTCTGCATGCCTCCTTGGCTCAGGGGCAGAGCGTCGCTCTCGTAAAGCGAAGGTCGCAGGTTCGATTCCTGCAGGTGGCAAATTTTTTGATTTCCGTTTCTGATGATCACTATAGATGGACAAATATTATGCAGACCTGCATGAGTTCCCTCGTAGCCACCTTAGCTTAGGGGCAGAGCGTCGCTCTTGTAAAGCGAAGGTCGCAGGTTCGATTCCTGCAGGTGGCAATCGTTTTAGATCTGAATTTTTGCTTATGACATCGGAAAAGGATGCTATTCAGAAATTTCGAAAAAGCATAGTCTGCATGCCTCCTTGGCTCAGGGGCAGAGCGTCGCTCTCGTAAAGCGAAGGTCGCAGGTTCGATTCCTGCAGGTGGCAAATTTTTTGATTCCGTTTCTGATGTACGCTACAGATGGACAAATATTATGCAGACCTGCATGAGTTCCCTCGTAGCCACCTTAGCTTAGGGGCAGAGCGTCGCTCTCGTAAAGCGAAGGTCGCAGGTTCGATTCCTGCAGGTGGCAAATTTTTTGATTCCCGTTTCTGAAGACGCTATAGATGGACAAATATTATGCAGACCTGCATGAGTTCCCTCGTAGCCACCTTAGCTTAGGGGCAGAGCGTCGCTCTTGTAAAGCGAAGGTCGCAGGTTCGATTCCTGCAGGTGGCAATCGTTTTAGATCTGAATTTTTGCTTATGACATCGGAAAAGGATGCTATTCAGAAATTTCGAAAAAGCATAGTCTGCATGCCTCCTTGGCTCAGGGGCAGAGCGTCGCTCTCGTAAAGCGAAGGTCGCAGGTTCGATTCCTGCAGGTGGCAAATTTTTTGATTTCCGTTTCTGATGATCACTATAGATGGACAAATATTATGCAGACCTGCATGAGTTCCCTCGTAGCCACCTTAGCTTAGGGGCAGAGCGTCGCTCTTGTAAAGCGAAGGTCGCAGGTTCGATTCCTGCAGGTGGCAATCGTTTTAGATCTGAATTTTTGCTTATGACATCGGAAAAGGATGCTATTCAGAAATTTCGAAAAAGCATAGTCTGCATGCCTCCTTGGCTCAGGGGCAGAGCGTCGCTCTCGTAAAGCGAAGGTCGCAGGTTCGATTCCTGCAGGTGGCAAATTTTTTGATTTCCGTTTCTGATGTACGCTACAGATGGACAAATATTATGCAGACCTGCATGAGTTCCCTCGTAGCCACCTTAGCTTAGGGGCAGAGCGTCGCTCTTGTAAAGCGAAGGTCGCAGGTTCGATTCCTGCAGGTGGCAATCGTTTTAGATCTGAATTTTTGCTTATGACATCGGAAAAGGATGCTATTCAGAAATTTCGAAAAAGCTTAGTCTGCATGCCTCCTTGGCTCAGGGGCAGAGCGTCGCTCTCGTAAAGCGAAGGTCGCAGGTTCGATTCCTGCAGGTGGCAAATTTTTTGATTTCCGTTTCTGATGATCACTATAGATCTGCAAATATTATGCAGACCTGCATGAGTTCCCTCGTAGCCACCTTAGCTTAGGGGCAGAGCGTCGCTCTTGTAAAGCGAAGGTCGCAGGTTCGATTCCTGCAGGTGGCAATCGTTTTAGATCTGAATTTTTGCTTATGACATCGGAAAAGGATGCTATTCAGAAATCCTCAGGGGCAGAGCGTCGCTCTCGTAAAGCGAAGGTCGCAGGTTCGATTCCTGCAGGTGGCAAATTTTTTGATTCCCGTTTCTGATGTACACTATAGATGGACAAATATTATGCAGACCTGCATGAGTTCCCTCGTAGCCACCTTAGCTTAGGGGCAGAGCGTCGCTCTTGTAAAGCGAAGGTCGCAGGTTCGATTCCTGCAGGTGGCAATCGTTTTAGATCTGAATTTTTGCTTATGACATCGGAAAAGGATGCTATTCAGAAATTTCGAAAAAGCTTAGTCTGCATGCCTCCTTGGCTCAGGGGCAGAGCGTCGCTCTCGTAAAGCGAAGGTCGCAGGTTCGATTCCTGCAGGTGGCAAATTTTTTGATTTCCGTTTCTGATGATCACTATAGATCTGCAAATATTATGCAGACCTGCATGAGTTCCCTCGTAGCCACCTTAGCTTAGGGGCAGAGCGTCGCTCTTGTAAAGCGAAGGTCGCAGGTTCGATTCCTGCAGGTGGCAATCGTTTTAGATCTGAATTTTTGCTTATGACATCGGAAAGGATGCTATTCAGAAATTTCGAAAACATAGTCTGCATGCCTCCTTGGCTCAGGGGCAGAGCGTCGCTCTCGTAAAGCGAAGGTCGCAGGTTCGATTCCTGCAGGTGGCAAATTTTTTATTTCCGTTTCTGATGATCACTATAGATCTGCAAATATTATGCAGACCTGCATGAGTTCCCTCGTAGCCACCTTAGCTTAGGGGCAGAGCGTCGCTCTTGTAAAGCGAAGGTCGCAGGTTCGATTCCTGCAGGTGGCAATCGTTTTAGATCTGAATTTTTGCTTATGACATCGGAAAAGGATGCTATTCAGAAATCCTCAGGGCAGAGCGTCGCTCTCGTAAAGCGAAGGTCGCAGGTTCGATTCCTGCAGGTGGCAAATTTTTTGATTCCGTTTCTGATGACACTATAGATGGACAAATATTATGCAGACCTGCATGAGTTCCCTCGTAGCCACCTTAGCTTAGGGGCAGAGCGTCGCTCTTGTAAAGCGAAGGTCGCAGGTTCGATTCCTGCAGGTGGCAATCGTTTTAGATCTGAATTTTTGCTTATGACATCGGAAAAGGATGCTATTCAGAAATTTCGAAAAAGCTTAGTCTGCATGCCTCCTTGGCTCAGGGGCAGAGCGTCGCTCTCGTAAAGCGAAGGTCGCAGGTTCGATTCCTGCAGGTGGCAAATTTTTTGATTTCCGTTTCTGATGATCACTATAGATCTGCAAATATTATGCAGACCTGCATGAGTTCCCTCGTAGCCACCTTAGCTTAGGGGCAGAGCGTCGCTCTTGTAAAGCGAAGGTCGCAGGTTCGATTCCTGCAGGTGGCAATCGTTTTAGATCTGAATTTTTGCTTATGACATCGGAAAAGGATGCTATTCAGAAATTTCGAAAACATAGTCTGCATGCCTCCTTGGCTCAGGGGCAGAGCGTCGCTCTCGTAAAGCGAAGGTCGCAGGTTCGATTCCTGCAGGTGGCAAATTTTTTGATTTCCGTTTCTGATGATCACTATAGATCTGCAAATATTATGCAGACCTGCATGAGTTCCCTCGTAGCCACCTTAGCTTAGGGGCAGAGCGTCGCTCTTGTAAAGCGAAGGTCGCAGGTTCGATTCCTGCAGGTGGCAATCGTTTTAGATCTGAATTTTTGCTTATGACATCGGAAAAGGATGCTATTCAGAAATTTCGAAAAAGCTTAGTCTGCATGCCTCCTTGGCTCAGGGGCAGAGCGTCGCTCTCGTAAAGCGAAGGTCGCAGGTTCGATTCCTGCAGGTGGCAAATTTTTTGATTTCCGTTTCTGATGATCACTATAGATGGACAAATATTATGCAGACCTGCATGAGTTCCCTCGTAGCCACCTTAGCTTAGGGGCAGAGCGTCGCTCTTGTAAAGCGAAGGTCGCAGGTTCGATTCCTGCAGGTGGCAATCGTTTTAGATCTGAATTTTTGCTTATGACATCGGAAAAGGATGCTATTCAGAAATTTCGAAAAAGCATAGTCTGCATGCCTCCTTGGCTCAGGGGCAGAGCGTCGCTCTCGTAAAGCGAAGGTCGCAGGTTCGATTCCTGCAGGTGGCAAATTTTTTGATTCCGTTTCTGATGTACGCTACAGATGGACAAATATTATGCAGACCTGCATGAGTTCCCTCGTAGCCACCTTAGCTTAGGGGCAGAGCGTCGCTCTTGTAAAGCGAAGGTCGCAGGTTCGATTCCTGCAGGTGGCAATCGTTTTAGATCTGAATTTTTGCTTATGACATCGGAAAAGGATGCTATTCAGAAATTTCGAAAAAGCTTAGTCTGCATGCCTCCTTGGCTCAGGGGCAGAGCGTCGCTCTCGTAAAGCGAAGGTCGCAGGTTCGATTCCTGCAGGTGGCAAATTTTTTGATTTCCGTTTCTGATGATCACTATAGATCTGCAAATATTATGCAGACCTGCATGAGTTCCCTCGTAGCCACCTTAGCTTAGGGGCAGAGCGTCGCTCTTGTAAAGCGAAGGTCGCAGGTTCGATTCCTGCAGGTGGCAATCGTTTTAGATCTGAATTTTTGCTTATGACATCGGAAAAGGATGCTATTCAGAAATCCTCAGGGGCAGAGCGTCGCTCTCGTAAAGCGAAGGTCGCAGGTTCGATTCCTGCAGGTGGCAAATTTTTTGATTTCCGTTTCTGATGTACACTATAGATGGACAAATATTATGCAGACCTGCATGAGTTCCCTCGTAGCCACCTTAGCTTAGGGGCAGAGCGTCGCTCTTGTAAAGCGAAGGTCGCAGGTTCGATTCCTGCAGGTGGCAATCGTTTTAGATCTGAATTTTTGCTTATGACATCGGAAAAGGATGCTATTCAGAAATTTCGAAAAAGCATAGTCTGCATGCCTCCTTGGCTCAGGGCAGAGCGTCGCTCTCGTAAAGCGAAGGTCGCAGGTTCGATTCCTGCAGGTGGCAAATTTTTTGATTTCCGTTTCTGATGATCACTATAGATCTGCAAATATTATGCAGACCTGCATGAGTTCCCTCGTAGCCACCTTAGCTTAGGGGCAGAGCGTCGCTCTTGTAAAGCGAAGGTCGCAGGTTCGATTCCTGCAGGTGGCAATCGTTTTAGATCTGAATTTTTGCTTATGACATCGGAAAAGGATGCTATTCAGAAATTTCGAAAAAGCATAGTCTGCATGCCTCCTTGGCTCAGGGGCAGAGCGTCGCTCTCGTAAAGCGAAGGTCGCAGGTTCGATTCCTGCAGGTGGCAAATTTTTTGATTTCCGTTTCTGATGATCACTATAGATCTGCAAATATTATGCAGACCTGCATGAGTTCCCTCGTAGCCACCTTAGCTTAGGGGCAGAGCGTCGCTCTTGTAAAGCGAAGGTCGCAGGTTCGATTCCTGCAGGTGGCAATCGTTTTAGATCTGAATTTTTGCTTATGACATCGGAAAAGGATGCTATTCAGAAATCCTCAGGGGCAGAGCGTCGCTCTCGTAAAGCGAAGGTCGCAGGTTCGATTCCTGCAGGTGGCAAATTTTTTGATTTCCGTTTCTGATACACTATAGATGGACAAATATTATGCAGACCTGCATGAGTTCCCTCGTAGCCACCTTAGCTTAGGGGCAGAGCGTCGCTCTTGTAAAGCGAAGGTCGCAGGTTCGATTCCTGCAGGTGGCAATCGTTTTAGATCTGAATTTTTGCTTATGACATCGGAAAAGGATGCTATTCAGAAATTTCGAAAAAGCATAGTCTGCATGCCTCCTTGGCTCAGGGGCAGAGCGTCGCTCTCGTAAAGCGAAGGTCGCAGGTTCGATTCCTGCAGGTGGCAAATTTTTTGATTTCCGTTTCTGATGATCACTATAGATCTGCAAATATTATGCAGACCTGCATGAGTTCCCTCGTAGCCACCTTAGCTTAGGGGCAGAGCGTCGCTCTTGTAAAGCGAAGGTCGCAGGTTCGATTCCTGCAGGTGGCAATCGTTTTAGATCTGAATTTTTGCTTATGACATCGGAAAAGGATGCTATTCAGAAATTTCGAAAAAGCATAGTCTGCATGCCTCCTTGGCTCAGGGGCAGAGCGTCGCTCTCGTAAAGCGAAGGTCGCAGGTTCGATTCCTGCAGGTGGCAAATTTTTTGATTTCCGTTTCTGATGATCACTATAGATCTGCAAATATTATGCAGACCTGCATGAGTTCCCTCGTAGCCACCTTAGCTTAGGGGCAGAGCGTCGCTCTTGTAAAGCGAAGGTCGCAGGTTCGATTCCTGCAGGTGGCAATCGTTTTAGATCTGAATTTTTGCTTATGACATCGGAAAAGGATGCTATTCAGAAATTTCGAAAAAGCTTAGTCTGCATGCCTCCTTGGCTCAGGGGCAGAGCGTCGCTCTCGTAAAGCGAAGGTCGCAGGTTCGATTCCTGCAGGTGGCAAATTTTTGATTTCCGTTTCTGATGATCACTATAGATCTGCAAATATTATGCAGACCTGCATGAGTTCCCTCGTAGCCACCTTAGCTTAGGGGCAGAGCGTCGCTCTTGTAAAGCGAAGGTCGCAGGTTCGATTCCTGCAGGTGGCAAATTTTTTGATTTCCGTTTCTGATGATCACTATAGATCTGCAAATATTATGCAGACCTGCATGAGTTCCCTCGTAGCCACCTTAGCTTAGGGGCAGAGCGTCGCTCTTGTAAAGCGAAGGTCGCAGGTTCGATTCCTGCAGGTGGCAATCGTTTTAGATCTGAATTTTTGCTTATGACATCGGAAAAGGATGCTATTCAGAAATTTCGAAAAAGCTTAGTCTGCATGCCTCCTTGGCTCAGGGGCAGAGCGTCGCTCTCGTAAAGCGAAGGTCGCAGGTTCGATTCCTGCAGGTGGCAAATTTTTTGATTTCCGTTTCTGATGATCACTATAGATCTGCAAATATTATGCAGACCTGCATGAGTTCCCTCGTAGCCACCTTAGCTTAGGGGCAGAGCGTCGCTCTTGTAAAGCGAAGGTCGCAGGTTCGATTCCTGCAGGTGGCAATCGTTTTAGATCTGAATTTTTGCTTATGACATCGGAAAAGGATGCTATTCAGAAATTTCGAAAAAGCATAGTCTGCATGCCTCCTTGGCTCAGGGGCAGAGCGTCGCTCTCGTAAAGCGAAGGTCGCAGGTTCGATTCCTGCAGGTGGCAAATTTTTTGATTTCCGTTTCTGATGATCACTATAGATGGGCAAATATTATGCAGACCTGCATGAGTTCCCTCGTAGCCACCTTAGCTTAGGGGCAGAGCGTCGCTCTTGTAAAGCGAAGGTCGCAGGTTCGATTCCTGCAGGTGGCAAATTTTTTGATTCCCGTTTCTGAGTACGCTACAGATGGACAAATATTATGCAGACCTGCATGAGTTCCCTCGTAGCCACCTTAGCTTAGGGGCAGAGCGTCGCTCTTGTAAAGCGAAGGTCGCAGGTTCGATTCCTGCAGGTGGCAATCGTTTTAGATCTGAATTTTTGCTTATGACATCGGAAAAGGATGCTATTCAGAAATTTCGAAAAAGCTTAGTCTGCATGCCTCCTTGGCTCAGGGGCAGAGCGTCGCTCTCGTAAAGCGAAGGTCGCAGGTTCGATTCCTGCAGGTGGCAAATTTTTTGATTTCCGTTTCTGATGATCACTATAGATCTGCAAATATTATGCAGACCTGCATGAGTTCCCTCGTAGCCACCTTAGCTTAGGGGCAGAGCGTCGCTCTTGTAAAGCGAAGGTCGCAGGTTCGATTCCTGCAGGTGGCAATCGTTTTAGATCTGAATTTTTGCTTATGACATCGGAAAAGGATGCTATTCAGAAATTTCGAAAAAGCATAGTCTGCATGCCTCCTTGGCTCAGGGGCAGAGCGTCGCTCTCGTAAAGCGAAGGTCGCAGGTTCGATTCCTGCAGGTGGCAAATTTTTTGATTTCCGTTTCTGATGATCACTATAGATGGGCAAATATTATGCAGACCTGCATGAGTTCCCTCGTAGCCACCTTAGCTTAGGGGCAGAGCGTCGCTCTTGTAAAGCGAAGGTCGCAGGTTCGATTCCTGCAGGTGGCAAATTTTTTGATTTCCGTTTCTGAAGTACGCTACAGATGGACAAATATTATGCAGACCTGCATGAGTTCCCTCGTAGCCACCTTAGCTTAGGGGCAGAGCGTCGCTCTTGTAAAGCGAAGGTCGCAGGTTCGATTCCTGCAGGTGGCAATCGTTTTAGATCTGAATTTTTGCTTATGACATCGGAAAAGGATGCTATTCAGAAATTTCGAAAAAGCTTAGTCTGCATGCCTCCTTGGCTCAGGGGCAGAGCGTCGCTCTCGTAAAGCGAAGGTCGCAGGTTCGATTCCTGCAGGTGGCAAATTTTTTGATTCCCGTTTCTGATGTACGCTACAGATGGACAAATATTATGCAGACCTGCATGAGTTCCCTCGTAGCCACCTTAGCTTAGGGGCAGAGCGTCGCTCTTGTAAAGCGAAGGTCGCAGGTTCGATTCCTGCAGGTGGCAAATTTTTTGATTTCCGTTTCTGATGATCACTATAGATCTGCAAATATTATGCAGACCTGCATGAGTTCCCTCGTAGCCACCTTAGCTTAGGGGCAGAGCGTCGCTCTTGTAAAGCGAAGGTCGCAGGTTCGATTCCTGCAGGTGGCAATCGTTTTAGATCTGAATTTTTGCTTATGACATCGGAAAAGGATGCTATTCAGAAATTTCGAAAAAGCATAGTCTGCATGCCTCCTTGGCTCAGGGGCAGAGCGTCGCTCTCGTAAAGCGAAGGTCGCAGGTTCGATTCCTGCAGGTGGCAAATTTTTTGATTTCCGTTTCTGATGATCACTATAGATGGGCAAATATTATGCAGACCTGCATGAGTTCCCTCGTAGCCACCTTAGCTTAGGGGCAGAGCGTCGCTCTTGTAAAGCGAAGGTCGCAGGTTCGATTCCTGCAGGTGGCAATCGTTTTAGATCTGAATTTTTGCTTATGACATCGGAAAAGGATGCTATTCAGAAATTTCGAAAACATAGTCTGCATGCCTCCTTGGCTCAGGGGCAGAGCGTCGCTCTCGTAAAGCGAAGGTCGCAGGTTCGATTCCTGCAGGTGGCAAATTTTTTGATTTCCGTTTCTGATGATCACTATAGATGGGCAAATATTATGCAGACCTGCATGAGTTCCCTCGTAGCCACCTTAGCTTAGGGGCAGAGCGTCGCTCTTGTAAAGCGAAGGTCGCAGGTTCGATTCCTGCAGGTGGCAAATTTTTTGATTTCCGTTTCTGATGATCACTATAGATCTGCAAATATTATGCAGACCTGCATGAGTTCCCTCGTAGCCACCTTAGCTTAGGGGCAGAGCGTCGCTCTTGTAAAGCGAAGGTCGCAGGTTCGATTCCTGCAGGTGGCAATCGTTTTAGATCTGAATTTTTGCTTATGACATCGGAAAAGGATGCTATTCAGAAATTTCGAAAAAGCATAGTCTGCATGCCTCCTTGGCTCAGGGGCAGAGCGTCGCTCTCGTAAAGCGAAGGTCGCAGGTTCGATTCCTGCAGGTGGCAAATTTTTTGATTTCCGTTTCTGATGATCACTATAGATCTGCAAATATTATGCAGACCTGCATGAGTTCCCTCGTAGCCACCTTAGCTTAGGGGCAGAGCGTCGCTCTTGTAAAGCGAAGGTCGCAGGTTCGATTCCTGCAGGTGGCAATCGTTTTAGATCTGAATTTTTGCTTATGACATCGGAAAAGGATGCTATTCAGAAATTTCGAAAACATAGTCTGCATGCCTCCTTGGCTCAGGGGCAGAGCGTCGCTCTCGTAAAGCGAAGGTCGCAGGTTCGATTCCTGCAGGTGGCAAATTTTTTGATTTCCGTTTCTGATGATCACTATAGATGGGCAAATATTATGCAGACCTGCATGAGTTCCCTCGTAGCCACCTTAGCTTAGGGGCAGAGCGTCGCTCTTGTAAAGCGAAGGTCGCAGGTTCGATTCCTGCAGGTGGCAATCGTTTTAGATCTGAATTTTTGCTTATGACATCGGAAAAGGATGCTATTCAGAAATTTCGAAAAAGCATAGTCTGCATGCCTCCTTGGCTCAGGGGCAGAGCGTCGCTCTCGTAAAGCGAAGGTCGCAGGTTCGATTCCTGCAGGTGGCAAATTTTTTGATTTCCGTTTCTGATGATCACTATAGATGGGCAAATATTATGCAGACCTGCATGAGTTCCCTCGTAGCCACCTTAGCTTAGGGGCAGAGCGTCGCTCTTGTAAAGCGAAGGTCGCAGGTTCGATTCCTGCAGGTGGCAATCGTTTTAGATCTGAATTTTTGCTTATGACATCGGAAAAGGATGCTATTCAGAAATTTCGAAAACATAGTCTGCATGCCTCCTTGGCTCAGGGGCAGAGCGTCGCTCTCGTAAAGCGAAGGTCGCAGGTTCGATTCCTGCAGGTGGCAATCGTTTTAGATCTGAATTTTTGCTTATGACATCGGAAAGGATGCTATTCAGAAATTTCGAAAACATAGTCTGCATGCCTCCTTGGCTCAGGGGCAGAGCGTCGCTCTCGTAAAGCGAAGGTCGCAGGTTCGATTCCTGCAGGTGGCAAATTTTTTTATTTCCGTTTCTGATGATCACTATAGATCTGCAAATATTATGCAGACCTGCATGAGTTCCCTCGTAGCCACCTTAGCTTAGGGGCAGAGCGTCGCTCTTGTAAAGCGAAGGTCGCAGGTTCGATTCCTGCAGGTGGCAATCGTTTTAGATCTGAATTTTTGCTTATGACATCGGAAAAGGATGCTATTCAGAAATTTCGAAAACATAGTCTGCATGCCTCCTTGGCTCAGGGGCAGAGCGTCGCTCTTGTAAAGCGAAGGTCGCAGGTTCGATTCCTGCAGGTGGCAATCGTTTTAGATCTGAATTTTTGCTTATGACATCGGAAAGGGTGCTATTCAGAAATTTCGAAAACATAGTCTGCATGCCTCCTTGGCTCAGGGGCAGAGCGTCGCTCTCGTAAAGCGAAGGTCGCAGGTTCGATTCCTGCAGGTGGCAAATTTTTTGATTCCGTTTCTGATGTACGCTACAGATGGACAAATATTATGCAGACCTGCATGAGTTCCCTCGTAGCCACCTTAGCTTAGGGGCAGAGCGTCGCTCTTGTAAAGCGAAGGTCGCAGGTTCGATTCCTGCAGGTGGCAAATTTTTTGATTTCCGTTTCTGATGATCACTATAGATCTGCAAATATTATGCAGACCTGCATGAGTTCCCTCGTAGCCACCTTAGCTTAGGGGCAGAGCGTCGCTCTTGTAAAGCGAAGGTCGCAGGTTCGATTCCTGCAGGTGGCAATCGTTTTAGATCTGAATTTTTGCTTATGACATCGGAAAAGGATGCTATTCAGAAATTTCGAAAAAGCATAGTCTGCATGCCTCCTTGGCTCAGGGGCAGAGCGTCGCTCTCGTAAAGCGAAGGTCGCAGGTTCGATTCCTGCAGGTGGCAAATTTTTTGATTTCCGTTTCTGATGATCACTATAGATGGGCAAATATTATGCAGACCTGCATGAGTTCCCTCGTAGCCACCTTAGCTTAGGGGCAGAGCGTCGCTCTTGTAAAGCGAAGGTCGCAGGTTCGATTCCTGCAGGTGGCAATCGTTTTAGATCTGAATTTTTGCTTATGACATCGGAAAAGGATGCTATTCAGAAATTTCGAAAACATAGTCTGCATGCCTCCTTGGCTCAGGGGCAGAGCGTCGCTCTCGTAAAGCGAAGGTCGCAGGTTCGATTCCTGCAGGTGGCAAATTTTTTGATTTCCGTTTCTGATGATCACTATAGATGGGCAAATATTATGCAGACCTGCATGAGTTCCCTCGTAGCCACCTTAGCTTAGGGGCAGAGCGTCGCTCTTGTAAAGCGAAGGTCGCAGGTTCGATTCCTGCAGGTGGCAATCGTTTTAGATCTGAATTTTTGCTTATGACATCGGAAAAGGATGCTATTCAGAAATTTCGAAAACATAGTCTGCATGCCTCCTTGGCTCAGGGGCAGAGCGTCGCTCTTGTAAAGCGAAGGTCGCAGGTTCGATTCCTGCAGGTGGCAATCGTTTTAGATCTGAATTTTTGCTTATGACATCGGAAAGGATGCTATTCAGAAATTTCGAAAACATAGTCTGCATGCCTCCTTGGCTCAGGGGCAGAGCGTCGCTCTCGTAAAGCGAAGGTCGCAGGTTCGATTCCTGCAGGTGGCAAATTTTTTGATTTCCGTTTCTGATGATCACTATAGATCTGCAAATATTATGCAGACCTGCATGAGTTCCCTCGTAGCCACCTTAGCTTAGGGGCAGAGCGTCGCTCTTGTAAAGCGAAGGTCGCAGGTTCGATTCCTGCAGGTGGCAATCGTTTTAGATCTGAATTTTTGCTTATGACATCGGAAAAGGATGCTATTCAGAAATTTCGAAAACATAGTCTGCATGCCTCCTTGGCTCAGGGGCAGAGCGTCGCTCTTGTAAAGCGAAGGTCGCAGGTTCGATTCCTGCAGGTGGCAAATTTTAGATCTGAATTTTTGCTTATGACATCGGAAAGGATGCTATTCAGAAATTTCGAAAACATAGTCTGCATGCCTCCTTGGCTCAGGGGCAGAGCGTCGCTCTCGTAAAGCGAAGGTCGCAGGTTCGATTCCTGCAGGTGGCAAATTTTTTGATTCCGTTTCTGAGTACGCTACAGATGGACAAATATTATGCAGACCTGCATGAGTTCCCTCGTAGCCACCTTAGCTTAGGGGCAGAGCGTCGCTCTCGTAAAGCGAAGGTCGCAGGTTCGATTCCTGCAGGTGGCAAATTTTTTGATTTCCGTTTCTGATGATCACTATAGATCTGCAAATATTATGCAGACCTGCATGAGTTCCCTCGTAGCCACCTTAGCTTAGGGGCAGAGCGTCGCTCTTGTAAAGCGAAGGTCGCAGGTTCGATTCCTGCAGGTGGCAATCGTTTTAGATCTGAATTTTTGCTTATGACATCGGAAAAGGATGCTATTCAGAAATTTCGAAAAAGCATAGTCTGCATGCCTCCTTGGCTCAGGGGCAGAGCGTCGCTCTCGTAAAGCGAAGGTCGCAGGTTCGATTCCTGCAGGTGGCAAATTTTTTGATTTCCGTTTCTGATGATCACTATAGATGGGCAAATATTATGCAGACCTGCATGAGTTCCCTCGTAGCCACCTTAGCTTAGGGGCAGAGCGTCGCTCTTGTAAAGCGAAGGTCGCAGGTTCGATTCCTGCAGGTGGCAATCGTTTTAGATCTGAATTTTTGCTTATGACATCGGAAAAGGATGCTATTCAGAAATTTCGAAAACATAGTCTGCATGCCTCCTTGGCTCAGGGGCAGAGCGTCGCTCTCGTAAAGCGAAGGTCGCAGGTTCGATTCCTGCAGGTGGCAAATTTTTGATTTCCGTTTCTGATGATCACTATAGATGGGCAAATATTATGCAGACCTGCATGAGTTCCCTCGTAGCCACCTTAGCTTAGGGGCAGAGCGTCGCTCTTGTAAAGCGAAGGTCGCAGGTTCGATTCCTGCAGGTGGCAAATTTTTTGATTTCCGTTTCTGATGATCACTATAGATCTGCAAATATTATGCAGACCTGCATGAGTTCCCTCGTAGCCACCTTAGCTTAGGGGCAGAGCGTCGCTCTTGTAAAGCGAAGGTCGCAGGTTCGATTCCTGCAGGTGGCAATCGTTTTAGATCTGAATTTTTGCTTATGACATCGGAAAAGGATGCTATTCAGAAATTTCGAAAAAGCATAGTCTGCATGCCTCCTTGGCTCAGGGGCAGAGCGTCGCTCTCGTAAAGCGAAGGTCGCAGGTTCGATTCCTGCAGGTGGCAAATTTTTTGATTTCCGTTTCTGATGATCACTATAGATGGGCAAATATTATGCAGACCTGCATGAGTTCCCTCGTAGCCACCTTAGCTTAGGGGCAGAGCGTCGCTCTTGTAAAGCGAAGGTCGCAGGTTCGATTCCTGCAGGTGGCAATCGTTTTAGATCTGAATTTTTGCTTATGACATCGGAAAAGGATGCTATTCAGAAATTTCGAAAACATAGTCTGCATGCCTCCTTGGCTCAGGGGCAGAGCGTCGCTCTCGTAAAGCGAAGGTCGCAGGTTCGATTCCTGCAGGTGGCAAATTTTTTGATTTCCGTTTCTGATGATCACTATAGATGGGCAAATATTATGCAGACCTGCATGAGTTCCCTCGTAGCCACCTTAGCTTAGGGGCAGAGCGTCGCTCTTGTAAAGCGAAGGTCGCAGGTTCGATTCCTGCAGGTGGCAATTTTTTGATTTCCGTTTCTGATGATCACTATAGATCTGCAAATATTATGCAGACCTGCATGAGTTCCCTCGTAGCCACCTTAGCTTAGGGGCAGAGCGTCGCTC
The DNA here is from genome assembly GCA_945643635.1 of Allodiplogaster sudhausi. Classification (NCBI taxonomy): domain Eukaryota; kingdom Metazoa; phylum Nematoda; class Chromadorea; order Rhabditida; family Diplogasteridae; genus Allodiplogaster; species Allodiplogaster sudhausi. The sequence continues at coordinate 168,523 of CALZFC010000096.1, read as the reverse complement.
TTGTAAAGCGAAGGTCGCAGGTTCGATTCCTGCAGGTGGCAATCGTTTTAGATCTGAATTTTTGCTTATGACATCGGAAAAGGATGCTATTCAGAAATTTCGAAAAAGCTTAGTCTGCATGCCTCCTTGGCTCAGGGGCAGAGCGTCGCTCTCGTAAAGCGAAGGTCGCAGGTTCGATTCCTGCAGGTGGCAAATTTTTTGATTTCCGTTTCTGATGATCACTATAGATGGGCAAATATTATGCAGACCTGCATGAGTTCCCTCGTAGCCACCTTAGCTTAGGGGCAGAGCGTCGCTCTTGTAAAGCGAAGGTCGCAGGTTCGATTCCTGCAGGTGGCAATCGTTTTAGATCTGAATTTTTGCTTATGACATCGGAAAAGGATGCTATTCAGAAATTTCGAAAACATAGTCTGCATGCCTCCTTGGCTCAGGGGCAGAGCGTCGCTCTTGTAAAGCGAAGGTCGCAGGTTCGATTCCTGCAGGTGGCAATCGTTTTAGATCTGAATTTTTGCTTATGACATCGGAAAGGATGCTATTCAGAAATTTCGAAAACATAGTCTGCATGCCTCCTTGGCTCAGGGGCAGAGCGTCGCTCTCGTAAAGCGAAGGTCGCAGGTTCGATTCCTGCAGGTGGCAAATTTTTTGATTTCCGTTTCTGATGATCACTATAGATCTGCAAATATTATGCAGACCTGCATGAGTTCCCTCGTAGCCACCTTAGCTTAGGGGCAGAGCGTCGCTCTTGTAAAGCGAAGGTCGCAGGTTCGATTCCTGCAGGTGGCAATCGTTTTAGATCTGAATTTTTGCTTATGACATCGGAAAAGGATGCTATTCAGAAATTTCGAAAACATAGTCTGCATGCCTCCTTGGCTCAGGGGCAGAGCGTCGCTCTTGTAAAGCGAAGGTCGCAGGTTCGATTCCTGCAGGTGGCAAATTTTAGATCTGAATTTTTGCTTATGACATCGGAAAGGATGCTATTCAGAAATTTCGAAAACATAGTCTGCATGCCTCCTTAGCTCAGGGGCAGAGCGTCGCTCTCGTAAAGCGAAGGTCGCAGGTTCGATTCCTGCAGGTGGCAAATTTTTTGATTCCGTTTCTTCTGAACGCTACAGATGGACAAATATTATGCAGACCTGCATGAGTTCCCTCGTAGCCACCTTAGCTTAGGGGCAGAGCGTCGCTCTTGTAAAGCGAAGGTCGCAGGTTCGATTCCTGCAGGTGGCAAATTTTTTGATTTCCGTTTCTGATGATCACTATAGATCTGCAAATATTATGCAGACCTGCATGAGTTCCCTCGTAGCCACCTTAGCTTAGGGGCAGAGCGTCGCTCTTGTAAAGCGAAGGTCGCAGGTTCGATTCCTGCAGGTGGCAATCGTTTTAGATCTGAATTTTTGCTTATGACATCGGAAAAGGATGCTATTCAGAAATTTCGAAAAAGCATAGTCTGCATGCCTCCTTGGCTCAGGGGCAGAGCGTCGCTCTCGTAAAGCGAAGGTCGCAGGTTCGATTCCTGCAGGTGGCAAATTTTTTGATTTCCGTTTCTGATGATCACTATAGATGGCAAATATTATGCAGACCTGCATGAGTTCCCTCGTAGCCACCTTAGCTTAGGGGCAGAGCGTCGCTCTTGTAAAGCGAAGGTCGCAGGTTCGATTCCTGCAGGTGGCAATCGTTTTAGATCTGAATTTTTGCTTATGACATCGGAAAAGGATGCTATTCAGAAATTTCGAAAAGCATAGTCTGCATGCCTCCTTGGCTCAGGGGCAGAGCGTCGCTCTCGTAAAGCGAAGGTCGCAGGTTCGATTCCTGCAGGTGGCAAATTTTTTGATTTCCGTTTCTGATGATCACTATAGATGGGCAAATATTATGCAGACCTGCATGAGTTCCCTCGTAGCCACCTTAGCTTAGGGGCAGAGCGTCGCTCTTGTAAAGCGAAGGTCGCAGGTTCGATTCCTGCAGGTGGCAAATTTTTTGATTTCCGTTTCTGATGATCACTATAGATCTGCAAATATTATGCAGACCTGCATGAGTTCCCTCGTAGCCACCTTAGCTTAGGGGCAGAGCGTCGCTCTTGTAAAGCGAAGGTCGCAGGTTCGATTCCTGCAGGTGGCAATCGTTTTAGATCTGAATTTTTGCTTATGACATCGGAAAAGGATGCTATTCAGAAATTTCGAAAAAGCATAGTCTGCATGCCTCCTTGGCTCAGGGGCAGAGCGTCGCTCTCGTAAAGCGAAGGTCGCAGGTTCGATTCCTGCAGGTGGCAAATTTTTTGATTTCCGTTTCTGATGATCACTATAGATCTGCAAATATTATGCAGACCTGCATGAGTTCCCTCGTAGCCACCTTAGCTTAGGGGCAGAGCGTCGCTCTTGTAAAGCGAAGGTCGCAGGTTCGATTCCTGCAGGTGGCAATCGTTTTAGATCTGAATTTTTGCTTATGACATCGGAAAAGGATGCTATTCAGAAATTTCGAAAAAGCATAGTCTGCATGCCTCCTTGGCTCAGGGGCAGAGCGTCGCTCTCGTAAAGCGAAGGTCGCAGGTTCGATTCCTGCAGGTGGCAAATTTTTTGATTTCCGTTTCTGATGATCACTATAGATGGGCAAATATTATGCAGACCTGCATGAGTTCCCTCGTAGCCACCTTAGCTTAGGGGCAGAGCGTCGCTCTTGTAAAGCGAAGGTCGCAGGTTCGATTCCTGCAGGTGGCAATCGTTTTAGATCTGAATTTTTGCTTATGACATCGGAAAAGGATGCTATTCAGAAATTTCGAAAACATAGTCTGCATGCCTCCTTGGCTCAGGGGCAGAGCGTCGCTCTCGTAAAGCGAAGGTCGCAGGTTCGATTCCTGCAGGTGGCAAATTTTTTGATTTCCGTTTCTGATGATCACTATAGATGGGCAAATATTATGCAGACCTGCATGAGTTCCCTCGTAGCCACCTTAGCTTAGGGGCAGAGCGTCGCTCTTGTAAAGCGAAGGTCGCAGGTTCGATTCCTGCAGGTGGCAAATTTTTTGATTTCCGTTTCTGATGATCACTATAGATCTGCAAATATTATGCAGACCTGCATGAGTTCCCTCGTAGCCACCTTAGCTTAGGGGCAGAGCGTCGCTCTTGTAAAGCGAAGGTCGCAGGTTCGATTCCTGCAGGTGGCAATCGTTTTAGATCTGAATTTTTGCTTATGACATCGGAAAAGGATGCTATTCAGAAATTTCGAAAAAGCTTAGTCTGCATGCCTCCTTGGCTCAGGGGCAGAGCGTCGCTCTCGTAAAGCGAAGGTCGCAGGTTCGATTCCTGCAGGTGGCAAATTTTTTGATTTCCGTTTCTGATGATCACTATAGATGGGCAAATATTATGCAGACCTGCATGAGTTCCCTCGTAGCCACCTTAGCTTAGGGGCAGAGCGTCGCTCTTGTAAAGCGAAGGTCGCAGGTTCGATTCCTGCAGGTGGCAATCGTTTTAGATCTGAATTTTTGCTTATGACATCGGAAAAGGATGCTATTCAGAAATTTCGAAAACATAGTCTGCATGCCTCCTTGGCTCAGGGGCAGAGCGTCGCTCTTGTAAAGCGAAGGTCGCAGGTTCGATTCCTGCAGGTGGCAATCGTTTTAGATCTGAATTTTTGCTTATGACATCGGAAAGGATGCTATTCAGAAATTTCGAAAACATAGTCTGCATGCCTCCTTGGCTCAGGGGCAGAGCGTCGCTCTCGTAAAGCGAAGGTCGCAGGTTCGATTCCTGCAGGTGGCAAATTTTTTTATTTCCGTTTCTGATGATCACTATAGATCTGCAAATATTATGCAGACCTGCATGAGTTCCCTCGTAGCCACCTTAGCTTAGGGGCAGAGCGTCGCTCTTGTAAAGCGAAGGTCGCAGGTTCGATTCCTGCAGGTGGCAATCGTTTTAGATCTGAATTTTTGCTTATGACATCGGAAAAGGATGCTATTCAGAAATTTCGAAAACATAGTCTGCATGCCTCCTTGGCTCAGGGGCAGAGCGTCGCTCTTGTAAAGCGAAGGTCGCAGGTTCGATTCCTGCAGGTGGCAAATTTTAGATCTGAATTTTTGCTTATGACATCGGAAAGGATGCTATTCAGAAATTTCGAAAACATAGTCTGCATGCCTCCTTGGCTCAGGGGCAGAGCGTCGCTCTCGTAAAGCGAAGGTCGCAGGTTCGATTCCTGCAGGTGGCAATTTTTTTGATTCCGTTTCTGATGTACGCTACAGATGGACAAATATTATGCAGACCTGCATGAGTTCCCTCGTAGCCACCTTAGCTTAGGGGCAGAGCGTCGCTCTTGTAAAGCGAAGGTCGCAGGTTCGATTCCTGCAGGTGGCAAATTTTTTGATTTCCGTTTCTGATGATCACTATAGATCTGCAAATATTATGCAGACCTGCATGAGTTCCCTCGTAGCCACCTTAGCTTAGGGGCAGAGCGTCGCTCTTGTAAAGCGAAGGTCGCAGGTTCGATTCCTGCAGGTGGCAATCGTTTTAGATCTGAATTTTTGCTTATGACATCGGAAAAGGATGCTATTCAGAAATTTCGAAAAAGCATAGTCTGCATGCCTCCTTGGCTCAGGGGCAGAGCGTCGCTCTCGTAAAGCGAAGGTCGCAGGTTCGATTCCTGCAGGTGGCAAATTTTTTGATTTCCGTTTCTGATGATCACTATAGATGGGCAAATATTATGCAGACCTGCATGAGTTCCCTCGTAGCCACCTTAGCTTAGGGGCAGAGCGTCGCTCTTGTAAAGCGAAGGTCGCAGGTTCGATTCCTGCAGGTGGCAATCGTTTTAGATCTGAATTTTTGCTTATGACATCGGAAAAGGATGCTATTCAGAAATTTCGAAAACATAGTCTGCATGCCTCCTTGGCTCAGGGGCAGAGCGTCGCTCTCGTAAAGCGAAGGTCGCAGGTTCGATTCCTGCAGGTGGCAAATTTTTTGATTTCCGTTTCTGATGATCACTATAGATGGGCAAATATTATGCAGACCTGCATGAGTTCCCTCGTAGCCACCTTAGCTTAGGGGCAGAGCGTCGCTCTTGTAAAGCGAAGGTCGCAGGTTCGATTCCTGCAGGTGGCAAATTTTTTGATTTCCCTTTCTGATGATCACTATAGATCTGCAAATATTATGCAGACCTGCATGAGTTCCCTCGTAGCCACCTTAGCTTAGGGGCAGAGCGTCGCTCTTGTAAAGCGAAGGTCGCAGGTTCGATTCCTGCAGGTGGCAATCGTTTTAGATCTGAATTTTTGCTTATGACATCGGAAAAGGATGCTATTCAGAAATTTCGAAAAAGCTTAGTCTGCATGCCTCCTTGGCTCAGGGGCAGAGCGTCGCTCTCGTAAAGCGAAGGTCGCAGGTTCGATTCCTGCAGGTGGCAAATTTTTTGATTTCCGTTTCTGATGATCACTATAGATCTGCAAATATTATGCAGACCTGCATGAGTTCCCTCGTAGCCACCTTAGCTTAGGGGCAGAGCGTCGCTCTTGTAAAGCGAAGGTCGCAGGTTCGATTCCTGCAGGTGGCAATCGTTTTAGATCTGAATTTTTGCTTATGACATCGGAAAAGGATGCTATTCAGAAATTTCGAAAAAGCATAGTCTGCATGCCTCCTTGGCTCAGGGGCAGAGCGTCGCTCTCGTAAAGCGAAGGTCGCAGGTTCGATTCCTGCAGGTGGCAAATTTTTTGATTTCCGTTTCTGATGATCACTATAGATGGGCAAATATTATGCAGACCTGCATGAGTTCCCTCGTAGCCACCTTAGCTTAGGGGCAGAGCGTCGCTCTTGTAAAGCGAAGGTCGCAGGTTCGATTCCTGCAGGTGGCAATCGTTTTAGATCTGAATTTTTGCTTATGACATCGGAAAAGGATGCTATTCAGAAATTTCGAAAACATAGTCTGCATGCCTCCTTGGCTCAGGGGCAGAGCGTCGCTCTCGTAAAGCGAAGGTCGCAGGTTCGATTCCTGCAGGTGGCAAATTTTTTGATTTCCGTTTCTGATGATCACTATAGATGGCAAATATTATGCAGACCTGCATGAGTTCCCTCGTAGCCACCTTAGCTTAGGGGCAGAGCGTCGCTCTTGTAAAGCGAAGGTCGCAGGTTCGATTCCTGCAGGTGGCAATCGTTTTAGATCTGAATTTTTGCTTATGACATCGGAAAAGGATGCTATTCAGAAATTTCGAAAAGCATAGTCTGCATGCCTCCTTGGCTCAGGGGCAGAGCGTCGCTCTCGTAAAGCGAAGGTCGCAGGTTCGATTCCTGCAGGTGGCAAATTTTTTGATTTCCGTTTCTGATGATCACTATAGATGGGCAAATATTATGCAGACCTGCATGAGTTCCCTCGTAGCCACCTTAGCTTAGGGGCAGAGCGTCGCTCTTGTAAAGCGAAGGTCGCAGGTTCGATTCCTGCAGGTGGCAATCGTTTTAGATCTGAATTTTTGCTTATGACATCGGAAAAGGATGCTATTCAGAAATTTCGAAAACATAGTCTGCATGCCTCCTTGGCTCAGGGGCAGAGCGTCGCTCTTGTAAAGCGAAGGTCGCAGGTTCGATTCCTGCAGGTGGCAATCGTTTTAGATCTGAATTTTTGCTTATGACATCGGAAAGGATGCTATTCAGAAATTTCGAAAAACATAGTCTGCATGCCTCCTTGGCTCAGGGGCAGAGCGTCGCTCTCGTAAAGCGAAGGTCGCAGGTTCGATTCCTGCAGGTGGCAAATTTTTTTATTTCCGTTTCTGATGATCACTATAGATCTGCAAATATTATGCAGACCTGCATGAGTTCCCTCGTAGCCACCTTAGCTTAGGGGCAGAGCGTCGCTCTTGTAAAGCGAAGGTCGCAGGTTCGATTCCTGCAGGTGGCAATCGTTTTAGATCTGAATTTTTGCTTATGACATCGGAAAAGGATGCTATTCAGAAATTTCGAAAAAGCTTAGTCTGCATGCCTCCTTGGCTCAGGGGCAGAGCGTCGCTCTCGTAAAGCGAAGGTCGCAGGTTCGATTCCTGCAGGTGGCAAATTTTTTATTTCCGTTTCTGATGATCACTATAGATCTGCAAATATTATGCAGACCTGCATGAGTTCCCTCGTAGCCACCTTAGCTTAGGGGCAGAGCGTCGCTCTTGTAAAGCGAAGGTCGCAGGTTCGATTCCTGCAGGTGGCAAATTTTTTGATTTCCGTTTCTGATGATCACTATAGATCTGCAAATATTATGCAGACCTGCATGAGTTCCCTCGTAGCCACCTTAGCTTAGGGGCAGAGCGTCGCTCTTGTAAAGCGAAGGTCGCAGGTTCGATTCCTGCAGGTGGCAATCGTTTTAGATCTGAATTTTTGCTTATGACATCGGAAAAGGATGCTATTCAGAAATTTCGAAAAAGCTTAGTCTGCATGCCTCCTTGGCTCAGGGGCAGAGCGTCGCTCTCGTAAAGCGAAGGTCGCAGGTTCGATTCCTGCAGGTGGCAAATTTTTTGATTTCCGTTTCTGATGATCACTATAGATCTGCAAATATTATGCAGACCTGCATGAGTTCCCTCGTAGCCACCTTAGCTTAGGGGCAGAGCGTCGCTCTTGTAAAGCGAAGGTCGCAGGTTCGATTCCTGCAGGTGGCAATCGTTTTAGATCTGAATTTTTGCTTATGACATCGGAAAAGGATGCTATTCAGAAATTTCGAAAAAGCATAGTCTGCATGCCTCCTTGGCTCAGGGGCAGAGCGTCGCTCTCGTAAAGCGAAGGTCGCAGGTTCGATTCCTGCAGGTGGCAAATTTTTTGATTTCCGTTTCTGATGATCACTATAGATGGGCAAATATTATGCAGACCTGCATGAGTTCCCTCGTAGCCACCTTAGCTTAGGGGCAGAGCGTCGCTCTTGTAAAGCGAAGGTCGCAGGTTCGATTCCTGCAGGTGGCAAATTTTTTGATTCCCGTTTCTGAGTACGCTACAGATGGACAAATATTATGCAGACCTGCATGAGTTCCCTCGTAGCCACCTTAGCTTAGGGGCAGAGCGTCGCTCTTGTAAAGCGAAGGTCGCAGGTTCGATTCCTGCAGGTGGCAATCGTTTTAGATCTGAATTTTTGCTTATGACATCGGAAAAGGATGCTATTCAGAAATTTCGAAAAAGCTTAGTCTGCATGCCTCCTTGGCTCAGGGGCAGAGCGTCGCTCTCGTAAAGCGAAGGTCGCAGGTTCGATTCCTGCAGGTGGCAAATTTTTTGATTCCCGTTTCTGATGTACGCTACAGATGGACAAATATTATGCAGACCTGCATGAGTTCCCTCGTAGCCACCTTAGCTTAGGGGCAGAGCGTCGCTCTTGTAAAGCGAAGGTCGCAGGTTCGATTCCTGCAGGTGGCAAATTTTTTGATTTCCGTTTCTGATGATCACTATAGATCTGCAAATATTATGCAGACCTGCATGAGTTCCCTCGTAGCCACCTTAGCTTAGGGGCAGAGCGTCGCTCTTGTAAAGCGAAGGTCGCAGGTTCGATTCCTGCAGGTGGCAATCGTTTTAGATCTGAATTTTTGCTTATGACATCGGAAAAGGATGCTATTCAGAAATTTCGAAAAAGCATAGTCTGCATGCCTCCTTGGCTCAGGGGCAGAGCGTCGCTCTCGTAAAGCGAAGGTCGCAGGTTCGATTCCTGCAGGTGGCAAATTTTTTGATTTCCGTTTCTGATGATCACTATAGATGGGCAAATATTATGCAGACCTGCATGAGTTCCCTCGTAGCCACCTTAGCTTAGGGGCAGAGCGTCGCTCTTGTAAAGCGAAGGTCGCAGGTTCGATTCCTGCAGGTGGCAAATTTTTTGATTTCCGTTTCTGATGATCACTATAGATCTGCAAATATTATGCAGACCTGCATGAGTTCCCTCGTAGCCACCTTAGCTTAGGGGCAGAGCGTCGCTCTTGTAAAGCGAAGGTCGCAGGTTCGATTCCTGCAGGTGGCAATCGTTTTAGATCTGAATTTTTGCTTATGACATCGGAAAAGGATGCTATTCAGAAATTTCGAAAAAGCATAGTCTGCATGCCTCCTTGGCTCAGGGGCAGAGCGTCGCTCTCGTAAAGCGAAGGTCGCAGGTTCGATTCCTGCAGGTGGCAAATTTTTTGATTTCCGTTTCTGATGATCACTATAGATGGGCAAATATTATGCAGACCTGCATGAGTTCCCTCGTAGCCACCTTAGCTTAGGGGCAGAGCGTCGCTCTTGTAAAGCGAAGGTCGCAGGTTCGATTCCTGCAGGTGGCAATCGTTTTAGATCTGAATTTTTGCTTATGACATCGGAAAAGGATGCTATTCAGAAATTTCGAAAACATAGTCTGCATGCCTCCTTGGCTCAGGGGCAGAGCGTCGCTCTCGTAAAGCGAAGGTCGCAGGTTCGATTCCTGCAGGTGGCAAATTTTTTGATTTCCGTTTCTGATGATCACTATAGATGGGCAAATATTATGCAGACCTGCATGAGTTCCCTCGTAGCCACCTTAGCTTAGGGGCAGAGCGTCGCTCTTGTAAAGCGAAGGTCGCAGGTTCGATTCCTGCAGGTGGCAAATTTTTTGATTTCCGTTTCTGATGATCACTATAGATCTGCAAATATTATGCAGACCTGCATGAGTTCCCTCGTAGCCACCTTAGCTTAGGGGCAGAGCGTCGCTCTTGTAAAGCGAAGGTCGCAGGTTCGATTCCTGCAGGTGGCAATCGTTTTAGATCTGAATTTTTGCTTATGACATCGGAAAAGGATGCTATTCAGAAATTTCGAAAAAGCTTAGTCTGCATGCCTCCTTGGCTCAGGGGCAGAGCGTCGCTCTCGTAAAGCGAAGGTCGCAGGTTCGATTCCTGCAGGTGGCAAATTTTTTGATTTCCGTTTCTGATGATCACTATAGATCTGCAAATATTATGCAGACCTGCATGAGTTCCCTCGTAGCCACCTTAGCTTAGGGGCAGAGCGTCGCTCTTGTAAAGCGAAGGTCGCAGGTTCGATTCCTGCAGGTGGCAATCGTTTTAGATCTGAATTTTTGCTTATGACATCGGAAAAGGATGCTATTCAGAAATTTCGAAAAAGCATAGTCTGCATGCCTCCTTGGCTCAGGGGCAGAGCGTCGCTCTCGTAAAGCGAAGGTCGCAGGTTCGATTCCTGCAGGTGGCAAATTTTTTGATTTCCGTTTCTGATGATCACTATAGATGGGCAAATATTATGCAGACCTGCATGAGTTCCCTCGTAGCCACCTTAGCTTAGGGGCAGAGCGTCGCTCTTGTAAAGCGAAGGTCGCAGGTTCGATTCCTGCAGGTGGCAATCGTTTTAGATCTGAATTTTTGCTTATGACATCGGAAAAGGATGCTATTCAGAAATTTCGAAAACATAGTCTGCATGCCTCCTTGGCTCAGGGGCAGAGCGTCGCTCTCGTAAAGCGAAGGTCGCAGGTTCGATTCCTGCAGGTGGCAAATTTTTTGATTTCCGTTTCTGATGATCACTATAGATGGGCAAATATTATGCAGACCTGCATGAGTTCCCTCGTAGCCACCTTAGCTTAGGGGCAGAGCGTCGCTCTTGTAAAGCGAAGGTCGCAGGTTCGATTCCTGCAGGTGGCAATCGTTTTAGATCTGAATTTTTGCTTATGACATCGGAAAAGGATGCTATTCAGAAATTTCGAAAACATAGTCTGCATGCCTCCTTGGCTCAGGGGCAGAGCGTCGCTCTCGTAAAGCGAAGGTCGCAGGTTCGATTCCTGCAGGTGGCAAATTTTTTGATTTCCGTTTCTGATGATCACTATAGATGGCAAATATTATGCAGACCTGCATGAGTTCCCTCGTAGCCACCTTAGCTTAGGGGCAGAGCGTCGCTCTTGTAAAGCGAAGGTCGCAGGTTCGATTCCTGCAGGTGGCAATCGTTTTAGATCTGAATTTTTGCTTATGACATCGGAAAAGGATGCTATTCAGAAATTTCGAAAACATAGTCTGCATGCCTCCTTGGCTCAGGGGCAGAGCGTCGCTCTCGTAAAGCGAAGGTCGCAGGTTCGATTCCTGCAGGTGGCAAATTTTTTGATTTCCGTTTCTGATGTACACTATAGATGGACAAATATTATGCAGACCTGCATGAGTTCCCTCGTAGCCACCTTAGCTTAGGGGCAGAGCGTCGCTCTTGTAAAGCGAAGGTCGCAGGTTCGATTCCTGCAGGTGGCAATCGTTTTAGATCTGAATTTTTGCTTATGACATCGGAAAAGGATGCTATTCAGAAATTTCGAAAAAGCTTAGTCTGCATGCCTCCTTGGCTCAGGGGCAGAGCGTCGCTCTCGTAAAGCGAAGGTCGCAGGTTCGATTCCTGCAGGTGGCAATCGTTTTAGATCTGAATTTTTGCTTATGACATCGGAAAGGATGCTATTCAGAAATTTCGAAAAAGCATAGTCTGCATGCCACCTTAGCTTAGGGGCAGAGCGTCGCTCTTGTAAAGCGAAGGTCGCAGGTTCGATTCCTGCAGGTGGCAAATTTTTTGATTTCCGTTTCTGAAGTATATCAGGGGCAGAGCGTCGCTCTCGTAAAGCGAAGGTCGCAGGTTCGATTCCTGCAGGTGGCAAATTTTTGATTCCCTTCTGAGGCTCAGGGGCAGAGCGTCGCTCTCGTAAAGCGAAGGTCGCAGGTTCGATTCCTGCAGGTGGCAAATTTTTTGATTTCCGTTTCTGATGATCACTATAGATCTGCAAATATTATGCAGACCTGCATGAGTTCCCTCGTAGCCACCTTAGCTTAGGGGCAGAGCGTCGCTCTTGTAAAGCGAAGGTCGCAGGTTCGATTCCTGCAGGTGGCAATCGTTTTAGATCTGAATTTTTGCTTATGACATCGGAAAAGGATGCTATTCAGAAATTTCGAAAAAGCTTAGTCTGCATGCCTCCTTGGCTCAGGGGCAGAGCGTCGCTCTCGTAAAGCGAAGGTCGCAGGTTCGATTCCTGCAGGTGGCAAATTTTTTGATTTCCGTTTCTGATGATCACTATAGATCTGCAAATATTATGCAGACCTGCATGAGTTCCCTCGTAGCCACCTTAGCTTAGGGGCAGAGCGTCGCTCTTGTAAAGCGAAGGTCGCAGGTTCGATTCCTGCAGGTGGCAATCGTTTTAGATCTGAATTTTTGCTTATGACATCGGAAAAGGATGCTATTCAGAAATTTCGAAAAAGCATAGTCTGCATGCCTCCTTGGCTCAGGGGCAGAGCGTCGCTCTCGTAAAGCGAAGGTCGCAGGTTCGATTCCTGCAGGTGGCAAATTTTTTGATTTCCGTTTCTGATGATCACTATAGATGGGCAAATATTATGCAGACCTGCATGAGTTCCCTCGTAGCCACCTTAGCTTAGGGGCAGAGCGTCGCTCTTGTAAAGCGAAGGTCGCAGGTTCGATTCCTGCAGGTGGCAAATTTTTTGATTCCCGTTTCTGATGTACGCTACAGATGGACAAATATTATGCAGACCTGCATGAGTTCCCTCGTAGCCACCTTAGCTTAGGGGCAGAGCGTCGCTCTTGTAAAGCGAAGGTCGCAGGTTCGATTCCTGCAGGTGGCAATCGTTTTAGATCTGAATTTTTGCTTATGACATCGGAAAAGGATGCTATTCAGAAATTTCGAAAAAGCTTAGTCTGCATGCCTCCTTGGCTCAGGGGCAGAGCGTCGCTCTCGTAAAGCGAAGGTCGCAGGTTCGATTCCTGCAGGTGGCAAATTTTTTGATTTCCGTTTCTGATGTACTATAGATGGACAAATATTATGCAGACCTGCATGAGTTCCCTCGTAGCCACCTTAGCTTAGGGGCAGAGCGTCGCTCTTGTAAAGCGAAGGTCGCAGGTTCGATTCCTGCAGGTGGCAAATTTTTTGATTTCCGTTTCTGATGATCACTATAGATCTGCAAATATTATGCAGACCTGCATGAGTTCCCTCGTAGCCACCTTAGCTTAGGGGCAGAGCGTCGCTCTTGTAAAGCGAAGGTCGCAGGTTCGATTCCTGCAGGTGGCAATCGTTTTAGATCTGAATTTTTGCTTATGACATCGGAAAAGGATGCTATTCAGAAATTTCGAAAAAGCATAGTCTGCATGCCTCCTTGGCTCAGGGGCAGAGCGTCGCTCTCGTAAAGCGAAGGTCGCAGGTTCGATTCCTGCAGGTGGCAAATTTTTTGATTTCCGTTTCTGATGATCACTATAGATGGGCAAATATTATGCAGACCTGCATGAGTTCCCTCGTAGCCACCTTAGCTTAGGGGCAGAGCGTCGCTCTTGTAAAGCGAAGGTCGCAGGTTCGATTCCTGCAGGTGGCAAATTTTTTGATTTCCGTTTCTGATGATCACTATAGATGGGCAAATATTATGCAGACCTGCATGAGTTCCCTCGTAGCCACCTTAGCTTAGGGGCAGAGCGTCGCTCTTGTAAAGCGAAGGTCGCAGGTTCGATTCCTGCAGGTGGCAAATTTTTTGATTTCCGTTTCTGATGATCACTATAGATCTGCAAATATTATGCAGACCTGCATGAGTTCCCTCGTAGCCACCTTAGCTTAGGGGCAGAGCGTCGCTCTTGTAAAGCGAAGGTCGCAGGTTCGATTCCTGCAGGTGGCAATCGTTTTAGATCTGAATTTTTGCTTATGACATCGGAAAAGGATGCTATTCAGAAATTTCGAAAAAGCTTAGTCTGCATGCCTCCTTGGCTCAGGGGCAGAGCGTCGCTCTCGTAAAGCGAAGGTCGCAGGTTCGATTCCTGCAGGTGGCAAATTTTTTGATTTCCGTTTCTGATGATCACTATAGATCTGCAAATATTATGCAGACCTGCATGAGTTCCCTCGTAGCCACCTTAGCTTAGGGGCAGAGCGTCGCTCTTGTAAAGCGAAGGTCGCAGGTTCGATTCCTGCAGGTGGCAATCGTTTTAGATCTGAATTTTTGCTTATGACATCGGAAAAGGATGCTATTCAGAAATTTCGAAAAAGCATAGTCTGCATGCCTCCTTGGCTCAGGGGCAGAGCGTCGCTCTCGTAAAGCGAAGGTCGCAGGTTCGATTCCTGCAGGTGGCAAATTTTTTGATTTCCGTTTCTGATGATCACTATAGATGGGCAAATATTATGCAGACCTGCATGAGTTCCCTCGTAGCCACCTTAGCTTAGGGGCAGAGCGTCGCTCTTGTAAAGCGAAGGTCGCAGGTTCGATTCCTGCAGGTGGCAATCGTTTTAGATCTGAATTTTTGCTTATGACATCGGAAAAGGATGCTATTCAGAAATTTCGAAAAAGCATAGTCTGCATGCCTCCTTGGCTCAGGGGCAGAGCGTCGCTCTCGTAAAGCGAAGGTCGCAGGTTCGATTCCTGCAGGTGGCAAATTTTTTGATTTCCGTTTCTGATGATCACTATAGATGGACAAATATTATGCAGACCTGCATGAGTTCCCTCGTAGCCACCTTAGCTTAGGGGCAGAGCGTCGCTCTTGTAAAGCGAAGGTCGCAGGTTCGATTCCTGCAGGTGGCAATCGTTTTAGATCTGAATTTTTGCTTATGACATCGGAAAAGGATGCTATTCAGAAATTTCGAAAAAGCATAGTCTGCATGCCTCCTTGGCTCAGGGGCAGAGCGTCGCTCTCGTAAAGCGAAGGTCGCAGGTTCGATTCCTGCAGGTGGCAAATTTTTTGATTTCCGTTTCTGATGATCACTATAGATGGGCAAATATTATGCAGACCTGCATGAGTTCCCTCGTAGCCACCTTAGCTTAGGGGCAGAGCGTCGCTCTTGTAAAGCGAAGGTCGCAGGTTCGATTCCTGCAGGTGGCAATCGTTTTAGATCTGAATTTTTGCTTATGACATCGGAAAAGGATGCTATTCAGAAATTTCGAAAACATAGTCTGCATGCCTCCTTGGCTCAGGGGCAGAGCGTCGCTCTCGTAAAGCGAAGGTCGCAGGTTCGATTCCTGCAGGTGGCAAATTTTTTGATTTCCGTTTCTGATGATCACTATAGATGGACAAATATTATGCAGACCTGCATGAGTTCCCTCGTAGCCACCTTAGCTTAGGGGCAGAGCGTCGCTCTTGTAAAGCGAAGGTCGCAGGTTCGATTCCTGCAGGTGGCAATCGTTTTAGATCTGAATTTTTGCTTATGACATCGGAAAAGGATGCTATTCAGAAATTTCGAAAAAGCTTAGTCTGCATGCCTCCTTGGCTCAGGGGCAGAGCGTCGCTCTCGTAAAGCGAAGGTCGCAGGTTCGATTCCTGCAGGTGGCAATCGTTTTAGATCTGAATTTTTGCTTATGACATCGGAAAAGGATGCTATTCAGAAATTTCGAAAAAGCATAGTCTGCATGCCTCCTTAGCTCAGGGGCAGAGCGTCGCTCTCGTAAAGCGAAGGTCGCAGGTTCGATTCCTGCAGGTGGCAAATTTTTTGATTTCCGTTTCTGATGATCACTATAGATCTGCAAATATTATGCAGACCTGCATGAGTTCCCTCGTAGCCACCTTAGCTTAGGGGCAGAGCGTCGCTCTTGTAAAGCGAAGGTCGCAGGTTCGATTCCTGCAGGTGGCAATCGTTTTAGATCTGAATTTTTGCTTATGACATCGGAAAAGGATGCTATTCAGAAATTTCGAAAAAGCTTAGTCTGCATGCCTCCTTGGCTCAGGGGCAGAGCGTCGCTCTCGTAAAGCGAAGGTCGCAGGTTCGATTCCTGCAGGTGGCAAATTTTTTGATTTCCGTTTCTGATGATCACTATAGATCTGCAAATATTATGCAGACCTGCATGAGTTCCCTCGTAGCCACCTTAGCTTAGGGGCAGAGCGTCGCTCTTGTAAAGCGAAGGTCGCAGGTTCGATTCCTGCAGGTGGCAATCGTTTTAGATCTGAATTTTTGCTTATGACATCGGAAAAGGATGCTATTCAGAAATTTCGAAAAAGCATAGTCTGCATGCCTCCTTGGCTCAGGGGCAGAGCGTCGCTCTCGTAAAGCGAAGGTCGCAGGTTCGATTCCTGCAGGTGGCAAATTTTTTGATTTCCGTTTCTGATGATCACTATAGATGGGCAAATATTATGCAGACCTGCATGAGTTCCCTCGTAGCCACCTTAGCTTAGGGGCAGAGCGTCGCTCTTGTAAAGCGAAGGTCGCAGGTTCGATTCCTGCAGGTGGCAATCGTTTTAGATCTGAATTTTTGCTTATGACATCGGAAAAGGATGCTATTCAGAAATTTCGAAAAAGCATAGTCTGCATGCCTCCTTGGCTCAGGGGCAGAGCGTCGCTCTCGTAAAGCGAAGGTCGCAGGTTCGATTCCTGCAGGTGGCAAATTTTTTGATTTCCGTTTCTGATGATCACTATAGATGGCAAATATTATGCAGACCTGCATGAGTTCCCTCGTAGCCACCTTAGCTTAGGGGCAGAGCGTCGCTCTTGTAAAGCGAAGGTCGCAGGTTCGATTCCTGCAGGTGGCAATCGTTTTAGATCTGAATTTTTGCTTATGACATCGGAAAAGGATGCTATTCAGAAATTTCGAAAAAGCATAGTCTGCATGCCTCCTTGGCTCAGGGGCAGAGCGTCGCTCTCGTAAAGCGAAGGTCGCAGGTTCGATTCCTGCAGGTGGCAAATTTTTTGATTTCCGTTTCTGATGACACTATAGATGGACAAATATTATGCAGACCTGCATGAGTTCCCTCGTAGCCACCTTAGCTTAGGGGCAGAGCGTCGCTCTTGTAAAGCGAAGGTCGCAGGTTCGATTCCTGCAGGTGGCAATCGTTTTAGATCTGAATTTTTGCTTATGACATCGGAAAAGGATGCTATTCAGAAATTTCGAAAAAGCTTAGTCTGCATGCCTCCTTGGCTCAGGGGCAGAGCGTCGCTCTCGTAAAGCGAAGGTCGCAGGTTCGATTCCTGCAGGTGGCAATCGTTTTAGATCTGAATTTTTGCTTATGACATCGGAAAGGATGCTATTCAGAAATTTCGAAAAAGCATAGTCTGCATGCCTCCTTAGCTCAGGGGCAGAGCGTCGCTCTCGTAAAGCGAAGGTCGCAGGTTCGATTCCTGCAGGTGGCAAATTTTTTGATTCCCGTTTCTGAAGTACGCTATCAGGGGCAGAGCGTCGCTCTCGTAAAGCGAAGGTCGCAGGTTCGATTCCTGCAGGTGGCAAATTTTTTGATTCCCGTTTCTGATGTACACTACAGATGGACAAATATTATGCAGACCTGCATGAGTTCCCTCGTAGCCACCTTAGCTTAGGGGCAGAGCGTCGCTCTTGTAAAGCGAAGGTCGCAGGTTCGATTCCTGCAGGTGGCAATCGTTTTAGATCTGAATTTTTGCTTATGACATCGGAAAAGGATGCTATTCAGAAATTTCGAAAAAGCTTAGTCTGCATGCCTCCTTGGCTCAGGGGCAGAGCGTCGCTCTCGTAAAGCGAAGGTCGCAGGTTCGATTCCTGCAGGTGGCAAATTTTTTGATTTCCGTTTCTGATGATCACTATAGATCTGCAAATATTATGCAGACCTGCATGAGTTCCCTCGTAGCCACCTTAGCTTAGGGGCAGAGCGTCGCTCTTGTAAAGCGAAGGTCGCAGGTTCGATTCCTGCAGGTGGCAATCGTTTTAGATCTGAATTTTTGCTTATGACATCGGAAAAGGATGCTATTCAGAAATTTCGAAAAAGCATAGTCTGCATGCCTCCTTGGCTCAGGGGCAGAGCGTCGCTCTCGTAAAGCGAAGGTCGCAGGTTCGATTCCTGCAGGTGGCAAATTTTTTGATTTCCGTTTCTGATGACACTATAGATGGACAAATATTATGCAGACCTGCATGAGTTCCCTCGTAGCCACCTTAGCTTAGGGGCAGAGCGTCGCTCTTGTAAAGCGAAGGTCGCAGGTTCGATTCCTGCAGGTGGCAATCGTTTTAGATCTGAATTTTTGCTTATGACATCGGAAAAGGATGCTATTCAGAAATTTCGAAAAAGCATAGTCTGCATGCCTCCTTGGCTCAGGGGCAGAGCGTCGCTCTCGTAAAGCGAAGGTCGCAGGTTCGATTCCTGCAGGTGGCAAATTTTTTGATTTCCGTTTCTGATGATCACTATAGATCTGCAAATATTATGCAGACCTGCATGAGTTCCCTCGTAGCCACCTTAGCTTAGGGGCAGAGCGTCGCTCTTGTAAAGCGAAGGTCGCAGGTTCGATTCCTGCAGGTGGCAATCGTTTTAGATCTGAATTTTTGCTTATGACATCGGAAAAGGATGCTATTCAGAAATTTCGAAAAAGCATAGTCTGCATGCCTCCTTGGCTCAGGGGCAGAGCGTCGCTCTCGTAAAGCGAAGGTCGCAGGTTCGATTCCTGCAGGTGGCAAATTTTTTGATTCCCGTTTCTGATGTACGCTACAGATGGACAAATATTATGCAGACCTGCATGAGTTCCCTCGTAGCCACCTTAGCTTAGGGGCAGAGCGTCGCTCTCGTAAAGCGAAGGTCGCAGGTTCGATTCCTGCAGGTGGCAAATTTTTTGATTCCCGTTTCTGAAGTACGCTACAGATGGACAAATATTATGCAGACCTGCATGAGTTCCCTCGTAGCCACCTTAGCTTAGGGGCAGAGCGTCGCTCTTGTAAAGCGAAGGTCGCAGGTTCGATTCCTGCAGGTGGCAATCGTTTTAGATCTGAATTTTTGCTTATGACATCGGAAAAGGATGCTATTCAGAAATTTCGAAAAAGCATAGTCTGCATGCCTCCTTGGCTCAGGGGCAGAGCGTCGCTCTCGTAAAGCGAAGGTCGCAGGTTCGATTCCTGCAGGTGGCAAATTTTTTGATTTCCGTTTCTGATGATCACTATAGATGGACAAATATTATGCAGACCTGCATGAGTTCCCTCGTAGCCACCTTAGCTTAGGGGCAGAGCGTCGCTCTTGTAAAGCGAAGGTCGCAGGTTCGATTCCTGCAGGTGGCAATCGTTTTAGATCTGAATTTTTGCTTATGACATCGGAAAAGGATGCTATTCAGAAATTTCGAAAAAGCATAGTCTGCATGCCTCCTTGGCTCAGGGGCAGAGCGTCGCTCTCGTAAAGCGAAGGTCGCAGGTTCGATTCCTGCAGGTGGCAAATTTTTTGATTCCGTTTCTGATGATCACTATAGATGGACAAATATTATGCAGACCTGCATGAGTTCCCTCGTAGCCACCTTAGCTTAGGGGCAGAGCGTCGCTCTTGTAAAGCGAAGGTCGCAGGTTCGATTCCTGCAGGTGGCAATCGTTTTAGATCTGAATTTTTGCTTATGACATCGGAAAAGGATGCTATTCAGAAATTTCGAAAAAGCTTAGTCTGCATGCCTCCTTGGCTCAGGGGCAGAGCGTCGCTCTCGTAAAGCGAAGGTCGCAGGTTCGATTCCTGCAGGTGGCAATCGTTTTAGATCTGAATTTTTGCTTATGACATCGGAAAAGGATGCTATTCAGAAATTTCGAAAAAGCTTAGTCTGCATGCCTCCTTGGCTCAGGGGCAGAGCGTCGCTCTCGTAAAGCGAAGGTCGCAGGTTCGATTCCTGCAGGTGGCAAATTTTTTGATTTCCGTTTCTGATGATCACTATAGATCTGCAAATATTATGCAGACCTGCATGAGTTCCCTCGTAGCCACCTTAGCTTAGGGGCAGAGCGTCGCTCTTGTAAAGCGAAGGTCGCAGGTTCGATTCCTGCAGGTGGCAATCGTTTTAGATCTGAATTTTTGCTTATGACATCGGAAAAGGATGCTATTCAGAAATTTCGAAAAAGCTTAGTCTGCATGCCTCCTTGGCTCAGGGGCAGAGCGTCGCTCTCGTAAAGCGAAGGTCGCAGGTTCGATTCCTGCAGGTGGCAAATTTTTTGATTTCCGTTTCTGATGATCACTATAGATCTGCAAATATTATGCAGACCTGCATGAGTTCCCTCGTAGCCACCTTAGCTTAGGGGCAGAGCGTCGCTCTTGTAAAGCGAAGGTCGCAGGTTCGATTCCTGCAGGTGGCAATCGTTTTAGATCTGAATTTTTGCTTATGACATCGGAAAAGGATGCTATTCAGAAATTTCGAAAAAGCATAGTCTGCATGCCTCCTTGGCTCAGGGGCAGAGCGTCGCTCTCGTAAAGCGAAGGTCGCAGGTTCGATTCCTGCAGGTGGCAAATTTTTTGATTCCCGTTTCTGATGTACGCTACAGATGGACAAATATTATGCAGACCTGCATGAGTTCCCTCGTAGCCACCTTAGCTTAGGGGCAGAGCGTCGCTCTTGTAAAGCGAAGGTCGCAGGTTCGATTCCTGCAGGTGGCAAATTTTTTGATTTCCGTTTCTGAGTACGCTACAGATGGACAAATATTATGCAGACCTGCATGAGTTCCCTCGTAGCCACCTTAGCTTAGGGGCAGAGCGTCGCTCTTGTAAAGCGAAGGTCGCAGGTTCGATTCCTGCAGGTGGCAATCGTTTTAGATCTGAATTTTTGCTTATGACATCGGAAAAGGATGCTATTCAGAAATTTCGAAAAAGCATAGTCTGCATGCCTCCTTGGCTCAGGGGCAGAGCGTCGCTCTCGTAAAGCGAAGGTCGCAGGTTCGATTCCTGCAGGTGGCAAATTTTTTGATTTCCGTTTCTGATGATCACTATAGATGGACAAATATTATGCAGACCTGCATGAGTTCCCTCGTAGCCACCTTAGCTTAGGGGCAGAGCGTCGCTCTCGTAAAGCGAAGGTCGCAGGTTCGATTCCTGCAGGTGGCAAATTTTTTGATTCCCGTTTCTGATGTACGCTACAGATGGACAAATATTATGCAGACCTGCATGAGTTCCCTCGTAGCCACCTTAGCTTAGGGGCAGAGCGTCGCTCTTGTAAAGCGAAGGTCGCAGGTTCGATTCCTGCAGGTGGCAATCGTTTTAGATCTGAATTTTTGCTTATGACATCGGAAAAGGATGCTATTCAGAAATTTCGAAAAAGCATAGTCTGCATGCCTCCTTGGCTCAGGGGCAGAGCGTCGCTCTCGTAAAGCGAAGGTCGCAGGTTCGATTCCTGCAGGTGGCAAATTTTTTGATTTCCGTTTCTGATGATCACTATAGATGGACAAATATTATGCAGACCTGCATGAGTTCCCTCGTAGCCACCTTAGCTTAGGGGCAGAGCGTCGCTCTTGTAAAGCGAAGGTCGCAGGTTCGATTCCTGCAGGTGGCAATCGTTTTAGATCTGAATTTTTGCTTATGACATCGGAAAAGGATGCTATTCAGAAATTTCGAAAAAGCATAGTCTGCATGCCTCCTTGGCTCAGGGGCAGAGCGTCGCTCTCGTAAAGCGAAGGTCGCAGGTTCGATTCCTGCAGGTGGCAAATTTTTTGATTTCCGTTTCTGATACACTATAGATGGACAAATATTATGCAGACCTGCATGAGTTCCCTCGTAGCCACCTTAGCTTAGGGGCAGAGCGTCGCTCTTGTAAAGCGAAGGTCGCAGGTTCGATTCCTGCAGGTGGCAATCGTTTTAGATCTGAATTTTTGCTTATGACATCGGAAAAGGATGCTATTCAGAAATTTCGAAAAAGCTTAGTCTGCATGCCTCCTTGGCTCAGGGCAGAGCGTCGCTCTCGTAAAGCGAAGGTCGCAGGTTCGATTCCTGCAGGTGGCAATCGTTTTAGATCTGAATTTTTGCTTATGACATCGGAAAAGGATGCTATTCAGAAATTTCGAAAAAGCATAGTCTGCATGCCTCCTTGGCTCAGGGCAGAGCGTCGCTCTCGTAAAGCGAAGGTCGCAGGTTCGATTCCTGCAGGTGGCAAATTTTTTGATTTCCGTTTCTGATGATCACTATAGATCTGCAAATATTATGCAGACCTGCATGAGTTCCCTCGTAGCCACCTTAGCTTAGGGGCAGAGCGTCGCTCTTGTAAAGCGAAGGTCGCAGGTTCGATTCCTGCAGGTGGCAATCGTTTTAGATCTGAATTTTTGCTTATGACATCGGAAAAGGATGCTATTCAGAAATTTCGAAAAAGCATAGTCTGCATGCCTCCTTGGCTCAGGGGCAGAGCGTCGCTCTCGTAAAGCGAAGGTCGCAGGTTCGATTCCTGCAGGTGGCAAATTTTTTGATTTCCGTTTCTGATGATCACTATAGATCTGCAAATATTATGCAGACCTGCATGAGTTCCCTCGTAGCCACCTTAGCTTAGGGGCAGAGCGTCGCTCTTGTAAAGCGAAGGTCGCAGGTTCGATTCCTGCAGGTGGCAATCGTTTTAGATCTGAATTTTTGCTTATGACATCGGAAAAGGATGCTATTCAGAAATTTCGAAAAAGCATAGTCTGCATGCCTCCTTGGCTCAGGGGCAGAGCGTCGCTCTCGTAAAGCGAAGGTCGCAGGTTCGATTCCTGCAGGTGGCAAATTTTTTGATTTCCGTTTCTGATACGCTATAGATGGACAAATATTATGCAGACCTGCATGAGTTCCCTCGTAGCCACCTTAGCTTAGGGGCAGAGCGTCGCTCTCGTAAAGCGAAGGTCGCAGGTTCGATTCCTGCAGGTGGCAAATTTTTTGATTCCCGTTTCTGAAGTACGCTACAGATGGACAAATATTATGCAGACCTGCATGAGTTCCCTCGTAGCCACCTTAGCTTAGGGGCAGAGCGTCGCTCTTGTAAAGCGAAGGTCGCAGGTTCGATTCCTGCAGGTGGCAATCGTTTTAGATCTGAATTTTTGCTTATGACATCGGAAAAGGATGCTATTCAGAAATTTCGAAAAAGCATAGTCTGCATGCCTCCTTGGCTCAGGGGCAGAGCGTCGCTCTCGTAAAGCGAAGGTCGCAGGTTCGATTCCTGCAGGTGGCAAATTTTTTGATTTCCGTTTCTGATGATCACTATAGATGGACAAATATTATGCAGACCTGCATGAGTTCCCTCGT
This sequence comes from Allodiplogaster sudhausi, assembly GCA_945643635.1. Taxonomy (NCBI): domain Eukaryota; kingdom Metazoa; phylum Nematoda; class Chromadorea; order Rhabditida; family Diplogasteridae; genus Allodiplogaster; species Allodiplogaster sudhausi. The sequence goes on along the minus strand of CALZFC010000096.1, from coordinate 145,724 downwards.
AGCCACCTTAGCTTAGGGGCAGAGCGTCGCTCTTGTAAAGCGAAGGTCGCAGGTTCGATTCCTGCAGGTGGCAATCGTTTTAGATCTGAATTTTTGCTTATGACATCGGAAAAGGATGCTATTCAGAAATTTCGAAAAAGCATAGTCTGCATGCCTCCTTGGCTCAGGGGCAGAGCGTCGCTCTCGTAAAGCGAAGGTCGCAGGTTCGATTCCTGCAGGTGGCAAATTTTTTGATTTCCGTTTCTGATGATCACTATAGATGGACAAATATTATGCAGACCTGCATGAGTTCCCTCGTAGCCACCTTAGCTTAGGGGCAGAGCGTCGCTCTTGTAAAGCGAAGGTCGCAGGTTCGATTCCTGCAGGTGGCAATCGTTTTAGATCTGAATTTTTGCTTATGACATCGGAAAAGGATGCTATTCAGAAATTTCGAAAAAGCTTAGTCTGCATGCCTCCTTGGCTCAGGGGCAGAGCGTCGCTCTCGTAAAGCGAAGGTCGCAGGTTCGATTCCTGCAGGTGGCAAATTTTTTGATTTCCGTTTCTGATGATCACTATAGATGGACAAATATTATGCAGACCTGCATGAGTTCCCTCGTAGCCACCTTAGCTTAGGGGCAGAGCGTCGCTCTTGTAAAGCGAAGGTCGCAGGTTCGATTCCTGCAGGTGGCAATCGTTTTAGATCTGAATTTTTGCTTATGACATCGGAAAAGGATGCTATTCAGAAATTTCGAAAAAGCATAGTCTGCATGCCTCCTTGGCTCAGGGGCAGAGCGTCGCTCTCGTAAAGCGAAGGTCGCAGGTTCGATTCCTGCAGGTGGCAAATTTTTTGATTTCCGTTTCTGATGATCACTATAGATGGACAAATATTATGCAGACCTGCATGAGTTCCCTCGTAGCCACCTTAGCTTAGGGGCAGAGCGTCGCTCTTGTAAAGCGAAGGTCGCAGGTTCGATTCCTGCAGGTGGCAATCGTTTTAGATCTGAATTTTTGCTTATGACATCGGAAAAGGATGCTATTCAGAAATTTCGAAAAAGCATAGTCTGCATGCCTCCTTGGCTCAGGGGCAGAGCGTCGCTCTCGTAAAGCGAAGGTCGCAGGTTCGATTCCTGCAGGTGGCAAATTTTTTGATTTCCGTTTCTGATGTACACTATAGATGGACAAATATTATGCAGACCTGCATGAGTTCCCTCGTAGCCACCTTAGCTTAGGGGCAGAGCGTCGCTCTTGTAAAGCGAAGGTCGCAGGTTCGATTCCTGCAGGTGGCAAATTTTTTGATTCCCGTTTCTGAAGTACGCTACAGATGGACAAATATTATGCAGACCTGCATGAGTTCCCTCGTAGCCACCTTAGCTTAGGGGCAGAGCGTCGCTCTTGTAAAGCGAAGGTCGCAGGTTCGATTCCTGCAGGTGGCAATCGTTTTAGATCTGAATTTTTGCTTATGACATCGGAAAAGGATGCTATTCAGAAATTTCGAAAAAGCATAGTCTGCATGCCTCCTTGGCTCAGGGGCAGAGCGTCGCTCTCGTAAAGCGAAGGTCGCAGGTTCGATTCCTGCAGGTGGCAAATTTTTTGATTTCCGTTTCTGATGATCACTATAGATGGACAAATATTATGCAGACCTGCATGAGTTCCCTCGTAGCCACCTTAGCTTAGGGGCAGAGCGTCGCTCTTGTAAAGCGAAGGTCGCAGGTTCGATTCCTGCAGGTGGCAATCGTTTTAGATCTGAATTTTTGCTTATGACATCGGAAAAGGATGCTATTCAGAAATTTCGAAAAAGCATAGTCTGCATGCCTCCTTGGCTCAGGGGCAGAGCGTCGCTCTCGTAAAGCGAAGGTCGCAGGTTCGATTCCTGCAGGTGGCAAATTTTTTGATTTCCGTTTCTGATGTACGCTACAGATGGACAAATATTATGCAGACCTGCATGAGTTCCCTCGTAGCCACCTTAGCTTAGGGGCAGAGCGTCGCTCTTGTAAAGCGAAGGTCGCAGGTTCGATTCCTGCAGGTGGCAATCGTTTTAGATCTGAATTTTTGCTTATGACATCGGAAAAGGATGCTATTCAGAAATTTCGAAAAAGCTTAGTCTGCATGCCTCCTTGGCTCAGGGGCAGAGCGTCGCTCTCGTAAAGCGAAGGTCGCAGGTTCGATTCCTGCAGGTGGCAATTTTTTTATTTCCGTTTCTGATGATCACTATAGATCTGCAAATATTATGCAGACCTGCATGAGTTCCCTCGTAGCCACCTTAGCTTAGGGGCAGAGCGTCGCTCTTGTAAAGCGAAGGTCGCAGGTTCGATTCCTGCAGGTGGCAAATTTTTTGATTTCCGTTTCTGATGATCACTATAGATCTGCAAATATTATGCAGACCTGCATGAGTTCCCTCGTAGCCACCTTAGCTTAGGGGCAGAGCGTCGCTCTTGTAAAGCGAAGGTCGCAGGTTCGATTCCTGCAGGTGGCAATCGTTTTAGATCTGAATTTTTGCTTATGACATCGGAAAAGGATGCTATTCAGAAATCCTCAGGGGCAGAGCGTCGCTCTTGTAAAGCGAAGGTCGCAGGTTCGATTCCTGCAGGTGGCAATCGTTTTAGATCTGAATTTTTGCTTATGACATCGGAAAAGGATGCTATTCAGAAATTTCGAAAAAGCTTAGTCTGCATGCCTCCTTGGCTCAGGGGCAGAGCGTCGCTCTCGTAAAGCGAAGGTCGCAGGTTCGATTCCTGCAGGTGGCAAATTTTTTGATTTCCGTTTCTGATGATCACTATAGATCTGCAAATATTATGCAGACCTGCATGAGTTCCCTCGTAGCCACCTTAGCTTAGGGGCAGAGCGTCGCTCTTGTAAAGCGAAGGTCGCAGGTTCGATTCCTGCAGGTGGCAATCGTTTTAGATCTGAATTTTTGCTTATGACATCGGAAAAGGATGCTATTCAGAAATTTCGAAAAAGCATAGTCTGCATGCCTCCTTGGCTCAGGGGCAGAGCGTCGCTCTCGTAAAGCGAAGGTCGCAGGTTCGATTCCTGCAGGTGGCAAATTTTTTGATTTCCGTTTCTGATGATCACTATAGATCTGCAAATATTATGCAGACCTGCATGAGTTCCCTCGTAGCCACCTTAGCTTAGGGGCAGAGCGTCGCTCTTGTAAAGCGAAGGTCGCAGGTTCGATTCCTGCAGGTGGCAATCGTTTTAGATCTGAATTTTTGCTTATGACATCGGAAAAGGATGCTATTCAGAAATTTCGAAAAAGCATAGTCTGCATGCCTCCTTGGCTCAGGGGCAGAGCGTCGCTCTCGTAAAGCGAAGGTCGCAGGTTCGATTCCTGCAGGTGGCAAATTTTTTGATTTCCGTTTCTGATGATCACTATAGATGGACAAATATTATGCAGACCTGCATGAGTTCCCTCGTAGCCACCTTAGCTTAGGGGCAGAGCGTCGCTCTTGTAAAGCGAAGGTCGCAGGTTCGATTCCTGCAGGTGGCAATCGTTTTAGATCTGAATTTTTGCTTATGACATCGGAAAAGGATGCTATTCAGAAATTTCGAAAAAGCATAGTCTGCATGCCTCCTTGGCTCAGGGGCAGAGCGTCGCTCTCGTAAAGCGAAGGTCGCAGGTTCGATTCCTGCAGGTGGCAAATTTTTTGATTTCCGTTTCTGATGATCACTATAGATGGACAAATATTATGCAGACCTGCATGAGTTCCCTCGTAGCCACCTTAGCTTAGGGGCAGAGCGTCGCTCTTGTAAAGCGAAGGTCGCAGGTTCGATTCCTGCAGGTGGCAATCGTTTTAGATCTGAATTTTTGCTTATGACATCGGAAAAGGATGCTATTCAGAAATTTCGAAAAAGCATAGTCTGCATGCCTCCTTGGCTCAGGGGCAGAGCGTCGCTCTCGTAAAGCGAAGGTCGCAGGTTCGATTCCTGCAGGTGGCAAATTTTTTGATTCCCGTTTCTGATGTACACTATAGATGGACAAATATTATGCAGACCTGCATGAGTTCCCTCGTAGCCACCTTAGCTTAGGGGCAGAGCGTCGCTCTTGTAAAGCGAAGGTCGCAGGTTCGATTCCTGCAGGTGGCAATCGTTTTAGATCTGAATTTTTGCTTATGACATCGGAAAAGGATGCTATTCAGAAATTTCGAAAAAGCTTAGTCTGCATGCCTCCTTGGCTCAGGGGCAGAGCGTCGCTCTCGTAAAGCGAAGGTCGCAGGTTCGATTCCTGCAGGTGGCAAATTTTTTTATTTCCGTTTCTGATGATCACTATAGATCTGCAAATATTATGCAGACCTGCATGAGTTCCCTCGTAGCCACCTTAGCTTAGGGGCAGAGCGTCGCTCTTGTAAAGCGAAGGTCGCAGGTTCGATTCCTGCAGGTGGCAAATTTTTTGATTTCCGTTTCTGATGATCACTATAGATCTGCAAATATTATGCAGACCTGCATGAGTTCCCTCGTAGCCACCTTAGCTTAGGGGCAGAGCGTCGCTCTTGTAAAGCGAAGGTCGCAGGTTCGATTCCTGCAGGTGGCAATCGTTTTAGATCTGAATTTTTGCTTATGACATCGGAAAAGGATGCTATTCAGAAATCCTCAGGGGCAGAGCGTCGCTCTTGTAAAGCGAAGGTCGCAGGTTCGATTCCTGCAGGTGGCAATCGTTTTAGATCTGAATTTTTGCTTATGACATCGGAAAAGGATGCTATTCAGAAATTTCGAAAAAGCATAGTCTGCATGCCTCCTTGGCTCAGGGGCAGAGCGTCGCTCTCGTAAAGCGAAGGTCGCAGGTTCGATTCCTGCAGGTGGCAAATTTTTTGATTCCGTTTCTGATGTACGCTATAGATGGACAAATATTATGCAGACCTGCATGAGTTCCCTCGTAGCCACCTTAGCTTAGGGGCAGAGCGTCGCTCTTGTAAAGCGAAGGTCGCAGGTTCGATTCCTGCAGGTGGCAATCGTTTTAGATCTGAATTTTTGCTTATGACATCGGAAAAGGATGCTATTCAGAAATTTCGAAAAAGCATAGTCTGCATGCCTCCTTGGCTCAGGGGCAGAGCGTCGCTCTCGTAAAGCGAAGGTCGCAGGTTCGATTCCTGCAGGTGGCAAATTTTTTGATTTCCGTTTCTGATGATCACTATAGATGGACAAATATTATGCAGACCTGCATGAGTTCCCTCGTAGCCACCTTAGCTTAGGGGCAGAGCGTCGCTCTTGTAAAGCGAAGGTCGCAGGTTCGATTCCTGCAGGTGGCAATCGTTTTAGATCTGAATTTTTGCTTATGACATCGGAAAAGGATGCTATTCAGAAATTTCGAAAAAGCATAGTCTGCATGCCTCCTTGGCTCAGGGGCAGAGCGTCGCTCTCGTAAAGCGAAGGTCGCAGGTTCGATTCCTGCAGGTGGCAAATTTTTTGATTCCGTTTCTGATGATACACTATAGATGGACAAATATTATGCAGACCTGCATGAGTTCCCTCGTAGCCACCTTAGCTTAGGGGCAGAGCGTCGCTCTTGTAAAGCGAAGGTCGCAGGTTCGATTCCTGCAGGTGGCAATCGTTTTAGATCTGAATTTTTGCTTATGACATCGGAAAAGGATGCTATTCAGAAATTTCGAAAAAGCTTAGTCTGCATGCCTCCTTGGCTCAGGGGCAGAGCGTCGCTCTCGTAAAGCGAAGGTCGCAGGTTCGATTCCTGCAGGTGGCAAATTTTTTGATTTCCGTTTCTGATGATCACTATAGATCTGCAAATATTATGCAGACCTGCATGAGTTCCCTCGTAGCCACCTTAGCTTAGGGGCAGAGCGTCGCTCTTGTAAAGCGAAGGTCGCAGGTTCGATTCCTGCAGGTGGCAATCGTTTTAGATCTGAATTTTTGCTTATGACATCGGAAAAGGATGCTATTCAGAAATTTCGAAAAAGCATAGTCTGCATGCCTCCTTGGCTCAGGGGCAGAGCGTCGCTCTCGTAAAGCGAAGGTCGCAGGTTCGATTCCTGCAGGTGGCAAATTTTTTGATTTCCGTTTCTGATGATCACTATAGATCTGCAAATATTATGCAGACCTGCATGAGTTCCCTCGTAGCCACCTTAGCTTAGGGGCAGAGCGTCGCTCTTGTAAAGCGAAGGTCGCAGGTTCGATTCCTGCAGGTGGCAATCGTTTTAGATCTGAATTTTTGCTTATGACATCGGAAAAGGATGCTATTCAGAAATTTCGAAAAAGCATAGTCTGCATGCCTCCTTGGCTCAGGGGCAGAGCGTCGCTCTTGTAAAGCGAAGGTCGCAGGTTCGATTCCTGCAGGTGGCAATCGTTTTAGATCTGAATTTTTGCTTATGACATCGGAAAAGGATGCTATTCAGAAATTTCGAAAAAGCATAGTCTGCATGCCTCCTTGGCTCAGGGGCAGAGCGTCGCTCTCGTAAAGCGAAGGTCGCAGGTTCGATTCCTGCAGGTGGCAAATTTTTTGATTCCGTTTCTGATACGCTACAGATGGACAAATATTATGCAGACCTGCATGAGTTCCCTCGTAGCCACCTTAGCTTAGGGGCAGAGCGTCGCTCTCGTAAAGCGAAGGTCGCAGGTTCGATTCCTGCAGGTGGCAAATTTTTTGATTCCGTTTCTGATGTACGCTATAGATGGACAAATATTATGCAGACCTGCATGAGTTCCCTCGTAGCCACCTTAGCTTAGGGGCAGAGCGTCGCTCTTGTAAAGCGAAGGTCGCAGGTTCGATTCCTGCAGGTGGCAATCGTTTTAGATCTGAATTTTTGCTTATGACATCGGAAAAGGATGCTATTCAGAAATTTCGAAAAAGCATAGTCTGCATGCCTCCTTGGCTCAGGGGCAGAGCGTCGCTCTCGTAAAGCGAAGGTCGCAGGTTCGATTCCTGCAGGTGGCAATCGTTTTAGATCTGAATTTTTCTTATGACATCGGAAAAGGATGCTATTCAGAAATTTCGAAAAGCATAGTCTGCATGCCTCCTTGCTCAGGGGCAGAGCGTCGCTCTTGTAAAGCGAAGGTCGCAGGTTCGATTCCTGCAGGTGGCAATCGTTTTTGATCTGAATTTTTGCTTATGACATCGGAAAAGGATGCTATTCAGAAACCTTAGGGGCAGAGCGTCGCTCTTGTAAAGCGAAGGTCGCAGGTTCGATTCCTGCAGGTGGCAATCGTTTTAGATCTGAATTTTTGCTTATGACATCGGAAAAGGATGCTATTCAGAAATTTCGAAAAAGCTTAGTCTGCATGCCTCCTTGGCTCAGGGGCAGAGCGTCGCTCTCGTAAAGCGAAGGTCGCAGGTTCGATTCCTGCAGGTGGCAAATTTTTTGATTCCCGTTTCTGATGTACACTACAGATGGACAAATATTATGCAGACCTGCATGAGTTCCCTCGTAGCCACCTTAGCTTAGGGGCAGAGCGTCGCTCTTGTAAAGCGAAGGTCGCAGGTTCGATTCCTGCAGGTGGCAATCGTTTTAGATCTGAATTTTTGCTTATGACATCGGAAAAGGATGCTATTCAGAAATTTCGAAAAAGCATAGTCTGCATGCCTCCTTGGCTCAGGGGCAGAGCGTCGCTCTCGTAAAGCGAAGGTCGCAGGTTCGATTCCTGCAGGTGGCAAATTTTTTGATTTCCGTTTCTGATGATCACTATAGATGGACAAATATTATGCAGACCTGCATGAGTTCCCTCGTAGCCACCTTAGCTTAGGGGCAGAGCGTCGCTCTTGTAAAGCGAAGGTCGCAGGTTCGATTCCTGCAGGTGGCAATCGTTTTAGATCTGAATTTTTGCTTATGACATCGGAAAAGGATGCTATTCAGAAATTTCGAAAAAGCATAGTCTGCATGCCTCCTTGGCTCAGGGGCAGAGCGTCGCTCTCGTAAAGCGAAGGTCGCAGGTTCGATTCCTGCAGGTGGCAAATTTTTTGATTCCGTTTCTGATGATCACTATAGATGGACAAATATTATGCAGACCTGCATGAGTTCCCTCGTAGCCACCTTAGCTTAGGGGCAGAGCGTCGCTCTTGTAAAGCGAAGGTCGCAGGTTCGATTCCTGCAGGTGGCAATCGTTTTAGATCTGAATTTTTGCTTATGACATCGGAAAAGGATGCTATTCAGAAATTTCGAAAAAGCATAGTCTGCATGCCTCCTTGGCTCAGGGGCAGAGCGTCGCTCTCGTAAAGCGAAGGTCGCAGGTTCGATTCCTGCAGGTGGCAAATTTTTTGATTTCCGTTTCTGATGATCACTATAGATCTGCAAATATTATGCAGACCTGCATGAGTTCCCTCGTAGCCACCTTAGCTTAGGGGCAGAGCGTCGCTCTTGTAAAGCGAAGGTCGCAGGTTCGATTCCTGCAGGTGGCAATCGTTTTAGATCTGAATTTTTGCTTATGACATCGGAAAAGGATGCTATTCAGAAATTTCGAAAAAGCATAGTCTGCATGCCTCCTTGGCTCAGGGGCAGAGCGTCGCTCTCGTAAAGCGAAGGTCGCAGGTTCGATTCCTGCAGGTGGCAAATTTTTTGATTCCGTTTCTGATGATCACTATAGATCTGCAAATATTATGCAGACCTGCATGAGTTCCCTCGTAGCCACCTTAGCTTAGGGGCAGAGCGTCGCTCTTGTAAAGCGAAGGTCGCAGGTTCGATTCCTGCAGGTGGCAATCGTTTTAGATCTGAATTTTTGCTTATGACATCGGAAAAGGATGCTATTCAGAAATTTCGAAAAAGCATAGTCTGCATGCCTCCTTGGCTCAGGGGCAGAGCGTCGCTCTTGTAAAGCGAAGGTCGCAGGTTCGATTCCTGCAGGTGGCAATCGTTTTAGATCTGAATTTTTGCTTATGACATCGGAAAAGGATGCTATTCAGAAATTTCGAAAAAGCATAGTCTGCATGCCTCCTTGGCTCAGGGGCAGAGCGTCGCTCTCGTAAAGCGAAGGTCGCAGGTTCGATTCCTGCAGGTGGCAAATTTTTTGATTTCCGTTTCTGATACGCTACAGATGGACAAATATTATGCAGACCTGCATGAGTTCCCTCGTAGCCACCTTAGCTTAGGGGCAGAGCGTCGCTCTCGTAAAGCGAAGGTCGCAGGTTCGATTCCTGCAGGTGGCAAATTTTTTGATTCCCGTTTCTGATGTCGCTACAGATGGACAAATATTATGCAGACCTGCATGAGTTCCCTCGTAGCCACCTTAGCTTAGGGGCAGAGCGTCGCTCTTGTAAAGCGAAGGTCGCAGGTTCGATTCCTGCAGGTGGCAATCGTTTTAGATCTGAATTTTTGCTTATGACATCGGAAAAGGATGCTATTCAGAAATTTCGAAAAAGCATAGTCTGCATGCCTCCTTGGCTCAGGGGCAGAGCGTCGCTCTCGTAAAGCGAAGGTCGCAGGTTCGATTCCTGCAGGTGGCAATCGTTTTAGATCTGAATTTTTGCTTATGACATCGGAAAAGGATGCTATTCAGAAATTTCGAAAAAGCATAGTCTGCATGCCTCCTTAGCTCAGGGGCAGAGCGTCGCTCTCGTAAAGCGAAGGTCGCAGGTTCGATTCCTGCAGGTGGCAAATTTTTGATTTCCGTTTCTGATGTACGCTACAGATGGACAAATATTATGCAGACCTGCATGAGTTCCCTCGTAGCCACCTTAGCTTAGGGGCAGAGCGTCGCTCTCGTAAAGCGAAGGTCGCAGGTTCGATTCCTGCAGGTGGCAAATTTTTTGATTTCCGTTTCTGATGTACGCTATAGATGGACAAATATTATGCAGACCTGCATGAGTTCCCTCGTAGCCACCTTAGCTTAGGGGCAGAGCGTCGCTCTTGTAAAGCGAAGGTCGCAGGTTCGATTCCTGCAGGTGGCAATCGTTTTAGATCTGAATTTTTGCTTATGACATCGGAAAAGGATGCTATTCAGAAATTTCGAAAAAGCATAGTCTGCATGCCTCCTTGGCTCAGGGGCAGAGCGTCGCTCTCGTAAAGCGAAGGTCGCAGGTTCGATTCCTGCAGGTGGCAATCGTTTTAGATCTGAATTTTTGCTTATGACATCGGAAAAGGATGCTATTCAGAAATTTCGAAAAAGCATAGTCTGCATGCCTCCTTAGCTCAGGGGCAGAGCGTCGCTCTCGTAAAGCGAAGGTCGCAGGTTCGATTCCTGCAGGTGGCAAATTTTTTGATTTCCGTTTCTGAAGTACGCTACAGATGGACAAATATTATGCAGACCTGCATGAGTTCCCTCGTAGCCACCTTAGCTTAGGGGCAGAGCGTCGCTCTTGTAAAGCGAAGGTCGCAGGTTCGATTCCTGCAGGTGGCAATCGTTTTAGATCTGAATTTTTGCTTATGACATCGGAAAAGGATGCTATTCAGAAATTTCGAAAAAGCATAGTCTGCATGCCTCCTTGGCTCAGGGGCAGAGCGTCGCTCTCGTAAAGCGAAGGTCGCAGGTTCGATTCCTGCAGGTGGCAATCGTTTTAGATCTGAATTTTTGCTTATGACATCGGAAAAGGATGCTATTCAGAAATTTCGAAAAAGCATAGTCTGCATGCCTCCTTAGCTCAGGGGCAGAGCGTCGCTCTCGTAAAGCGAAGGTCGCAGGTTCGATTCCTGCAGGTGGCAAATTTTTTGATTCCCGTTTCTGATGTACGCTATAGATGGACAAATATTATGCAGACCTGCATGAGTTCCCTCGTAGCCACCTTAGCTTAGGGGCAGAGCGTCGCTCTTGTAAAGCGAAGGTCGCAGGTTCGATTCCTGCAGGTGGCAATCGTTTTAGATCTGAATTTTTGCTTATGACATCGGAAAAGGATGCTATTCAGAAATTTCGAAAAAGCATAGTCTGCATGCCTCCTTGGCTCAGGGGCAGAGCGTCGCTCTCGTAAAGCGAAGGTCGCAGGTTCGATTCCTGCAGGTGGCAAATTTTTTGATTTCCGTTTCTGATGATCACTATAGATCTGCAAATATTATGCAGACCTGCATGAGTTCCCTCGTAGCCACCTTAGCTTAGGGGCAGAGCGTCGCTCTTGTAAAGCGAAGGTCGCAGGTTCGATTCCTGCAGGTGGCAATCGTTTTAGATCTGAATTTTTGCTTATGACATCGGAAAAGGATGCTATTCAGAAATTTCGAAAAAGCATAGTCTGCATGCCTCCTTGGCTCAGGGGCAGAGCGTCGCTCTCGTAAAGCGAAGGTCGCAGGTTCGATTCCTGCAGGTGGCAAATTTTTTGATTTCCGTTTCTGATGATCACTATAGATGGACAAATATTATGCAGACCTGCATGAGTTCCCTCGTAGCCACCTTAGCTTAGGGGCAGAGCGTCGCTCTTGTAAAGCGAAGGTCGCAGGTTCGATTCCTGCAGGTGGCAATCGTTTTAGATCTGAATTTTTGCTTATGACATCGGAAAAGGATGCTATTCAGAAATTTCGAAAAAGCATAGTCTGCATGCCTCCTTGGCTCAGGGGCAGAGCGTCGCTCTCGTAAAGCGAAGGTCGCAGGTTCGATTCCTGCAGGTGGCAAATTTTTTGATTTCCGTTTCTGATGATCACTATAGATCTGCAAATATTATGCAGACCTGCATGAGTTCCCTCGTAGCCACCTTAGCTTAGGGGCAGAGCGTCGCTCTTGTAAAGCGAAGGTCGCAGGTTCGATTCCTGCAGGTGGCAATCGTTTTAGATCTGAATTTTTGCTTATGACATCGGAAAAGGATGCTATTCAGAAATTTCGAAAAAGCATAGTCTGCATGCCTCCTTGGCTCAGGGGCAGAGCGTCGCTCTCGTAAAGCGAAGGTCGCAGGTTCGATTCCTGCAGGTGGCAAATTTTTTGATTTCCGTTTCTGAATCACTAAGATGGACAAATATTATGCAGACCTGCATGAGTTCCCTCGTAGCCACCTTAGCTTAGGGGCAGAGCGTCGCTCTTGTAAAGCGAAGGTCGCAGGTTCGATTCCTGCAGGTGGCAAATTTTTTGATTTCCGTTTCTGAAGTACGCTACAGATGGACAAATATTATGCAGACCTGCATGAGTTCCCTCGTAGCCACCTTAGCTTAGGGGCAGAGCGTCGCTCTTGTAAAGCGAAGGTCGCAGGTTCGATTCCTGCAGGTGGCAATCGTTTTAGATCTGAATTTTGCTTATGACATCGGAAAAGGATGCTATTCAGAAATTCGAAAAAGCATAGTCTGCATGCCTCCTTGGCTCAGGGGCAGAGCGTCGCTCTTGTAAAGCGAAGGTCGCAGGTTCGATTCCTGCAGGTGGCAATCGTTTTAGATCTGAATTTTTGCTTATGACATCGGAAAAGGATGCTATTCAGAAATTTCGAAAAAGCATAGTCTGCATGCCTCCTTGGCTCAGGGGCAGAGCGTCGCTCTCGTAAAGCGAAGGTCGCAGGTTCGATTCCTGCAGGTGGCAAATTTTTTGATTCCCGTTTCTGAAGTACTACAGATGGACAAATATTATGCAGACCTGCATGAGTTCCCTCGTAGCCACCTTAGCTTAGGGGCAGAGCGTCGCTCTTGTAAAGCGAAGGTCGCAGGTTCGATTCCTGCAGGTGGCAATCGTTTTAGATCTGAATTTTTGCTTATGACATCGGAAAAGGATGCTATTCAGAAATTTCGAAAAAGCATAGTCTGCATGCCTCCTTGGCTCAGGGGCAGAGCGTCGCTCTCGTAAAGCGAAGGTCGCAGGTTCGATTCCTGCAGGTGGCAAATTTTTTGATTTCCGTTTCTGATGATCACTATAGATCTGCAAATATTATGCAGACCTGCATGAGTTCCCTCGTAGCCACCTTAGCTTAGGGGCAGAGCGTCGCTCTTGTAAAGCGAAGGTCGCAGGTTCGATTCCTGCAGGTGGCAAATTTTTTGATCCGTTTCTGAAGTACGCTACAGATGGACAAATATTATGCAGACCTGCATGAGTTCCCTCGTAGCCACCTTAGCTTAGGGGCAGAGCGTCGCTCTTGTAAAGCGAAGGTCGCAGGTTCGATTCCTGCAGGTGGCAATCGTTTTAGATCTGAATTTTTGCTTATGACATCGGAAAAGGATGCTATTCAGAAATTTCGAAAAAGCTTAGTCTGCATGCCTCCTTGGCTCAGGGGCAGAGCGTCGCTCTCGTAAAGCGAAGGTCGCAGGTTCGATTCCTGCAGGTGGCAAATTTTTTGATTTCCGTTTCTGATGATCACTATAGATCTGCAAATATTATGCAGACCTGCATGAGTTCCCTCGTAGCCACCTTAGCTTAGGGGCAGAGCGTCGCTCTTGTAAAGCGAAGGTCGCAGGTTCGATTCCTGCAGGTGGCAATCGTTTTAGATCTGAATTTTTGCTTATGACATCGGAAAAGGATGCTATTCAGAAATTTCGAAAAAGCATAGTCTGCATGCCTCCTTGGCTCAGGGGCAGAGCGTCGCTCTCGTAAAGCGAAGGTCGCAGGTTCGATTCCTGCAGGTGGCAAATTTTTTGATTTCCGTTTCTGATGATCACTATAGATCTGCAAATATTATGCAGACCTGCATGAGTTCCCTCGTAGCCACCTTAGCTTAGGGGCAGAGCGTCGCTCTTGTAAAGCGAAGGTCGCAGGTTCGATTCCTGCAGGTGGCAATCGTTTTAGATCTGAATTTTTGCTTATGACATCGGAAAAGGATGCTATTCAGAAATTTCGAAAAAGCATAGTCTGCATGCCTCCTTGGCTCAGGGGCAGAGCGTCGCTCTCGTAAAGCGAAGGTCGCAGGTTCGATTCCTGCAGGTGGCAAATTTTTTGATTTCCGTTTCTGATGATCACTATAGATCTGCAAATATTATGCAGACCTGCATGAGTTCCCTCGTAGCCACCTTAGCTTAGGGGCAGAGCGTCGCTCTTGTAAAGCGAAGGTCGCAGGTTCGATTCCTGCAGGTGGCAATCGTTTTAGATCTGAATTTTTGCTTATGACATCGGAAAAGGATGCTATTCAGAAATTTCGAAAAAGCATAGTCTGCATGCCTCCTTGGCTCAGGGGCAGAGCGTCGCTCTTGTAAAGCGAAGGTCGCAGGTTCGATTCCTGCAGGTGGCAATCGTTTTAGATCTGAATTTTTGCTTATGACATCGGAAAAGGATGCTATTCAGAAATTTCGAAAAAGCATAGTCTGCATGCCTCCTTGGCTCAGGGGCAGAGCGTCGCTCTCGTAAAGCGAAGGTCGCAGGTTCGATTCCTGCAGGTGGCAAATTTTTTGATTCCGTTTCTGAAGTACGCTACAGATGGACAAATATTATGCAGACCTGCATGAGTTCCCTCGTAGCCACCTTAGCTTAGGGGCAGAGCGTCGCTCTTGTAAAGCGAAGGTCGCAGGTTCGATTCCTGCAGGTGGCAATCGTTTTAGATCTGAATTTTTGCTTATGACATCGGAAAAGGATGCTATTCAGAAATTTCGAAAAAGCATAGTCTGCATGCCTCCTTGGCTCAGGGGCAGAGCGTCGCTCTCGTAAAGCGAAGGTCGCAGGTTCGATTCCTGCAGGTGGCAAATTTTTTGATTTCCGTTTCTGATGATCACTATAGATCTGCAAATATTATGCAGACCTGCATGAGTTCCCTCGTAGCCACCTTAGCTTAGGGGCAGAGCGTCGCTCTTGTAAAGCGAAGGTCGCAGGTTCGATTCCTGCAGGTGGCAATCGTTTTAGATCTGAATTTTTGCTTATGACATCGGAAAAGGATGCTATTCAGAAATTTCGAAAAAGCATAGTCTGCATGCCTCCTTGGCTCAGGGGCAGAGCGTCGCTCTCGTAAAGCGAAGGTCGCAGGTTCGATTCCTGCAGGTGGCAAATTTTTTGATTTCCGTTTCTGATGATCACTATAGATGGACAAATATTATGCAGACCTGCATGAGTTCCCTCGTAGCCACCTTAGCTTAGGGGCAGAGCGTCGCTCTTGTAAAGCGAAGGTCGCAGGTTCGATTCCTGCAGGTGGCAATCGTTTTAGATCTGAATTTTTGCTTATGACATCGGAAAAGGATGCTATTCAGAAATTTCGAAAAAGCATAGTCTGCATGCCTCCTTGGCTCAGGGGCAGAGCGTCGCTCTCGTAAAGCGAAGGTCGCAGGTTCGATTCCTGCAGGTGGCAAATTTTTTTTTCCGTTTCTGATGATCACTATAGATGGACAAATATTATGCAGACCTGCATGAGTTCCCTCGTAGCCACCTTAGCTTAGGGGCAGAGCGTCGCTCTTGTAAAGCGAAGGTCGCAGGTTCGATTCCTGCAGGTGGCAATCGTTTTAGATCTGAATTTTTGCTTATGACATCGGAAAAGGATGCTATTCAGAAATTTCGAAAAAGTTAGTCTGCATGCCTCCTTGGCTCAGGGGCAGAGCGTCGCTCTCGTAAAGCGAAGGTCGCAGGTTCGATTCCTGCAGGTGGCAAATTTTTTGATTTCCGTTTCTGATGATCACTATAGATCTGCAAATATTATGCAGACCTGCATGAGTTCCCTCGTAGCCACCTTAGCTTAGGGGCAGAGCGTCGCTCTTGTAAAGCGAAGGTCGCAGGTTCGATTCCTGCAGGTGGCAATCGTTTTAGATCTGAATTTTTGCTTATGACATCGGAAAAGGATGCTATTCAGAAATTTCGAAAAAGCATAGTCTGCATGCCTCCTTGGCTCAGGGGCAGAGCGTCGCTCTCGTAAAGCGAAGGTCGCAGGTTCGATTCCTGCAGGTGGCAAATTTTTTGATTTCCGTTTCTGATGATCACTATAGATGGACAAATATTATGCAGACCTGCATGAGTAGCCACCTTAGCTTAGGGGCAGAGCGTCGCTCTCGTAAAGCGAAGGTCGCAGGTTCGATTCCTGCAGGTGGCAAATTTTTTGATTCCCGTTTCTGATGTACGCTACAGATGGACAAATATTATGCAGACCTGCATGAGTTCCCTCGTAGCCACCTTAGCTTAGGGGCAGAGCGTCGCTCTTGTAAAGCGAAGGTCGCAGGTTCGATTCCTGCAGGTGGCAATCGTTTTAGATCTGAATTTTTGCTTATGACATCGGAAAAGGATGCTATTCAGAAATTTCGAAAAAGTTTAGTCTGCATGCCTCCTTAGCTTAGGGGCAGAGCGTCGCTCTTGTAAAGCGAAGGTCGCAGGTTCGATTCCTGCAGGTGGCAATCGTTTTAGATCTGAATTTTTGCTTATGACATCGGAAAAGGATGCTATTCAGAAATTTCGAAAAAGCATAGTCTGCATGCCTCCTTAGCTCAGGGGCAGAGCGTCGCTCTTGTAAAGCGAAGGTCGCAGGTTCGATTCCTGCAGGTGGCAATCGTTTTAGATCTGAATTTTTGCTTATGACATCGGAAAAGGATGCTATTCAGAAATTTCGAAAAAGCATAGTCTGCATGCCTCCTTAGCTCAGGGGCAGAGCGTCGCTCTCGTAAAGCGAAGGTCGCAGGTTCGATTCCTGCAGGTGGCAATTTTTTGATTCCCGTTTCTGAGTACGCTATCAGGGGCAGAGCGTCGCTCTCGTAAAGCGAAGGTCGCAGGTTCGATTCCTGCAGGTGGCAATTTTTTGATTTCCGTTTCTGAAGTACGCTACAGATGGACAAATATTATGCAGACCTGCATGAGTTCCCTCGTAGCCACCTTAGCTTAGGGGCAGAGCGTCGCTCTTGTAAAGCGAAGGTCGCAGGTTCGATTCCTGCAGGTGGCAATCGTTTTAGATCTGAATTTTTGCTTATGACATCGGAAAAGGATGCTATTCAGAAATTTCGAAAAAGCATAGTCTGCATGCCTCCTTGGCTCAGGGGCAGAGCGTCGCTCTCGTAAAGCGAAGGTCGCAGGTTCGATTCCTGCAGGTGGCAAATTTTTTGATTTCCGTTTCTGATGATCACTATAGATCTGCAAATATTATGCAGACCTGCATGAGTTCCCTCGTAGCCACCTTAGCTTAGGGGCAGAGCGTCGCTCTTGTAAAGCGAAGGTCGCAGGTTCGATTCCTGCAGGTGGCAAATTTTTTGATTTCCGTTTCTGATGATCACTATAGATCTGCAAATATTATGCAGACCTGCATGAGTTCCCTCGTAGCCACCTTAGCTTAGGGGCAGAGCGTCGCTCTTGTAAAGCGAAGGTCGCAGGTTCGATTCCTGCAGGTGGCAATCGTTTTAGATCTGAATTTTTGCTTAAGACACCGGAAAAGGATGCTATTCAGAAACCTTAGGGGCAGAGCGTCGCTCTTGTAAAGCGAAGGTCGCAGGTTCGATTCCTGCAGGTGGCAATCGTTTTAGATCTGAATTTTTGCTTATGACATCGGAAAAGGATGCTATTCAGAAATTTCGAAAAAGCATAGTCTGCATGCCTCCTTGGCTCAGGGGCAGAGCGTCGCTCTCGTAAAGCGAAGGTCGCAGGTTCGATTCCTGCAGGTGGCAAATTTTTTGATTTCCGTTTCTGATGATCACTATAGATGGACAAATATTATGCAGACCTGCATGAGTTCCCTCGTAGCCACCTTAGCTTAGGGGCAGAGCGTCGCTCTTGTAAAGCGAAGGTCGCAGGTTCGATTCCTGCAGGTGGCAATCGTTTTAGATCTGAATTTTTGCTTATGACATCGGAAAAGGATGCTATTCAGAAATTTCGAAAAAGCATAGTCTGCATGCCTCCTTGGCTCAGGGGCAGAGCGTCGCTCTCGTAAAGCGAAGGTCGCAGGTTCGATTCCTGCAGGTGGCAAATTTTTTGATTTCCGTTTCTGATGATCACTATAGATGGACAAATATTATGCAGACCTGCATGAGTTCCCTCGTAGCCACCTTAGCTTAGGGGCAGAGCGTCGCTCTTGTAAAGCGAAGGTCGCAGGTTCGATTCCTGCAGGTGGCAATCGTTTTAGATCTGAATTTTTGCTTATGACATCGGAAAAGGATGCTATTCAGAAATTTCGAAAAAGCATAGTCTGCATGCCTCCTTGGCTCAGGGGCAGAGCGTCGCTCTCGTAAAGCGAAGGTCGCAGGTTCGATTCCTGCAGGTGGCAAATTTTTTGATTCCGTTTCTGATGTACACTATAGATGGACAAATATTATGCAGACCTGCATGAGTTCCCTCGTAGCCACCTTAGCTTAGGGGCAGAGCGTCGCTCTTGTAAAGCGAAGGTCGCAGGTTCGATTCCTGCAGGTGGCAATCGTTTTAGATCTGAATTTTTGCTTATGACATCGGAAAAGGATGCTATTCAGAAATTTCGAAAAAGCATAGTCTGCATGCCTCCTTGGCTCAGGGGCAGAGCGTCGCTCTCGTAAAGCGAAGGTCGCAGGTTCGATTCCTGCAGGTGGCAAATTTTTTGATTTCCGTTTCTGATGATCACTATAGATCTGCAAATATTATGCAGACCTGCATGAGTTCCCTCGTAGCCACCTTAGCTTAGGGGCAGAGCGTCGCTCTTGTAAAGCGAAGGTCGCAGGTTCGATTCCTGCAGGTGGCAATCGTTTTAGATCTGAATTTTTGCTTATGACATCGGAAAAGGATGCTATTCAGAAATTTCGAAAAAGCATAGTCTGCATGCCTCCTTGGCTCAGGGGCAGAGCGTCGCTCTCGTAAAGCGAAGGTCGCAGGTTCGATTCCTGCAGGTGGCAAATTTTTTGATTTCCGTTTCTGATGATCACTATAGATCTGCAAATATTATGCAGACCTGCATGAGTTCCCTCGTAGCCACCTTAGCTTAGGGGCAGAGCGTCGCTCTTGTAAAGCGAAGGTCGCAGGTTCGATTCCTGCAGGTGGCAATCGTTTTAGATCTGAATTTTTGCTTATGACATCGGAAAAGGATGCTATTCAGAAATTTCGAAAAAGCATAGTCTGCATGCCTCCTTGGCTCAGGGGCAGAGCGTCGCTCTCGTAAAGCGAAGGTCGCAGGTTCGATTCCTGCAGGTGGCAATCGTTTTAGATCTGAATTTTTGCTTATGACATCGGAAAAGGATGCTATTCAGAAATTTCGAAAAAGCATAGTCTGCATGCCTCCTTAGCTCAGGGGCAGAGCGTCGCTCTTGTAAAGCGAAGGTCGCAGGTTCGATTCCTGCAGGTGGCAAATTTTTTGATTTCCGTTTCTGATGTACGCTAAGATGGACAAATATTATGCAGACCTGCATGAGTTCCCTCGTAGCCACCTTAGCTTAGGGGCAGAGCGTCGCTCTCGTAAAGCGAAGGTCGCAGGTTCGATTCCTGCAGGTGGCAAATTTTTTGATTCCCGTTTCTGATGTACGCTATAGATGGAAATATTATGCAGACCTGCATGAGTTCCCTCGTAGCCACCTTAGCTTAGGGGCAGAGCGTCGCTCTTGTAAAGCGAAGGTCGCAGGTTCGATTCCTGCAGGTGGCAATCGTTTTAGATCTGAATTTTTGCTTATGACATCGGAAAAGGATGCTATTCAGAAATTTCGAAAAAGCTTAGTCTGCATGCCTCCTTGGCTCAGGGGCAGAGCGTCGCTCTCGTAAAGCGAAGGTCGCAGGTTCGATTCCTGCAGGTGGCAATCGTTTTAGATCTGAATTTTTGCTTATGACATCGGAAAAGGATGCTATTCAGAAATTTCGAAAAAGCATAGTCTGCATGCCTCCTTGGCTCAGGGGCAGAGCGTCGCTCTCGTAAAGCGAAGGTCGCAGGTTCGATTCCTGCAGGTGGCAAATTTTTTGATTCCGTTTCTGAAGTACGCTACAGATGGACAAATATTATGCAGACCTGCATGAGTTCCCTCGTAGCCACCTTAGCTTAGGGGCAGAGCGTCGCTCTTGTAAAGCGAAGGTCGCAGGTTCGATTCCTGCAGGTGGCAATCGTTTTAGATCTGAATTTTTGCTTATGACATCGGAAAAGGATGCTATTCAGAAATTTCGAAAAAGCATAGTCTGCATGCCTCCTTGGCTCAGGGGCAGAGCGTCGCTCTCGTAAAGCGAAGGTCGCAGGTTCGATTCCTGCAGGTGGCAAATTTTTTGATTTCCGTTTCTGATGATCACTATAGATGGACAAATATTATGCAGACCTGCATGAGTTCCCTCGTAGCCACCTTAGCTTAGGGGCAGAGCGTCGCTCTTGTAAAGCGAAGGTCGCAGGTTCGATTCCTGCAGGTGGCAATCGTTTTAGATCTGAATTTTTGCTTATGACATCGGAAAAGGATGCTATTCAGAAATTTCGAAAAAGCATAGTCTGCATGCCTCCTTGGCTCAGGGGCAGAGCGTCGCTCTCGTAAAGCGAAGGTCGCAGGTTCGATTCCTGCAGGTGGCAAATTTTTTGATTTCCGTTTCTGATGATCACTATAGATCTGCAAATATTATGCAGACCTGCATGAG
Source organism: Allodiplogaster sudhausi (assembly GCA_945643635.1). Classification (NCBI taxonomy): domain Eukaryota; kingdom Metazoa; phylum Nematoda; class Chromadorea; order Rhabditida; family Diplogasteridae; genus Allodiplogaster; species Allodiplogaster sudhausi. Next base: position 125,534 of record CALZFC010000096.1, on the reverse strand, counting down.
TTCCCTCGTAGCCACCTTAGCTTAGGGGCAGAGCGTCGCTCTTGTAAAGCGAAGGTCGCAGGTTCGATTCCTGCAGGTGGCAATCGTTTTAGATCTGAATTTTTGCTTATGACATCGGAAAAGGATGCTATTCAGAAATTTCGAAAAAGCATAGTCTGCATGCCTCCTTGGCTCAGGGGCAGAGCGTCGCTCTCGTAAAGCGAAGGTCGCAGGTTCGATTCCTGCAGGTGGCAAATTTTTTGATTCCGTTTCTGATGATCACTATAGATCTGCAAATATTATGCAGACCTGCATGAGTTCCCTCGTAGCCACCTTAGCTTAGGGGCAGAGCGTCGCTCTTGTAAAGCGAAGGTCGCAGGTTCGATTCCTGCAGGTGGCAATCGTTTTAGATCTGAATTTTTGCTTATGACATCGGAAAAGGATGCTATTCAGAAATTTCGAAAAAGCATAGTCTGCATGCCTCCTTGGCTCAGGGGCAGAGCGTCGCTCTTGTAAAGCGAAGGTCGCAGGTTCGATTCCTGCAGGTGGCAATCGTTTTAGATCTGAATTTTTGCTTATGACATCGGAAAAGGATGCTATTCAGAAATTTCGAAAAAGCATAGTCTGCATGCCTCCTTGGCTCAGGGGCAGAGCGTCGCTCTCGTAAAGCGAAGGTCGCAGGTTCGATTCCTGCAGGTGGCAAATTTTTTGATTTCCGTTTCTGATGATCACTATAGATGGACAAATATTATGCAGACCTGCATGAGTTCCCTCGTAGCCACCTTAGCTCAGGGGCAGAGCGTCGCTCTCGTAAAGCGAAGGTCGCAGGTTCGATTCCTGCAGGTGGCAAATTTTTTTTTCCGTTTCTGATGTACACTATAGATGGACAAATATTATGCAGACCTGCATGAGTTCCCTCGTAGCCACCTTAGCTTAGGGGCAGAGCGTCGCTCTTGTAAAGCGAAGGTCGCAGGTTCGATTCCTGCAGGTGGCAATCGTTTTAGATCTGAATTTTTGCTTATGACATCGGAAAAGGATGCTATTCAGAAATTTCGAAAAAGCATAGTCTGCATGCCTCCTTGGCTCAGGGGCAGAGCGTCGCTCTCGTAAAGCGAAGGTCGCAGGTTCGATTCCTGCAGGTGGCAAATTTTTTGATTTCCGTTTCTGATGATCACTATAGATCTGCAAATATTATGCAGACCTGCATGAGTTCCCTCGTAGCCACCTTAGCTTAGGGGCAGAGCGTCGCTCTTGTAAAGCGAAGGTCGCAGGTTCGATTCCTGCAGGTGGCAATCGTTTTAGATCTGAATTTTTGCTTATGACATCGGAAAAGGATGCTATTCAGAAATTTCGAAAAAGCATAGTCTGCATGCCTCCTTGGCTCAGGGGCAGAGCGTCGCTCTCGTAAAGCGAAGGTCGCAGGTTCGATTCCTGCAGGTGGCAAATTTTTTGATTTCCGTTTCTGATGATCACTATAGATGGACAAATATTATGCAGACCTGCATGAGTCGTAGCCACCTTAGCTTAGGGGCAGAGCGTCGCTCTTGTAAAGCGAAGGTCGCAGGTTCGATTCCTGCAGGTGGCAAATTTTTTGATTCCGTTTCTGATGTACGCTAAAGATGGACAAATATTATGCAGACCTGCATGAGTTCCCTCGTAGCCACCTTAGCTTAGGGGCAGAGCGTCGCTCTTGTAAAGCGAAGGTCGCAGGTTCGATTCCTGCAGGTGGCAATCGTTTTAGATCTGAATTTTTGCTTATGACATCGGAAAAGGATGCTATTCAGAAATTTCGAAAAAGTTAGTCTGCATGCCTCCTTAGCTTAGGGGCAGAGCGTCGCTCTTGTAAAGCGAAGGTCGCAGGTTCGATTCCTGCAGGTGGCAATCGTTTTAGATCTGAATTTTTCTTATGACATCGGAAAAGGATGCTATTCAGAAATTTCGAAAAAGCATAGTCTGCATGCCTCCTTAGCTCAGGGGCAGAGCGTCGCTCTTGTAAAGCGAAGGTCGCAGGTTCGATTCCTGCAGGTGGCAATCGTTTTAGATCTGAATTTTTGCTTATGACATCGAAAAGGATGCTATTCAGAAATTTCGAAAAAGCATAGTCTGCATGCCTCCTTAGCTCAGGGGCAGAGCGTCGCTCTCGTAAAGCGAAGGTCGCAGGTTCGATTCCTGCAGGTGGCAAATTTTTTGATTCCCGTTTCTGAAGTACGCTATCAGGGGCAGAGCGTCGCTCTCGTAAAGCGAAGGTCGCAGGTTCGATTCCTGCAGGTGGCAAATTTTTTGATTTCCGTTTCTGATGACACTATAGATGGACAAATATTATGCAGACCTGCATGAGTTCCCTCGTAGCCACCTTAGCTTAGGGGCAGAGCGTCGCTCTTGTAAAGCGAAGGTCGCAGGTTCGATTCCTGCAGGTGGCAATCGTTTTAGATCTGAATTTTTGCTTATGACATCGGAAAAGGATGCTATTCAGAAATTTCGAAAAAGCATAGTCTGCATGCCTCCTTGGCTCAGGGGCAGAGCGTCGCTCTCGTAAAGCGAAGGTCGCAGGTTCGATTCCTGCAGGTGGCAAATTTTTTGATTCCGTTTCTGATGATCACTATAGATGGACAAATATTATGCAGACCTGCATGAGTTCCCTCGTAGCCACCTTAGCTTAGGGGCAGAGCGTCGCTCTTGTAAAGCGAAGGTCGCAGGTTCGATTCCTGCAGGTGGCAATCGTTTTAGATCTGAATTTTTGCTTATGACATCGGAAAAGGATGCTATTCAGAAATTTCGAAAAAGCATAGTCTGCATGCCTCCTTGGCTCAGGGGCAGAGCGTCGCTCTCGTAAAGCGAAGGTCGCAGGTTCGATTCCTGCAGGTGGCAAATTTTTTGATTTCCGTTTCTGATGATCACTATAGATCTGCAAATATTATGCAGACCTGCATGAGTTCCCTCGTAGCCACCTTAGCTTAGGGGCAGAGCGTCGCTCTTGTAAAGCGAAGGTCGCAGGTTCGATTCCTGCAGGTGGCAAATTTTTTGATTTCCGTTTCTGATGATCACTATAGATCTGCAAATATTATGCAGACCTGCATGAGTTCCCTCGTAGCCACCTTAGCTTAGGGGCAGAGCGTCGCTCTTGTAAAGCGAAGGTCGCAGGTTCGATTCCTGCAGGTGGCAATCGTTTTAGATCTGAATTTTTGCTTATGACATCGGAAAAGGATGCTATTCAGAAATTTCGAAAAAGCATAGTCTGCATGCCTCCTTGGCTCAGGGGCAGAGCGTCGCTCTCGTAAAGCGAAGGTCGCAGGTTCGATTCCTGCAGGTGGCAAATTTTTTGATTTCCGTTTCTGATGATCACTATAGATGGACAAATATTATGCAGACCTGCATGAGTAGCCACCTTAGCTTAGGGGCAGAGCGTCGCTCTCGTAAAGCGAAGGTCGCAGGTTCGATTCCTGCAGGTGGCAAATTTTTTGATTCCGTTTCTGATGATCACTATAGATGGACAAATATTATGCAGACCTGCATGAGTTCCCTCGTAGCCACCTTAGCTTAGGGGCAGAGCGTCGCTCTTGTAAAGCGAAGGTCGCAGGTTCGATTCCTGCAGGTGGCAATCGTTTTAGATCTGAATTTTTGCTTATGACATCGGAAAAGGATGCTATTCAGAAATTTCGAAAAAGCTTAGTCTGCATGCCTCCTTGGCTCAGGGGCAGAGCGTCGCTCTCGTAAAGCGAAGGTCGCAGGTTCGATTCCTGCAGGTGGCAAATTTTTTGATTTCCGTTTCTGATGATCACTATAGATCTGCAAATATTATGCAGACCTGCATGAGTTCCCTCGTAGCCACCTTAGCTTAGGGGCAGAGCGTCGCTCTTGTAAAGCGAAGGTCGCAGGTTCGATTCCTGCAGGTGGCAATCGTTTTAGATCTGAATTTTTGCTTATGACATCGGAAAAGGATGCTATTCAGAAATTTCGAAAAAGCATAGTCTGCATGCCTCCTTGGCTCAGGGGCAGAGCGTCGCTCTCGTAAAGCGAAGGTCGCAGGTTCGATTCCTGCAGGTGGCAAATTTTTTGATTTCCGTTTCTGATGATCACTATAGATGGACAAATATTATGCAGACCTGCATGAGTAGCCACCTTAGCTTAGGGGCAGAGCGTCGCTCTTGTAAAGCGAAGGTCGCAGGTTCGATTCCTGCAGGTGGCAAAATTTTTGATTCCGTTTCTGAGACGCTATAGATGGACAAATATTATGCAGACCTGCATGAGTTCCCTCGTAGCCACCTTAGCTTAGGGGCAGAGCGTCGCTCTTGTAAAGCGAAGGTCGCAGGTTCGATTCCTGCAGGTGGCAATCGTTTTAGATCTGAATTTTTGCTTATGACATCGGAAAAGGATGCTATTCAGAAATTTCGAAAAAGCATAGTCTGCATGCCTCCTTGGCTCAGGGGCAGAGCGTCGCTCTCGTAAAGCGAAGGTCGCAGGTTCGATTCCTGCAGGTGGCAAATTTTTTGATTTCCGTTTCTGATGATCACTATAGATCTGCAAATATTATGCAGACCTGCATGAGTTCCCTCGTAGCCACCTTAGCTTAGGGGCAGAGCGTCGCTCTTGTAAAGCGAAGGTCGCAGGTTCGATTCCTGCAGGTGGCAATTTTTAGATTTCCGTTTTGATGATCATATAGATGGATTCAAAATTTATCAAACCTGCATGCATAGCCTCCTTGGCTCAGGGGCAGAGCGTCGCTCTCGTAAAGCGAAGGTCGCAGGTTCGATTCCTGCAGGTGGCAAATTTTTTGATTTCCGTTTCTGATGTACACTATAGATGGACAAATATTATGCAGACCTGCATGAGTTCCCTCGTAGCCACCTTAGCTTAGGGGCAGAGCGTCGCTCTTGTAAAGCGAAGGTCGCAGGTTCGATTCCTGCAGGTGGCAATCGTTTTAGATCTGAATTTTTGCTTATGACATCGGAAAAGGATGCTATTCAGAAATTTCGAAAAAGCATAGTCTGCATGCCTCCTTGGCTCAGGGGCAGAGCGTCGCTCTCGTAAAGCGAAGGTCGCAGGTTCGATTCCTGCAGGTGGCAAATCGTTTTAGATCTGAATTTTTCTTATGACATCGGAAAAGGATGCTATTCAGAAATTTCGAAAAAGCATAGTCTGCATGCCTCCTTAGCTCAGGGGCAGAGCGTCGCTCTCGTAAAGCGAAGGTCGCAGGTTCGATTCCTGCAGGTGGCAAATTTTTTGATTCCCGTTTCTGAAGTACGCTATCAGGGGCAGAGCGTCGCTCTCGTAAAGCGAAGGTCGCAGGTTCGATTCCTGCAGGTGGCAAATTTTTTGATTTCCGTTTCTGATGTACGCTATAGATGGACAAATATTATGCAGACCTGCATGAGTTCCCTCGTAGCCACCTTAGCTTAGGGGCAGAGCGTCGCTCTTGTAAAGCGAAGGTCGCAGGTTCGATTCCTGCAGGTGGCAATCGTTTTAGATCTGAATTTTTGCTTATGACATCGGAAAAGGATGCTATTCAGAAATTTCGAAAAAGCTTAGTCTGCATGCCTCCTTGGCTCAGGGGCAGAGCGTCGCTCTCGTAAAGCGAAGGTCGCAGGTTCGATTCCTGCAGGTGGCAAATTTTTTGATTTCCGTTTCTGATGATCACTATAGATCTGCAAATATTATGCAGACCTGCATGAGTTCCCTCGTAGCCACCTTAGCTTAGGGGCAGAGCGTCGCTCTTGTAAAGCGAAGGTCGCAGGTTCGATTCCTGCAGGTGGCAATCGTTTTAGATCTGAATTTTTGCTTATGACATCGGAAAAGGATGCTATTCAGAAATTTCGAAAAAGCATAGTCTGCATGCCTCCTTGGCTCAGGGGCAGAGCGTCGCTCTCGTAAAGCGAAGGTCGCAGGTTCGATTCCTGCAGGTGGCAAATTTTTTGATTTCCGTTTCTGATGATCACTATAGATGGACAAATATTATGCAGACCTGCATGAGTTCCCTCGTAGCCACCTTAGCTTAGGGGCAGAGCGTCGCTCTTGTAAAGCGAAGGTCGCAGGTTCGATTCCTGCAGGTGGCAATCGTTTTAGATCTGAATTTTTGCTTATGACATCGGAAAAGGATGCTATTCAGAAATTTCGAAAAAGCATAGTCTGCATGCCTCCTTGGCTCAGGGGCAGAGCGTCGCTCTCGTAAAGCGAAGGTCGCAGGTTCGATTCCTGCAGGTGGCAAATTTTTTGATTTCCGTTTCTGATGATCACTATAGATGGACAAATATTATGCAGACCTGCATGAGTTCCCTCGTAGCCACCTTAGCTTAGGGGCAGAGCGTCGCTCTTGTAAAGCGAAGGTCGCAGGTTCGATTCCTGCAGGTGGCAATCGTTTTAGATCTGAATTTTTGCTTATGACATCGGAAAAGGATGCTATTCAGAAATTTCGAAAAAGCTTAGTCTGCATGCCTCCTTGGCTCAGGGGCAGAGCGTCGCTCTCGTAAAGCGAAGGTCGCAGGTTCGATTCCTGCAGGTGGCAAATTTTTTGATTTCCGTTTCTGATGATCACTATAGATCTGCAAATATTATGCAGACCTGCATGAGTTCCCTCGTAGCCACCTTAGCTTAGGGGCAGAGCGTCGCTCTTGTAAAGCGAAGGTCGCAGGTTCGATTCCTGCAGGTGGCAATCGTTTTAGATCTGAATTTTTGCTTATGACATCGGAAAAGGATGCTATTCAGAAATTTCGAAAAAGCATAGTCTGCATGCCTCCTTGGCTCAGGGGCAGAGCGTCGCTCTCGTAAAGCGAAGGTCGCAGGTTCGATTCCTGCAGGTGGCAAATTTTTTGATTTCCGTTTCTGATGATCACTATAGATGGACAAATATTATGCAGACCTGCATGAGTTCCCTCGTAGCCACCTTAGCTTAGGGGCAGAGCGTCGCTCTTGTAAAGCGAAGGTCGCAGGTTCGATTCCTGCAGGTGGCAATCGTTTTAGATCTGAATTTTTGCTTATGACATCGGAAAAGGATGCTATTCAGAAATTTCGAAAAAGCATAGTCTGCATGCCTCCTTGGCTCAGGGGCAGAGCGTCGCTCTCGTAAAGCGAAGGTCGCAGGTTCGATTCCTGCAGGTGGCAAATTTTTTGATTTCCGTTTCTGATGATCACTATAGATCTGCAAATATTATGCAGACCTGCATGAGTTCCCTCGTAGCCACCTTAGCTTAGGGGCAGAGCGTCGCTCTTGTAAAGCGAAGGTCGCAGGTTCGATTCCTGCAGGTGGCAATCGTTTTAGATCTGAATTTTTGCTTATGACATCGGAAAAGGATGCTATTCAGAAATTTCGAAAAAGCATAGTCTGCATGCCTCCTTGGCTCAGGGGCAGAGCGTCGCTCTCGTAAAGCGAAGGTCGCAGGTTCGATTCCTGCAGGTGGCAAATTTTTTGATTTCCGTTTCTGATGATCACTATAGATGGACAAATATTATGCAGACCTGCATGAGTTCCCTCGTAGCCACCTTAGCTTAGGGGCAGAGCGTCGCTCTTGTAAAGCGAAGGTCGCAGGTTCGATTCCTGCAGGTGGCAATCGTTTTAGATCTGAATTTTTGCTTATGACATCGGAAAAGGATGCTATTCAGAAATTTCGAAAAAGCATAGTCTGCATGCCTCCTTGGCTCAGGGGCAGAGCGTCGCTCTCGTAAAGCGCAGGTTCGCAGGTGGCAAATTTTTTGATTTCCGTTTCTGATGACACTATAGATGGACAAATATTATGCAGACCTGCATGAGTTCCCTCGTAGCCACCTTAGCTTAGGGGCAGAGCGTCGCTCTTGTAAAGCGAAGGTCGCAGGTTCGATTCCTGCAGGTGGCAATCGTTTTAGATCTGAATTTTTGCTTATGACATCGGAAAAGGATGCTATTCAGAAATTTCGAAAAAGCTTAGTCTGCATGCCTCCTTGGCTCAGGGGCAGAGCGTCGCTCTCGTAAAGCGAAGGTCGCAGGTTCGATTCCTGCAGGTGGCAAATTTTTTGATTTCCGTTTCTGATGATCACTATAGATCTGCAAATATTATGCAGACCTGCATGAGTTCCCTCGTAGCCACCTTAGCTTAGGGGCAGAGCGTCGCTCTTGTAAAGCGAAGGTCGCAGGTTCGATTCCTGCAGGTGGCAATCGTTTTAGATCTGAATTTTTGCTTATGACATCGGAAAAGGATGCTATTCAGAAATTTCGAAAAAGCATAGTCTGCATGCCTCCTTGGCTCAGGGGCAGAGCGTCGCTCTCGTAAAGCGAAGGTCGCAGGTTCGATTCCTGCAGGTGGCAAATTTTTTGATTTCCGTTTCTGATGATCACTATAGATGGACAAATATTATGCAGACCTGCATGAGTTCCCTCGTAGCCACCTTAGCTTAGGGGCAGAGCGTCGCTCTTGTAAAGCGAAGGTCGCAGGTTCGATTCCTGCAGGTGGCAATCGTTTTAGATCTGAATTTTTGCTTATGACATCGGAAAAGGATGCTATTCAGAAATTTCGAAAAAGCATAGTCTGCATGCCTCCTTGGCTCAGGGGCAGAGCGTCGCTCTCGTAAAGCGAAGGTCGCAGGTGGCAAATTTTTTGATTCCGTTTCTGATGACACTATAGATGGACAAATATTATGCAGACCTGCATGAGTTCCCTCGTAGCCACCTTAGCTTAGGGGCAGAGCGTCGCTCTTGTAAAGCGAAGGTCGCAGGTTCGATTCCTGCAGGTGGCAATCGTTTTAGATCTGAATTTTTGCTTATGACATCGGAAAAGGATGCTATTCAGAAATTTCGAAAAAGCATAGTCTGCATGCCTCCTTGGCTCAGGGGCAGAGCGTCGCTCTCGTAAAGCGAAGGTCGCAGGTTCGATTCCTGCAGGTGGCAAATTTTTTGATTTCCGTTTCTGATGATCACTATAGATCTGCAAATATTATGCAGACCTGCATGAGTTCCCTCGTAGCCACCTTAGCTTAGGGGCAGAGCGTCGCTCTTGTAAAGCGAAGGTCGCAGGTTCGATTCCTGCAGGTGGCAATCGTTTTAGATCTGAATTTTTGCTTATGACATCGGAAAAGGATGCTATTCAGAAATTTCGAAAAAGCATAGTCTGCATGCCTCCTTGGCTCAGGGGCAGAGCGTCGCTCTCGTAAAGCGAAGGTCGCAGGTTCGATTCCTGCAGGTGGCAAATTTTTTGATTTCCGTTTCTGATGATCACTATAGATGGACAAATATTATGCAGACCTGCATGAGTTCCCTCGTAGCCACCTTAGCTTAGGGGCAGAGCGTCGCTCTTGTAAAGCGAAGGTCGCAGGTTCGATTCCTGCAGGTGGCAATCGTTTTAGATCTGAATTTTTGCTTATGACATCGGAAAAGGATGCTATTCAGAAATTTCGAAAAAGCATAGTCTGCATGCCTCCTTGGCTCAGGGGCAGAGCGTCGCTCTCGTAAAGCGAAGGTTCGCAGGTGGCAAATTTTTTGATCCGTTTCTGATACACTATAGATGGACAAATATTATGCAGACCTGCATGAGTTCCCTCGTAGCCACCTTAGCTTAGGGGCAGAGCGTCGCTCTTGTAAAGCGAAGGTCGCAGGTTCGATTCCTGCAGGTGGCAATCGTTTTAGATCTGAATTTTTGCTTATGACATCGGAAAAGGATGCTATTCAGAAATTTCGAAAAAGCATAGTCTGCATGCCTCCTTGGCTCAGGGGCAGAGCGTCGCTCTCGTAAAGCGAAGGTCGCAGGTTCGATTCCTGCAGGTGGCAAATTTTTTGATTTCCGTTTCTGATGATCACTATAGATCTGCAAATATTATGCAGACCTGCATGAGTTCCCTCGTAGCCACCTTAGCTTAGGGGCAGAGCGTCGCTCTTGTAAAGCGAAGGTCGCAGGTTCGATTCCTGCAGGTGGCAATTTTTTGATCTGTTTTCTGATGATCACTATAGATGGACAAATATTATGCAGACCTGCATGAGTTCCCTCATAGCCTCCTTAGCTCAGGGGCAGAGCGTCGCTCTCGTAAAGCGAAGGTCGCAGGTTCGATTCCTGCAGGTGGCAAATTTTTTGATTTCCGTTTCTGATGATCACTATAGATGGACAAATATTATGCAGACCTGCATGAGTTCCCTCGTAGCCACCTTAGCTTAGGGGCAGAGCGTCGCTCTTGTAAAGCGAAGGTCGCAGGTTCGATTCCTGCAGGTGGCAATCGTTTTAGATCTGAATTTTTGCTTATGACATCGGAAAAGGATGCTATTCAGAAATTTCGAAAAAGCTTAGTCTGCATGCCTCCTTGGCTCAGGGGCAGAGCGTCGCTCTCGTAAAGCGAAGGTCGCAGGTTCGATTCCTGCAGGTGGCAAATTTTTTGATTTCCGTTTCTGATGATCACTATAGATCTGCAAATATTATGCAGACCTGCATGAGTTCCCTCGTAGCCACCTTAGCTTAGGGGCAGAGCGTCGCTCTTGTAAAGCGAAGGTCGCAGGTTCGATTCCTGCAGGTGGCAATCGTTTTAGATCTGAATTTTTGCTTATGACATCGGAAAAGGATGCTATTCAGAAATTTCGAAAAAGCATAGTCTGCATGCCTCCTTGGCTCAGGGGCAGAGCGTCGCTCTCGTAAAGCGAAGGTCGCAGGTTCGATTCCTGCAGGTGGCAAATTTTTTGATTTCCGTTTCTGATGATCACTATAGATGGACAAATATTATGCAGACCTGCATGAGTTCCCTCGTAGCCACCTTAGCTTAGGGGCAGAGCGTCGCTCTTGTAAAGCGAAGGTCGCAGGTTCGATTCCTGCAGGTGGCAAATTTTTTGATTCCCGTTTCTGATGTACGCTACAGATGGACAAATATTATGCAGACCTGCATGAGTTCCCTCGTAGCCACCTTAGCTTAGGGGCAGAGCGTCGCTCTTGTAAAGCGAAGGTCGCAGGTTCGATTCCTGCAGGTGGCAATCGTTTTAGATCTGAATTTTTGCTTATGACATCGGAAAAGGATGCTATTCAGAAATTTCGAAAAAGCATAGTCTGCATGCCTCCTTGGCTCAGGGGCAGAGCGTCGCTCTCGTAAAGCGAAGGTCGCAGGTTCGATTCCTGCAGGTGGCAAATTTTTTGATTTCCGTTTCTGATGATCACTATAGATCTGCAAATATTATGCAGACCTGCATGAGTTCCCTCGTAGCCACCTTAGCTTAGGGGCAGAGCGTCGCTCTTGTAAAGCGAAGGTCGCAGGTTCGATTCCTGCAGGTGGCAATCGTTTTAGATCTGAATTTTTGCTTATGACATCGGAAAAGGATGCTATTCAGAAATTTCGAAAAAGCATAGTCTGCATGCCTCCTTGGCTCAGGGGCAGAGCGTCGCTCTCGTAAAGCGAAGGTCGCAGGTTCGATTCCTGCAGGTGGCAAATTTTTTGATTTCCGTTTCTGATGATCACTATAGATGGACAAATATTATGCAGACCTGCATGAGTTCCCTCGTAGCCACCTTAGCTTAGGGGCAGAGCGTCGCTCTCGTAAAGCGAAGGTCGCAGGTTCGATTCCTGCAGGTGGCAAATTTTTTGATTTCCGTTTCTGATATACTATAGATGGACAAATATTATGCAGACCTGCATGAGTTCCCTCGTAGCCACCTTAGCTTAGGGGCAGAGCGTCGCTCTTGTAAAGCGAAGGTCGCAGGTTCGATTCCTGCAGGTGGCAATCGTTTTAGATCTGAATTTTTGCTTATGACATCGGAAAAGGATGCTATTCAGAAATTTCGAAAAAGCATAGTCTGCATGCCTCCTTGGCTCAGGGGCAGAGCGTCGCTCTCGTAAAGCGAAGGTCGCAGGTTCGATTCCTGCAGGTGGCAAATTTTTTGATTTCCGTTTCTGATGATCACTATAGATGGACAAATATTATGCAGACCTGCATGAGTTCCCTCGTAGCCACCTTAGCTTAGGGGCAGAGCGTCGCTCTTGTAAAGCGAAGGTCGCAGGTTCGATTCCTGCAGGTGGCAATCGTTTTAGATCTGAATTTTTGCTTATGACATCGGAAAAGGATGCTATTCAGAAATTTCGAAAAAGCATAGTCTGCATGCCTCCTTGGCTCAGGGGCAGAGCGTCGCTCTCGTAAAGCGAAGGTCGCAGGTTCGATTCCTGCAGGTGGCAAATTTTTTGATTTCCGTTTCTGATGATCACTATAGATGGCAAATATTATGCAGACCTGCATGAGTTCCCTCGTAGCCACCTTAGCTTAGGGGCAGAGCGTCGCTCTTGTAAAGCGAAGGTCGCAGGTTCGATTCCTGCAGGTGGCAATCGTTTTAGATCTGAATTTTTGCTTATGACATCGGAAAAGGATGCTATTCAGAAATTTCGAAAAAGCATAGTCTGCATGCCTCCTTGGCTCAGGGGCAGAGCGTCGCTCTCGTAAAGCGAAGGTCGCAGGTTCGATTCCTGCAGGTGGCAAATTTTTTGATTTCCGTTTCTGATGATCACTATAGATCTGCAAATATTATGCAGACCTGCATGAGTTCCCTCGTAGCCACCTTAGCTTAGGGGCAGAGCGTCGCTCTTGTAAAGCGAAGGTCGCAGGTTCGATTCCTGCAGGTGGCAATCGTTTTAGATCTGAATTTTTGCTTATGACATCGGAAAAGGATGCTATTCAGAAATTTCGAAAAAGCTTAGTCTGCATGCCTCCTTGGCTCAGGGGCAGAGCGTCGCTCTCGTAAAGCGAAGGTCGCAGGTTCGATTCCTGCAGGTGGCAAATTTTTTGATTTCCGTTTCTGATGATCACTATAGATGGACAAATATTATGCAGACCTGCATGAGTTCCCTCGTAGCCACCTTAGCTTAGGGGCAGAGCGTCGCTCTTGTAAAGCGAAGGTCGCAGGTTCGATTCCTGCAGGTGGCAATCGTTTTAGATCTGAATTTTTGCTTATGACATCGGAAAAGGATGCTATTCAGAAATTTCGAAAAAGCATAGTCTGCATGCCTCCTTGGCTCAGGGGCAGAGCGTCGCTCTCGTAAAGCGAAGGTCGCAGGTTCGATTCCTGCAGGTGGCAAATTTTTTGATTTCCGTTTCTGATGATCACTATAGATGGACAAATATTATGCAGACCTGCATGAGTTCCCTCGTAGCCACCTTAGCTTAGGGGCAGAGCGTCGCTCTTGTAAAGCGAAGGTCGCAGGTTCGATTCCTGCAGGTGGCAATCGTTTTAGATCTGAATTTTTGCTTATGACATCGGAAAAGGATGCTATTCAGAAATTTCGAAAAAGCATAGTCTGCATGCCTCCTTGGCTCAGGGGCAGAGCGTCGCTCTCGTAAAGCGAAGGTCGCAGGTTCGATTCCTGCAGGTGGCAAATTTTTTGATTTCCGTTTCTGATGATCACTATAGATCTGCAAATATTATGCAGACCTGCATGAGTTCCCTCGTAGCCACCTTAGCTTAGGGGCAGAGCGTCGCTCTTGTAAAGCGAAGGTCGCAGGTTCGATTCCTGCAGGTGGCAATCGTTTTAGATCTGAATTTTTGCTTATGACATCGGAAAAGGATGCTATTCAGAAATTTCGAAAAAGCATAGTCTGCATGCCTCCTTGGCTCAGGGGCAGAGCGTCGCTCTCGTAAAGCGAAGGTCGCAGGTTCGATTCCTGCAGGTGGCAAATTTTTTGATTTCCGTTTCTGATGATCACTATAGATCTGCAAATATTATGCAGACCTGCATGAGTTCCCTCGTAGCCACCTTAGCTTAGGGGCAGAGCGTCGCTCTTGTAAAGCGAAGGTCGCAGGTTCGATTCCTGCAGGTGGCAATCGTTTTAGATCTGAATTTTTGCTTATGACATCGGAAAAGGATGCTATTCAGAAATTTCGAAAAAGCATAGTCTGCATGCCTCCTTGGCTCAGGGGCAGAGCGTCGCTCTCGTAAAGCGAAGGTCGCAGGTTCGATTCCTGCAGGTGGCAAATTTTTTGATTTCCGTTTCTGATGATCACTATAGATGGACAAATATTATGCAGACCTGCATGAGTTCCCTCGTAGCCACCTTAGCTTAGGGGCAGAGCGTCGCTCTTGTAAAGCGAAGGTCGCAGGTTCGATTCCTGCAGGTGGCAATCGTTTTAGATCTGAATTTTTGCTTATGACATCGGAAAAGGATGCTATTCAGAAATTTCGAAAAAGCATAGTCTGCATGCCTCCTTGGCTCAGGGGCAGAGCGTCGCTCTCGTAAAGCGAAGGTCGCAGGTTCGATTCCTGCAGGTGGCAAATTTTTTGATTTCCGTTTCTGATGATACGCTATAGATGGACAAATATTATGCAGACCTGCATGAGTTCCCTCGTAGCCACCTTAGCTTAGGGGCAGAGCGTCGCTCTTGTAAAGCGAAGGTCGCAGGTTCGATTCCTGCAGGTGGCAATCGTTTTAGATCTGAATTTTTGCTTATGACATCGGAAAAGGATGCTATTCAGAAATTTCGAAAAAGCTTAGTCTGCATGCCTCCTTGGCTCAGGGGCAGAGCGTCGCTCTCGTAAAGCGAAGGTCGCAGGTTCGATTCCTGCAGGTGGCAAATTTTTTGATTTCCGTTTCTGATGATCACTATAGATCTGCAAATATTATGCAGACCTGCATGAGTTCCCTCGTAGCCACCTTAGCTTAGGGGCAGAGCGTCGCTCTTGTAAAGCGAAGGTCGCAGGTTCGATTCCTGCAGGTGGCAACGTTTCTGATGATTTAGATCTGATCTGAATTTTTGCTTATGACATCGGAAAAGGATGCTATTCAGAAATTTCGAAAAAGCATAGTCTGCATGCCTCCTTGGCTCAGGGGCAGAGCGTCGCTCTCGTAAAGCGAAGGTCGCAGGTTCGATTCCTGCAGGTGGCAAATTTTTTGATTTCCGTTTCTGATGATCACTATAGATGGACAAATATTATGCAGACCTGCATGAGTTCCCTCGTAGCCACCTTAGCTTAGGGGCAGAGCGTCGCTCTTGTAAAGCGAAGGTCGCAGGTTCGATTCCTGCAGGTGGCAATCGTTTTAGATCTGAATTTTTGCTTATGACATCGGAAAAGGATGCTATTCAGAAATTTCGAAAAAGCTTAGTCTGCATGCCTCCTTGGCTCAGGGGCAGAGCGTCGCTCTCGTAAAGCGAAGGTCGCAGGTTCGATTCCTGCAGGTGGCAAATTTTTTGATTTCCGTTTCTGATGATCACTATAGATCTGCAAATATTATGCAGACCTGCATGAGTTCCCTCGTAGCCACCTTAGCTTAGGGGCAGAGCGTCGCTCTTGTAAAGCGAAGGTCGCAGGTTCGATTCCTGCAGGTGGCAATCGTTTTAGATCTGAATTTTTGCTTATGACATCGGAAAAGGATGCTATTCAGAAATTTCGAAAAAGCATAGTCTGCATGCCTCCTTGGCTCAGGGGCAGAGCGTCGCTCTCGTAAAGCGAAGGTCGCAGGTTCGATTCCTGCAGGTGGCAAATTTTTTGATTTCCGTTTCTGATGATCACTATAGATGGACAAATATTATGCAGACCTGCATGAGTTCCCTCGTAGCCACCTTAGCTTAGGGGCAGAGCGTCGCTCTCGTAAAGCGAAGGTCGCAGGTTCGATTCCTGCAGGTGGCAAATTTTTTGATTTCCGTTTCTGATGTACGCTATAGATGGACAAATATTATGCAGACCTGCATGAGTTCCCTCGTAGCCACCTTAGCTTAGGGGCAGAGCGTCGCTCTTGTAAAGCGAAGGTCGCAGGTTCGATTCCTGCAGGTGGCAATCGTTTTAGATCTGAATTTTTGCTTATGACATCGGAAAAGGATGCTATTCAGAAATTTCGAAAAAGCATAGTCTGCATGCCTCCTTGGCTCAGGGGCAGAGCGTCGCTCTCGTAAAGCGAAGGTCGCAGGTTCGATTCCTGCAGGTGGCAAATTTTTTGATTTCCGTTTCTGATGATCACTATAGATCTGCAAATATTATGCAGACCTGCATGAGTTCCCTCGTAGCCACCTTAGCTTAGGGGCAGAGCGTCGCTCTCGTAAAGCGAAGGTCGCAGGTTCGATTCCTGCAGGTGGCAAATTTTTTGATTTCCGTTTCTGATGATCACTATAGATGGACAAATATTATGCAGACCTGCATGAGTTCCCTCGTAGCCACCTTAGCTTAGGGGCAGAGCGTCGCTCTTGTAAAGCGAAGGTCGCAGGTTCGATTCCTGCAGGTGGCAATCGTTTTAGATCTGAATTTTTGCTTATGACATCGGAAAAGGATGCTATTCAGAAATTTCGAAAAAGCATAGTCTGCATGCCTCCTTGGCTCAGGGGCAGAGCGTCGCTCTCGTAAAGCGAAGGTCGCAGGTTCGATTCCTGCAGGTGGCAAATTTTTTGATTTCCGTTTCTGATGACACTATAGATGGACAAATATTATGCAGACCTGCATGAGTTCCCTCGTAGCCACCTTAGCTTAGGGGCAGAGCGTCGCTCTTGTAAAGCGAAGGTCGCAGGTTCGATTCCTGCAGGTGGCAATCGTTTTAGATCTGAATTTTTGCTTATGACATCGGAAAAGGATGCTATTCAGAAATTTCGAAAAAGCATAGTCTGCATGCCTCCTTGGCTCAGGGGCAGAGCGTCGCTCTCGTAAAGCGAAGGTCGCAGGTTCGATTCCTGCAGGTGGCAAATTTTTTGATTTCCGTTTCTGATGATCACTATAGATCTGCAAATATTATGCAGACCTGCATGAGTTCCCTCGTAGCCACCTTAGCTTAGGGGCAGAGCGTCGCTCTTGTAAAGCGAAGGTCGCAGGTTCGATTCCTGCAGGTGGCAATCGTTTTAGATCTGAATTTTTGCTTATGACATCGGAAAAGGATGCTATTCAGAAATTTCGAAAAAGCATAGTCTGCATGCCTCCTTGGCTCAGGGGCAGAGCGTCGCTCTCGTAAAGCGAAGGTCGCAGGTTCGATTCCTGCAGGTGGCAAATTTTTTGATTTCCGTTTCTGATGATCACTATAGATCTGCAAATATTATGCAGACCTGCATGAGTTCCCTCGTAGCCACCTTAGCTTAGGGGCAGAGCGTCGCTCTTGTAAAGCGAAGGTCGCAGGTTCGATTCCTGCAGGTGGCAATCGTTTTAGATCTGAATTTTTGCTTATGACATCGGAAAAGGATGCTATTCAGAAATTTCGAAAAAGCATAGTCTGCATGCCTCCTTGGCTCAGGGGCAGAGCGTCGCTCTCGTAAAGCGAAGGTCGCAGGTTCGATTCCTGCAGGTGGCAAATTTTTTGATTTCCGTTTCTGATGATCACTATAGATGGACAAATATTATGCAGACCTGCATGAGTTCCCTCGTAGCCACCTTAGCTTAGGGGCAGAGCGTCGCTCTTGTAAAGCGAAGGTCGCAGGTTCGATTCCTGCAGGTGGCAATCGTTTTAGATCTGAATTTTTGCTTATGACATCGGAAAAGGATGCTATTCAGAAATTTCGAAAAAGCATAGTCTGCATGCCTCCTTGGCTCAGGGGCAGAGCGTCGCTCTCGTAAAGCGAAGGTCGCAGGTTCGATTCCTGCAGGTGGCAAATTTTTTTATTTCCGTTTCTGATGATCACTATAGATCTGCAAATATTATGCAGACCTGCATGAGTTCCCTCGTAGCCACCTTAGCTTAGGGGCAGAGCGTCGCTCTTGTAAAGCGAAGGTCGCAGGTTCGATTCCTGCAGGTGGCAATTTTTTGATTTCCGTTTCTGATGATCACTATAGATCTGCAAATTTCTGAATTTTTGCTTATGACATCGGAAAAGGATGCTATTCAGAAATTTCGAAAAAGCTTAGTCTGCATGCCTCCTTGGCTCAGGGGCAGAGCGTCGCTCTCGTAAAGCGAAGGTCGCAGGTTCGATTCCTGCAGGTGGCAAATTTTTTGATTTCCGTTTCTGATGATCACTATAGATCTGCAAATATTATGCAGACCTGCATGAGTTCCCTCGTAGCCACCTTAGCTTAGGGGCAGAGCGTCGCTCTTGTAAAGCGAAGGTCGCAGGTTCGATTCCTGCAGGTGGCAATCGTTTTAGATCTGAATTTTTGCTTATGACATCGGAAAAGGATGCTATTCAGAAATTTCGAAAAAGCATAGTCTGCATGCCTCCTTGGCTCAGGGGCAGAGCGTCGCTCTCGTAAAGCGAAGGTCGCAGGTTCGATTCCTGCAGGTGGCAAATTTTTTGATTTCCGTTTCTGATGATCACTATAGATGGACAAATATTATGCAGACCTGCATGAGTTCCCTCGTAGCCACCTTAGCTTAGGGGCAGAGCGTCGCTCTTGTAAAGCGAAGGTCGCAGGTTCGATTCCTGCAGGTGGCAATCGTTTTAGATCTGAATTTTTGCTTATGACATCGGAAAAGGATGCTATTCAGAAATTTCGAAAAAGCATAGTCTGCATGCCTCCTTGGCTCAGGGGCAGAGCGTCGCTCTCGTAAAGCGAAGGTCGCAGGTTCGATTCCTGCAGGTGGCAAATTTTTTGATTTCCGTTTCTGATGATCACTATAGATCTGCAAATATTATGCAGACCTGCATGAGTTCCCTCGTAGCCACCTTAGCTTAGGGGCAGAGCGTCGCTCTTGTAAAGCGAAGGTCGCAGGTTCGATTCCTGCAGGTGGCAATCGTTTTAGATCTGAATTTTTGCTTATGACATCGGAAAAGGATGCTATTCAGAAATTTCGAAAAAGCATAGTCTGCATGCCTCCTTGGCTCAGGGGCAGAGCGTCGCTCTCGTAAAGCGAAGGTCGCAGGTTCGATTCCTGCAGGTGGCAAATTTTTTGATTCCGTTTCTGATGTACGCTATAGATGGACAAATATTATGCAGACCTGCATGAGTTCCCTCGTAGCCACCTTAGCTTAGGGGCAGAGCGTCGCTCTTGTAAAGCGAAGGTCGCAGGTTCGATTCCTGCAGGTGGCAATCGTTTTAGATCTGAATTTTTGCTTATGACATCGGAAAAGGATGCTATTCAGAAATTTCGAAAAAGCATAGTCTGCATGCCTCCTTGGCTCAGGGGCAGAGCGTCGCTCTCGTAAAGCGAAGGTCGCAGGTTCGATTCCTGCAGGTGGCAAATTTTTTTATTTCCGTTTCTGATGATCACTATAGATCTGCAAATATTATGCAGACCTGCATGAGTTCCCTCGTAGCCACCTTAGCTTAGGGGCAGAGCGTCGCTCTTGTAAAGCGAAGGTCGCAGGTTCGATTCCTGCAGGTGGCAAATTTTTTGATTTCCGTTTCTGATGATCACTATAGATCTGCAAATATTCTGAATTTTTGCTTATGACATCGGAAAAGGATGCTATTCAGAAATTTCGAAAAAGCATAGTCTGCATGCCTCCTTGGCTCAGGGGCAGAGCGTCGCTCTCGTAAAGCGAAGGTCGCAGGTTCGATTCCTGCAGGTGGCAAATTTTTTGATTTCCGTTTCTGATGATCACTATAGATCTGCAAATATTATGCAGACCTGCATGAGTTCCCTCGTAGCCACCTTAGCTTAGGGGCAGAGCGTCGCTCTTGTAAAGCGAAGGTCGCAGGTTCGATTCCTGCAGGTGGCAATCGTTTTAGATCTGAATTTTTGCTTATGACATCGGAAAAGGATGCTATTCAGAAATTTCGAAAAAGCATAGTCTGCATGCCTCCTTGGCTCAGGGGCAGAGCGTCGCTCTCGTAAAGCGAAGGTCGCAGGTTCGATTCCTGCAGGTGGCAAATTTTTTGATTTCCGTTTCTGATGATCACTATAGATGGACAAATATTATGCAGACCTGCATGAGTTCCCTCGTAGCCACCTTAGCTTAGGGGCAGAGCGTCGCTCTTGTAAAGCGAAGGTCGCAGGTTCGATTCCTGCAGGTGGCAATCGTTTTAGATCTGAATTTTTGCTTATGACATCGGAAAAGGATGCTATTCAGAAATTTCGAAAAAGCATAGTCTGCATGCCTCCTTGGCTCAGGGGCAGAGCGTCGCTCTCGTAAAGCGAAGGTCGCAGGTTCGATTCCTGCAGGTGGCAAATTTTTTGATTTCCGTTTCTGATGATCACTATAGATCTGCAAATATTATGCAGACCTGCATGAGTTCCCTCGTAGCCACCTTAGCTTAGGGGCAGAGCGTCGCTCTTGTAAAGCGAAGGTCGCAGGTTCGATTCCTGCAGGTGGCAATCGTTTTAGATCTGAATTTTTGCTTATGACATCGGAAAAGGATGCTATTCAGAAATTTCGAAAAAGCATAGTCTGCATGCCTCCTTGGCTCAGGGGCAGAGCGTCGCTCTCGTAAAGCGAAGGTCGCAGGTTCGATTCCTGCAGGTGGCAAATTTTTTGATTTCCGTTTCTGATGATCACTATAGATGGACAAATATTATGCAGACCTGCATGAGTTCCCTCGTAGCCACCTTAGCTTAGGGGCAGAGCGTCGCTCTTGTAAAGCGAAGGTCGCAGGTTCGATTCCTGCAGGTGGCAATCGTTTTAGATCTGAATTTTTGCTTATGACATCGGAAAAGGATGCTATTCAGAAATTTCGAAAAAGCATAGTCTGCATGCCTCCTTGGCTCAGGGGCAGAGCGTCGCTCTCGTAAAGCGAAGGTCGCAGGTTCGATTCCTGCAGGTGGCAAATTTTTTGATTTCCGTTTCTGATGTCACTATAGATGGACAAATATTATGCAGACCTGCATGAGTTCCCTCGTAGCCACCTTAGCTTAGGGGCAGAGCGTCGCTCTTGTAAAGCGAAGGTCGCAGGTTCGATTCCTGCAGGTGGCAATCGTTTTAGATCTGAATTTTTGCTTATGACATCGGAAAAGGATGCTATTCAGAAATTTCGAAAAAGCATAGTCTGCATGCCTCCTTGGCTCAGGGGCAGAGCGTCGCTCTCGTAAAGCGAAGGTCGCAGGTTCGATTCCTGCAGGTGGCAAATTTTTTGATTTCCGTTTCTGATGATCACTATAGATCTGCAAATATTATGCAGACCTGCATGAGTTCCCTCGTAGCCACCTTAGCTTAGGGGCAGAGCGTCGCTCTTGTAAAGCGAAGGTCGCAGGTTCGATTCCTGCAGGTGGCAATCGTTTTAGATCTGAATTTTTGCTTATGACATCGGAAAAGGATGCTATTCAGAAATTTCGAAAAAGCTTAGTCTGCATGCCTCCTTGGCTCAGGGGCAGAGCGTCGCTCTCGTAAAGCGAAGGTCGCAGGTTCGATTCCTGCAGGTGGCAAATTTTTTGATTTCCGTTTCTGATGATCACTATAGATCTGCAAATATTATGCAGACCTGCATGAGTTCCCTCGTAGCCACCTTAGCTTAGGGGCAGAGCGTCGCTCTTGTAAAGCGAAGGTCGCAGGTTCGATTCCTGCAGGTGGCAATCGTTTTAGATCTGAATTTTTGCTTATGACATCGGAAAAGGATGCTATTCAGAAATTTCGAAAAAGCATAGTCTGCATGCCTCCTTGGCTCAGGGGCAGAGCGTCGCTCTCGTAAAGCGAAGGTCGCAGGTTCGATTCCTGCAGGTGGCAAATTTTTTGATTTCCGTTTCTGATGATCACTATAGATCTGCAAATATTATGCAGACCTGCATGAGTTCCCTCGTAGCCACCTTAGCTTAGGGGCAGAGCGTCGCTCTTGTAAAGCGAAGGTCGCAGGTTCGATTCCTGCAGGTGGCAATCGTTTTAGATCTGAATTTTTGCTTATGACATCGGAAAAGGATGCTATTCAGAAATTTCGAAAAAGCATAGTCTGCATGCCTCCTTGGCTCAGGGGCAGAGCGTCGCTCTCGTAAAGCGAAGGTCGCAGGTTCGATTCCTGCAGGTGGCAAATTTTTTGATTTCCGTTTCTGATGATCACTATAGATGGACAAATATTATGCAGACCTGCATGAGTTCCCTCGTAGCCACCTTAGCTTAGGGGCAGAGCGTCGCTCTTGTAAAGCGAAGGTCGCAGGTTCGATTCCTGCAGGTGGCAATCGTTTTAGATCTGAATTTTTGCTTATGACATCGGAAAAGGATGCTATTCAGAAATTTCGAAAAAGCATAGTCTGCATGCCTCCTTGGCTCAGGGGCAGAGCGTCGCTCTCGTAAAGCGAAGGTCGCAGGTTCGATTCCTGCAGGTGGCAAATTTTTTTGATTTCCGTTTCTGATGATCACTATAGATCTGCAAATATTATGCAGACCTGCATGAGTTCCCTCGTAGCCACCTTAGCTTAGGGGCAGAGCGTCGCTCTTGTAAAGCGAAGGTCGCAGGTTCGATTCCTGCAGGTGGCAAATTTTTTGATTTCCGTTTCTGATGATCACGTTTCTGCATGAGTTCCCTCGTAGCCACCTTAGCTTAGATAAAGCGAAGGTCGCAGGTTCGATTCCTGCAGGTGGCAATAGATCTGAATTTTTGCTTATGACATCGGAAAAGGATGCTATTCAGAAATTTCGAAAAAGCATAGTCTGCATGCCTCCTTGGCTCAGGGGCAGAGCGTCGCTCTCGTAAAGCGAAGGTCGCAGGTTCGATTCCTGCAGGTGGCAAATTTTTTGATTTCCGTTTCTGATGATCACTATAGATCTGCAAATATTATGCAGACCTGCATGAGTTCCCTCGTAGCCACCTTAGCTTAGGGGCAGAGCGTCGCTCTTGTAAAGCGAAGGTCGCAGGTTCGATTCCTGCAGGTGGCAATCGTTTTAGATCTGAATTTTTGCTTATGACATCGGAAAAGGATGCTATTCAGAAATTTCGAAAAAGCATAGTCTGCATGCCTCCTTGGCTCAGGGGCAGAGCGTCGCTCTCGTAAAGCGAAGGTCGCAGGTTCGATTCCTGCAGGTGGCAAATTTTTTGATTTCCGTTTCTGATGATCACTATAGATGGACAAATATTATGCAGACCTGCATGAGTTCCCTCGTAGCCACCTTAGCTTAGGGGCAGAGCGTCGCTCTTGTAAAGCGAAGGTCGCAGGTTCGATTCCTGCAGGTGGCAATCGTTTTAGATCTGAATTTTTGCTTATGACATCGGAAAAGGATGCTATTCAGAAATTTCGAAAAAGCTTAGTCTGCATGCCTCCTTGGCTCAGGGGCAGAGCGTCGCTCTCGTAAAGCGAAGGTCGCAGGTTCGATTCCTGCAGGTGGCAAATTTTTTGATTTCCGTTTCTGATGATCACTATAGATCTGCAAATATTATGCAGACCTGCATGAGTTCCCTCGTAGCCACCTTAGCTTAGGGGCAGAGCGTCGCTCTTGTAAAGCGAAGGTCGCAGGTTCGATTCCTGCAGGTGGCAATCGTTTTAGATCTGAATTTTTGCTTATGACATCGGAAAAGGATGCTATTCAGAAATTTCGAAAAAGCATAGTCTGCATGCCTCCTTGGCTCAGGGGCAGAGCGTCGCTCTCGTAAAGCGAAGGTCGCAGGTTCGATTCCTGCAGGTGGCAAATTTTTTGATTTCCGTTTCTGATGTACACTATAGATGGACAAATATTATGCAGACCTGCATGAGTTCCCTCGTAGCCACCTTAGCTTAGGGGCAGAGCGTCGCTCTTGTAAAGCGAAGGTCGCAGGTTCGATTCCTGCAGGTGGCAATCGTTTTAGATCTGAATTTTTGCTTATGACATCGGAAAAGGATGCTATTCAGAAATTTCGAAAAAGCTTAGTCTGCATGCCTCCTTGGCTCAGGGGCAGAGCGTCGCTCTCGTAAAGCGAAGGTCGCAGGTTCGATTCCTGCAGGTGGCAAATTTTTTGATTTCCGTTTCTGATGATCACTATAGATCTGCAAATATTATGCAGACCTGCATGAGTTCCCTCGTAGCCACCTTAGCTTAGGGGCAGAGCGTCGCTCTTGTAAAGCGAAGGTCGCAGGTTCGATTCCTGCAGGTGGCAAATTTTTTGATTTCCGTTTCTGATGATCACTATAGATCTGCAAATATTCTGAATTTTTGCTTATGACATCGGAAAAGGATGCTATTCAGAAATTTCGAAAAAGTTTAGTCTGCATGCCTCCTTGGCTCAGGGGCAGAGCGTCGCTCTCGTAAAGCGAAGGTCGCAGGTTCGATTCCTGCAGGTGGCAAATTTTTTGATTTCCGTTTCTGATGATCACTATAGATCTGCAAATATTATGCAGACCTGCATGAGTTCCCTCGTAGCCACCTTAGCTTAGGGGCAGAGCGTCGCTCTTGTAAAGCGAAGGTCGCAGGTTCGATTCCTGCAGGTGGCAATCGTTTTAGATCTGAATTTTTGCTTATGACATCGGAAAAGGATGCTATTCAGAAATTTCGAAAAAGCATAGTCTGCATGCCTCCTTGGCTCAGGGGCAGAGCGTCGCTCTCGTAAAGCGAAGGTCGCAGGTTCGATTCCTGCAGGTGGCAAATTTTTTGATTTCCGTTTCTGATGATCACTATAGATGGACAAATATTATGCAGACCTGCATGAGTTCCCTCGTAGCCACCTTAGCTTAGGGGCAGAGCGTCGCTCTTGTAAAGCGAAGGTCGCAGGTTCGATTCCTGCAGGTGGCAATCGTTTTAGATCTGAATTTTTGCTTATGACATCGGAAAAGGATGCTATTCAGAAATTTCGAAAAAGCTTAGTCTGCATGCCTCCTTGGCTCAGGGGCAGAGCGTCGCTCTCGTAAAGCGAAGGTCGCAGGTTCGATTCCTGCAGGTGGCAAATTTTTTGATTTCCGTTTCTGATGATCACTATAGATCTGCAAATATTATGCAGACCTGCATGAGTTCCCTCGTAGCCACCTTAGCTTAGGGGCAGAGCGTCGCTCTTGTAAAGCGAAGGTCGCAGGTTCGATTCCTGCAGGTGGCAATCGTTTTAGATCTGAATTTTTGCTTATGACATCGGAAAAGGATGCTATTCAGAAATTTCGAAAAAGCATAGTCTGCATGCCTCCTTGGCTCAGGGGCAGAGCGTCGCTCTCGTAAAGCGAAGGTCGCAGGTTCGATTCCTGCAGGTGGCAAATTTTTTGATTTCCGTTTCTGATGATCACTATAGATGGACAAATATTATGCAGACCTGCATGAGTTCCCTCGTAGCCACCTTAGCTTAGGGGCAGAGCGTCGCTCTTGTAAAGCGAAGGTCGCAGGTTCGATTCCTGCAGGTGGCAATCGTTTTAGATCTGAATTTTTGCTTATGACATCGGAAAAGGATGCTATTCAGAAATTTCGAAAAAGCATAGTCTGCATGCCTCCTTGGCTCAGGGGCAGAGCGTCGCTCTCGTAAAGCGAAGGTCGCAGGTTCGATTCCTGCAGGTGGCAAATTTTTTGATTTCCGTTTCTGATGATCACTATAGATGGACAAATATTATGCAGACCTGCATGAGTTCCCTCGTAGCCACCTTAGCTTAGGGGCAGAGCGTCGCTCTTGTAAAGCGAAGGTCGCAGGTTCGATTCCTGCAGGTGGCAATCGTTTTAGATCTGAATTTTTGCTTATGACATCGGAAAAGGATGCTATTCAGAAATTTCGAAAAAGCTTAGTCTGCATGCCTCCTTGGCTCAGGGGCAGAGCGTCGCTCTCGTAAAGCGAAGGTCGCAGGTTCGATTCCTGCAGGTGGCAAATTTTTTGATTTCCGTTTCTGATGATCACTATAGATCTGCAAATATTATGCAGACCTGCATGAGTTCCCTCGTAGCCACCTTAGCTTAGGGGCAGAGCGTCGCTCTTGTAAAGCGAAGGTCGCAGGTTCGATTCCTGCAGGTGGCATTTTTGATTTCCGTTCTGATGATCACTATAGATCTGCAATATTTTTGCTTATGACATCGGAAAAGGATGCTATTCAGAAATTTCGAAAAAGCATAGTCTGCATGCCTCCTTGGCTCAGGGGCAGAGCGTCGCTCTCGTAAAGCGAAGGTCGCAGGTTCGATTCCTGCAGGTGGCAAATTTTTTGATTTCCGTTTCTGATGATCACTATAGATCTGCAAATATTATGCAGACCTGCATGAGTTCCCTCGTAGCCACCTTAGCTTAGGGGCAGAGCGTCGCTCTTGTAAAGCGAAGGTCGCAGGTTCGATTCCTGCAGGTGGCAATCGTTTTAGATCTGAATTTTTGCTTATGACATCGGAAAAGGATGCTATTCAGAAATTTCGAAAAAGCATAGTCTGCATGCCTCCTTGGCTCAGGGGCAGAGCGTCGCTCTCGTAAAGCGAAGGTCGCAGGTTCGATTCCTGCAGGTGGCAAATTTTTTGATTTCCGTTTCTGATGATCACTATAGA
Organism: Allodiplogaster sudhausi; assembly: GCA_945643635.1. Classification (NCBI taxonomy): domain Eukaryota; kingdom Metazoa; phylum Nematoda; class Chromadorea; order Rhabditida; family Diplogasteridae; genus Allodiplogaster; species Allodiplogaster sudhausi. Next base: position 99,474 of record CALZFC010000096.1, on the reverse strand, counting down.
TCTGCAAATATTATGCAGACCTGCATGAGTTCCCTCGTAGCCACCTTAGCTTAGGGGCAGAGCGTCGCTCTTGTAAAGCGAAGGTCGCAGGTTCGATTCCTGCAGGTGGCAATCGTTTTAGATCTGAATTTTTGCTTATGACATCGGAAAAGGATGCTATTCAGAAATTTCGAAAAAGCATAGTCTGCATGCCTCCTTGGCTCAGGGGCAGAGCGTCGCTCTCGTAAAGCGAAGGTCGCAGGTTCGATTCCTGCAGGTGGCAAATTTTTTGATTTCCGTTTCTGATGATCACTATAGATCTGCAAATATTATGCAGACCTGCATGAGTTCCCTCGTAGCCACCTTAGCTTAGGGGCAGAGCGTCGCTCTTGTAAAGCGAAGGTCGCAGGTTCGATTCCTGCAGGTGGCAATCGTTTTAGATCTGAATTTTTGCTTATGACATCGGAAAAGGATGCTATTCAGAAATTTCGAAAAAGCATAGTCTGCATGCCTCCTTGGCTCAGGGGCAGAGCGTCGCTCTCGTAAAGCGAAGGTCGCAGGTTCGATTCCTGCAGGTGGCAAATTTTTTGATTTCCGTTTCTGATGATCACTATAGATCTGCAAATATTATGCAGACCTGCATGAGTTCCCTCGTAGCCACCTTAGCTTAGGGGCAGAGCGTCGCTCTCGTAAAGCGAAGGTCGCAGGTTCGATTCCTGCAGGTGGCAAATTTTTTGATTTCCGTTTCTGATGATCACTATAGATCTGCAAATATTATGCAGACCTGCATGAGTTCCCTCGTAGCCACCTTAGCTTAGGGGCAGAGCGTCGCTCTTGTAAAGCGAAGGTCGCAGGTTCGATTCCTGCAGGTGGCAATCGTTTTAGATCTGAATTTTTGCTTATGACATCGGAAAAGGATGCTATTCAGAAATTTCGAAAAAGCATAGTCTGCATGCCTCCTTGGCTCAGGGGCAGAGCGTCGCTCTCGTAAAGCGAAGGTCGCAGGTTCGATTCCTGCAGGTGGCAAATTTTTTGATTTCCGTTTCTGATGATCACTATAGATGGACAAATATTATGCAGACCTGCATGAGTTCCCTCGTAGCCACCTTAGCTTAGGGGCAGAGCGTCGCTCTTGTAAAGCGAAGGTCGCAGGTTCGATTCCTGCAGGTGGCAATCGTTTTAGATCTGAATTTTTGCTTATGACATCGGAAAAGGATGCTATTCAGAAATTTCGAAAAAGCTTAGTCTGCATGCCTCCTTGGCTCAGGGGCAGAGCGTCGCTCTCGTAAAGCGAAGGTCGCAGGTTCGATTCCTGCAGGTGGCAAATTTTTTGATTTCCGTTTCTGATGATCACTATAGATCTGCAAATATTATGCAGACCTGCATGAGTTCCCTCGTAGCCACCTTAGCTTAGGGGCAGAGCGTCGCTCTTGTAAAGCGAAGGTCGCAGGTTCGATTCCTGCAGGTGGCAATCGTTTTAGATCTGAATTTTTGCTTATGACATCGGAAAAGGATGCTATTCAGAAATTTCGAAAAAGCTTAGTCTGCATGCCTCCTTGGCTCAGGGGCAGAGCGTCGCTCTCGTAAAGCGAAGGTCGCAGGTTCGATTCCTGCAGGTGGCAAATTTTTTGATTTCCGTTTCTGATGATCACTATAGATCTGCAAATATTATGCAGACCTGCATGAGTTCCCTCGTAGCCACCTTAGCTTAGGGGCAGAGCGTCGCTCTTGTAAAGCGAAGGTCGCAGGTTCGATTCCTGCAGGTGGCAATCGTTTTAGATCTGAATTTTTGCTTATGACATCGGAAAAGGATGCTATTCAGAAATTTCGAAAAAGCATAGTCTGCATGCCTCCTTGGCTCAGGGGCAGAGCGTCGCTCTCGTAAAGCGAAGGTCGCAGGTTCGATTCCTGCAGGTGGCAAATTTTTTGATTTCCGTTTCTGATGATCACTATAGATGGACAAATATTATGCAGACCTGCATGAGTTCCCTCGTAGCCACCTTAGCTTAGGGGCAGAGCGTCGCTCTTGTAAAGCGAAGGTCGCAGGTTCGATTCCTGCAGGTGGCAATCGTTTTAGATCTGAATTTTTGCTTATGACATCGGAAAAGGATGCTATTCAGAAATTTCGAAAAAGCTTAGTCTGCATGCCTCCTTGGCTCAGGGGCAGAGCGTCGCTCTCGTAAAGCGAAGGTCGCAGGTTCGATTCCTGCAGGTGGCAAATTTTTTTATTTCCGTTTCTGATGATCACTATAGATCTGCAAATATTATGCAGACCTGCATGAGTTCCCTCGTAGCCACCTTAGCTTAGGGGCAGAGCGTCGCTCTTGTAAAGCGAAGGTCGCAGGTTCGATTCCTGCAGGTGGCAATTTTTTGATTTCCGTTTCTGATGATCACTATAGATCTGCAAATATCTGAATTTTTGCTTATGACATCGGAAAAGGATGCTATTCAGAAATTTCGAAAAAGTTTAGTCTGCATGCCTCCTTGGCTCAGGGGCAGAGCGTCGCTCTCGTAAAGCGAAGGTCGCAGGTTCGATTCCTGCAGGTGGCAAATTTTTTGATTTCCGTTTCTGATGATCACTATAGATCTGCAAATATTATGCAGACCTGCATGAGTTCCCTCGTAGCCACCTTAGCTTAGGGGCAGAGCGTCGCTCTTGTAAAGCGAAGGTCGCAGGTTCGATTCCTGCAGGTGGCAATCGTTTTAGATCTGAATTTTTGCTTATGACATCGGAAAAGGATGCTATTCAGAAATTTCGAAAAAGCATAGTCTGCATGCCTCCTTGGCTCAGGGGCAGAGCGTCGCTCTCGTAAAGCGAAGGTCGCAGGTTCGATTCCTGCAGGTGGCAAATTTTTTGATTTCCGTTTCTGATGATCACTATAGATGGACAAATATTATGCAGACCTGCATGAGTTCCCTCGTAGCCACCTTAGCTTAGGGGCAGAGCGTCGCTCTTGTAAAGCGAAGGTCGCAGGTTCGATTCCTGCAGGTGGCAATCGTTTTAGATCTGAATTTTTGCTTATGACATCGGAAAAGGATGCTATTCAGAAATTTCGAAAAAGCATAGTCTGCATGCCTCCTTGGCTCAGGGGCAGAGCGTCGCTCTCGTAAAGCGAAGGTCGCAGGTTCGATTCCTGCAGGTGGCAAATTTTTTGATTTCCGTTTCTGATGATCACTATAGATCTGCAAATATTATGCAGACCTGCATGAGTTCCCTCGTAGCCACCTTAGCTTAGGGGCAGAGCGTCGCTCTTGTAAAGCGAAGGTCGCAGGTTCGATTCCTGCAGGTGGCAATCGTTTTAGATCTGAATTTTTGCTTATGACATCGGAAAAGGATGCTATTCAGAAATTTCGAAAAAGCATAGTCTGCATGCCTCCTTGGCTCAGGGGCAGAGCGTCGCTCTCGTAAAGCGAAGGTCGCAGGTTCGATTCCTGCAGGTGGCAAATTTTTTGATTTCCGTTTCTGATGATCACTATAGATGGACAAATATTATGCAGACCTGCATGAGTTCCCTCGTAGCCACCTTAGCTTAGGGGCAGAGCGTCGCTCTTGTAAAGCGAAGGTCGCAGGTTCGATTCCTGCAGGTGGCAATCGTTTTAGATCTGAATTTTTGCTTATGACATCGGAAAAGGATGCTATTCAGAAATTTCGAAAAAGCATAGTCTGCATGCCTCCTTGGCTCAGGGGCAGAGCGTCGCTCTCGTAAAGCGAAGGTCGCAGGTTCGATTCCTGCAGGTGGCAAATTTTTTATTTCCGTTTCTGATGATCACTATAGATCTGCAAATATTATGCAGACCTGCATGAGTTCCCTCGTAGCCACCTTAGCTTAGGGGCAGAGCGTCGCTCTTGTAAAGCGAAGGTCGCAGGTTCGATTCCTGCAGGTGGCAAATTTTTTGATTTCCGTTTCTGATGATCACTATAGATCTGCAAATATGAATTTTTGCTTATGACATCGGAAAAGGATGCTATTCAGAAATTTCGAAAAAGCTTAGTCTGCATGCCTCCTTGGCTCAGGGGCAGAGCGTCGCTCTCGTAAAGCGAAGGTCGCAGGTTCGATTCCTGCAGGTGGCAAATTTTTTGATTTCCGTTTCTGATGATCACTATAGATCTGCAAATATTATGCAGACCTGCATGAGTTCCCTCGTAGCCACCTTAGCTTAGGGGCAGAGCGTCGCTCTTGTAAAGCGAAGGTCGCAGGTTCGATTCCTGCAGGTGGCAATCGTTTTAGATCTGAATTTTTGCTTATGACATCGGAAAAGGATGCTATTCAGAAATTTCGAAAAAGCATAGTCTGCATGCCTCCTTGGCTCAGGGGCAGAGCGTCGCTCTCGTAAAGCGAAGGTCGCAGGTTCGATTCCTGCAGGTGGCAAATTTTTTGATTTCCGTTTCTGATGATCACTATAGATGGACAAATATTATGCAGACCTGCATGAGTTCCCTCGTAGCCACCTTAGCTTAGGGGCAGAGCGTCGCTCTTGTAAAGCGAAGGTCGCAGGTTCGATTCCTGCAGGTGGCAATCGTTTTAGATCTGAATTTTTGCTTATGACATCGGAAAAGGATGCTATTCAGAAATTTCGAAAAAGCATAGTCTGCATGCCTCCTTGGCTCAGGGGCAGAGCGTCGCTCTCGTAAAGCGAAGGTCGCAGGTTCGATTCCTGCAGGTGGCAAATTTTTTGATTTCCGTTTCTGATGATCACTATAGATGGACAAATATTATGCAGACCTGCATGAGTTCCCTCGTAGCCACCTTAGCTTAGGGGCAGAGCGTCGCTCTTGTAAAGCGAAGGTCGCAGGTTCGATTCCTGCAGGTGGCAATCGTTTTAGATCTGAATTTTTGCTTATGACATCGGAAAAGGATGCTATTCAGAAATTTCGAAAAAGCTTAGTCTGCATGCCTCCTTGGCTCAGGGGCAGAGCGTCGCTCTCGTAAAGCGAAGGTCGCAGGTTCGATTCCTGCAGGTGGCAAATTTTTTGATTTCCGTTTCTGATGATCACTATAGATCTGCAAATATTATGCAGACCTGCATGAGTTCCCTCGTAGCCACCTTAGCTTAGGGGCAGAGCGTCGCTCTTGTAAAGCGAAGGTCGCAGGTTCGATTCCTGCAGGTGGCAATTTTTTGATTTCCGTTCTGATGATCACTATAGATCTGATCTTTTTGCTTATGACATCGGAAAAGGATGCTATTCAGAAATTTCGAAAAAGCTTAGTCTGCATGCCTCCTTGGCTCAGGGGCAGAGCGTCGCTCTCGTAAAGCGAAGGTCGCAGGTTCGATTCCTGCAGGTGGCAAATTTTTTGATTTCCGTTTCTGATGATCACTATAGATCTGCAAATATTATGCAGACCTGCATGAGTTCCCTCGTAGCCACCTTAGCTTAGGGGCAGAGCGTCGCTCTTGTAAAGCGAAGGTCGCAGGTTCGATTCCTGCAGGTGGCAATCGTTTTAGATCTGAATTTTTGCTTATGACATCGGAAAAGGATGCTATTCAGAAATTTCGAAAAAGCATAGTCTGCATGCCTCCTTGGCTCAGGGGCAGAGCGTCGCTCTCGTAAAGCGAAGGTCGCAGGTTCGATTCCTGCAGGTGGCAAATTTTTTGATTTCCGTTTCTGATGATCACTATAGATGGACAAATATTATGCAGACCTGCATGAGTTCCCTCGTAGCCACCTTAGCTTAGGGGCAGAGCGTCGCTCTTGTAAAGCGAAGGTCGCAGGTTCGATTCCTGCAGGTGGCAATCGTTTTAGATCTGAATTTTTGCTTATGACATCGGAAAAGGATGCTATTCAGAAATTTCGAAAAAGCTTAGTCTGCATGCCTCCTTGGCTCAGGGGCAGAGCGTCGCTCTCGTAAAGCGAAGGTCGCAGGTTCGATTCCTGCAGGTGGCAAATTTTTTGATTTCCGTTTCTGATGATCACTATAGATCTGCAAATATTATGCAGACCTGCATGAGTTCCCTCGTAGCCACCTTAGCTTAGGGGCAGAGCGTCGCTCTTGTAAAGCGAAGGTCGCAGGTTCGATTCCTGCAGGTGGCAATCGTTTTAGATCTGAATTTTTGCTTATGACATCGGAAAAGGATGCTATTCAGAAATTTCGAAAAAGCATAGTCTGCATGCCTCCTTGGCTCAGGGGCAGAGCGTCGCTCTCGTAAAGCGAAGGTCGCAGGTTCGATTCCTGCAGGTGGCAAATTTTTTGATTTCCGTTTCTGATGATCACTATAGATGGACAAATATTATGCAGACCTGCATGAGTTCCCTCGTAGCCACCTTAGCTTAGGGGCAGAGCGTCGCTCTTGTAAAGCGAAGGTCGCAGGTTCGATTCCTGCAGGTGGCAATCGTTTTAGATCTGAATTTTTGCTTATGACATCGGAAAAGGATGCTATTCAGAAATTTCGAAAAAGCTTAGTCTGCATGCCTCCTTGGCTCAGGGGCAGAGCGTCGCTCTCGTAAAGCGAAGGTCGCAGGTTCGATTCCTGCAGGTGGCAAATTTTTTTATTTCCGTTTCTGATGATCACTATAGATCTGCAAATATTATGCAGACCTGCATGAGTTCCCTCGTAGCCACCTTAGCTTAGGGGCAGAGCGTCGCTCTTGTAAAGCGAAGGTCGCAGGTTCGATTCCTGCAGGTGGCAAATTTTTTGATTTCCGTTTCTGATGATCACTATAGATCTGCAAATATCTGAATTTTTGCTTATGACATCGGAAAAGGATGCTATTCAGAAATTTCGAAAAAGCTTAGTCTGCATGCCTCCTTGGCTCAGGGGCAGAGCGTCGCTCTCGTAAAGCGAAGGTCGCAGGTTCGATTCCTGCAGGTGGCAAATTTTTTGATTTCCGTTTCTGATGATCACTATAGATCTGCAAATATTATGCAGACCTGCATGAGTTCCCTCGTAGCCACCTTAGCTTAGGGGCAGAGCGTCGCTCTTGTAAAGCGAAGGTCGCAGGTTCGATTCCTGCAGGTGGCAATCGTTTTAGATCTGAATTTTTGCTTATGACATCGGAAAAGGATGCTATTCAGAAATTTCGAAAAAGCATAGTCTGCATGCCTCCTTGGCTCAGGGGCAGAGCGTCGCTCTCGTAAAGCGAAGGTCGCAGGTTCGATTCCTGCAGGTGGCAAATTTTTTGATTTCCGTTTCTGATGATCACTATAGATGGACAAATATTATGCAGACCTGCATGAGTTCCCTCGTAGCCACCTTAGCTTAGGGGCAGAGCGTCGCTCTTGTAAAGCGAAGGTCGCAGGTTCGATTCCTGCAGGTGGCAATCGTTTTAGATCTGAATTTTTGCTTATGACATCGGAAAAGGATGCTATTCAGAAATTTCGAAAAAGCTTAGTCTGCATGCCTCCTTGGCTCAGGGGCAGAGCGTCGCTCTCGTAAAGCGAAGGTCGCAGGTTCGATTCCTGCAGGTGGCAAATTTTTTGATTTCCGTTTCTGATGATCACTATAGATCTGCAAATATTATGCAGACCTGCATGAGTTCCCTCGTAGCCACCTTAGCTTAGGGGCAGAGCGTCGCTCTTGTAAAGCGAAGGTCGCAGGTTCGATTCCTGCAGGTGGCAATCGTTTTAGATCTGAATTTTTGCTTATGACATCGGAAAAGGATGCTATTCAGAAATTTCGAAAAAGCATAGTCTGCATGCCTCCTTGGCTCAGGGGCAGAGCGTCGCTCTCGTAAAGCGAAGGTCGCAGGTTCGATTCCTGCAGGTGGCAAATTTTTTGATTTCCGTTTCTGATGATCACTATAGATGGACAAATATTATGCAGACCTGCATGAGTTCCCTCGTAGCCACCTTAGCTTAGGGGCAGAGCGTCGCTCTTGTAAAGCGAAGGTCGCAGGTTCGATTCCTGCAGGTGGCAATCGTTTTAGATCTGAATTTTTGCTTATGACATCGGAAAAGGATGCTATTCAGAAATTTCGAAAAAGCATAGTCTGCATGCCTCCTTGGCTCAGGGGCAGAGCGTCGCTCTCGTAAAGCGAAGGTCGCAGGTTCGATTCCTGCAGGTGGCAAATTTTTTGATTTCCGTTTCTGATGATACACTATAGATGGACAAATATTATGCAGACCTGCATGAGTTCCCTCGTAGCCACCTTAGCTTAGGGGCAGAGCGTCGCTCTTGTAAAGCGAAGGTCGCAGGTTCGATTCCTGCAGGTGGCAATCGTTTTAGATCTGAATTTTTGCTTATGACATCGGAAAAGGATGCTATTCAGAAATTTCGAAAAAGCTTAGTCTGCATGCCTCCTTGGCTCAGGGGCAGAGCGTCGCTCTCGTAAAGCGAAGGTCGCAGGTTCGATTCCTGCAGGTGGCAAATTTTTTGATTTCCGTTTCTGATGATCACTATAGATCTGCAAATATTATGCAGACCTGCATGAGTTCCCTCGTAGCCACCTTAGCTTAGGGGCAGAGCGTCGCTCTTGTAAAGCGAAGGTCGCAGGTTCGATTCCTGCAGGTGGCAAATTTTTTGATTTCCGTTTCTGATGATTATAGATCTGAATTTTTGCTTATGACATCGGAAAAGGATGCTATTCAGAAATTTCGAAAAAGTTTAGTCTGCATGCCTCCTTGGCTCAGGGGCAGAGCGTCGCTCTCGTAAAGCGAAGGTCGCAGGTTCGATTCCTGCAGGTGGCAAATTTTTTGATTTCCGTTTCTGATGATCACTATAGATCTGCAAATATTATGCAGACCTGCATGAGTTCCCTCGTAGCCACCTTAGCTTAGGGGCAGAGCGTCGCTCTTGTAAAGCGAAGGTCGCAGGTTCGATTCCTGCAGGTGGCAATCGTTTTAGATCTGAATTTTTGCTTATGACATCGGAAAAGGATGCTATTCAGAAATTTCGAAAAAGCATAGTCTGCATGCCTCCTTGGCTCAGGGGCAGAGCGTCGCTCTCGTAAAGCGAAGGTCGCAGGTTCGATTCCTGCAGGTGGCAAATTTTTTGATTTCCGTTTCTGATGATCACTATAGATCTGCAAATATTATGCAGACCTGCATGAGTTCCCTCGTAGCCACCTTAGCTTAGGGGCAGAGCGTCGCTCTTGTAAAGCGAAGGTCGCAGGTTCGATTCCTGCAGGTGGCAATCGTTTTAGATCTGAATTTTTGCTTATGACATCGGAAAAGGATGCTATTCAGAAATTTCGAAAAAGCATAGTCTGCATGCCTCCTTGGCTCAGGGGCAGAGCGTCGCTCTCGTAAAGCGAAGGTCGCAGGTTCGATTCCTGCAGGTGGCAAATTTTTTGATTTCCGTTTCTGATGATCACTATAGATGGACAAATATTATGCAGACCTGCATGAGTTCCCTCGTAGCCACCTTAGCTTAGGGGCAGAGCGTCGCTCTTGTAAAGCGAAGGTCGCAGGTTCGATTCCTGCAGGTGGCAATCGTTTTAGATCTGAATTTTTGCTTATGACATCGGAAAAGGATGCTATTCAGAAATTTCGAAAAAGCATAGTCTGCATGCCTCCTTGGCTCAGGGGCAGAGCGTCGCTCTCGTAAAGCGAAGGTCGCAGGTTCGATTCCTGCAGGTGGCAAATTTTTTGATTTCCGTTTCTGATGTCACTATAGATGGACAAATATTATGCAGACCTGCATGAGTTCCCTCGTAGCCACCTTAGCTTAGGGGCAGAGCGTCGCTCTTGTAAAGCGAAGGTCGCAGGTTCGATTCCTGCAGGTGGCAATCGTTTTAGATCTGAATTTTTGCTTATGACATCGGAAAAGGATGCTATTCAGAAATTTCGAAAAAGCATAGTCTGCATGCCTCCTTGGCTCAGGGGCAGAGCGTCGCTCTCGTAAAGCGAAGGTCGCAGGTTCGATTCCTGCAGGTGGCAAATTTTTTGATTTCCGTTTCTGATGATCACTATAGATCTGCAAATATTATGCAGACCTGCATGAGTTCCCTCGTAGCCACCTTAGCTTAGGGGCAGAGCGTCGCTCTTGTAAAGCGAAGGTCGCAGGTTCGATTCCTGCAGGTGGCAATCGTTTTAGATCTGAATTTTTGCTTATGACATCGGAAAAGGATGCTATTCAGAAATTTCGAAAAAGCATAGTCTGCATGCCTCCTTGGCTCAGGGGCAGAGCGTCGCTCTCGTAAAGCGAAGGTCGCAGGTTCGATTCCTGCAGGTGGCAAATTTTTTGATTTCCGTTTCTGATGATCACTATAGATCTGCAAATATTATGCAGACCTGCATGAGTTCCCTCGTAGCCACCTTAGCTTAGGGGCAGAGCGTCGCTCTTGTAAAGCGAAGGTCGCAGGTTCGATTCCTGCAGGTGGCAATCGTTTTAGATCTGAATTTTTGCTTATGACATCGGAAAAGGATGCTATTCAGAAATTTCGAAAAAGCTTAGTCTGCATGCCTCCTTGGCTCAGGGGCAGAGCGTCGCTCTCGTAAAGCGAAGGTCGCAGGTTCGATTCCTGCAGGTGGCAAATTTTTTGATTTCCGTTTCTGATGATCACTATAGATCTGCAAATATTATGCAGACCTGCATGAGTTCCCTCGTAGCCACCTTAGCTTAGGGGCAGAGCGTCGCTCTTGTAAAGCGAAGGTCGCAGGTTCGATTCCTGCAGGTGGCAAATTTTTTGATTTCGTTTCTGATGATCACTATAGATCTGAATTTTTGCTTATGACATCGGAAAAGGATGCTATTCAGAAATTTCGAAAAAGCTTAGTCTGCATGCCTCCTTGGCTCAGGGGCAGAGCGTCGCTCTCGTAAAGCGAAGGTCGCAGGTTCGATTCCTGCAGGTGGCAAATTTTTTGATTTCCGTTTCTGATGATCACTATAGATCTGCAAATATTATGCAGACCTGCATGAGTTCCCTCGTAGCCACCTTAGCTTAGGGGCAGAGCGTCGCTCTTGTAAAGCGAAGGTCGCAGGTTCGATTCCTGCAGGTGGCAATCGTTTTAGATCTGAATTTTTGCTTATGACATCGGAAAAGGATGCTATTCAGAAATTTCGAAAAAGCATAGTCTGCATGCCTCCTTGGCTCAGGGGCAGAGCGTCGCTCTCGTAAAGCGAAGGTCGCAGGTTCGATTCCTGCAGGTGGCAAATTTTTTGATTTCCGTTTCTGATGATCACTATAGATCTGCAAATATTATGCAGACCTGCATGAGTTCCCTCGTAGCCACCTTAGCTTAGGGGCAGAGCGTCGCTCTTGTAAAGCGAAGGTCGCAGGTTCGATTCCTGCAGGTGGCAATCGTTTTAGATCTGAATTTTTGCTTATGACATCGGAAAAGGATGCTATTCAGAAATTTCGAAAAAGCATAGTCTGCATGCCTCCTTGGCTCAGGGGCAGAGCGTCGCTCTTGTAAAGCGAAGGTCGCAGGTTCGATTCCTGCAGGTGGCAATCGTTTTAGATCTGAATTTTTGCTTATGACATCGGAAAAGGATGCTATTCAGAAATTTCGAAAAAGCTTAGTCTGCATGCCTCCTTGGCTCAGGGGCAGAGCGTCGCTCTCGTAAAGCGAAGGTCGCAGGTTCGATTCCTGCAGGTGGCAAATTTTTTGATTTCCGTTTCTGATGATCACTATAGATCTGCAAATATTATGCAGACCTGCATGAGTTCCCTCGTAGCCACCTTAGCTTAGGGGCAGAGCGTCGCTCTTGTAAAGCGAAGGTCGCAGGTTCGATTCCTGCAGGTGGCAATCGTTTTAGATCTGAATTTTTGCTTATGACATCGGAAAAGGATGCTATTCAGAAATTTCGAAAAAGCATAGTCTGCATGCCTCCTTGGCTCAGGGGCAGAGCGTCGCTCTCGTAAAGCGAAGGTCGCAGGTTCGATTCCTGCAGGTGGCAAATTTTTTGATTTCCGTTTCTGATGATCACTATAGATCTGCAAATATTATGCAGACCTGCATGAGTTCCCTCGTAGCCACCTTAGCTTAGGGGCAGAGCGTCGCTCTTGTAAAGCGAAGGTCGCAGGTTCGATTCCTGCAGGTGGCAATCGTTTTAGATCTGAATTTTTGCTTATGACATCGGAAAAGGATGCTATTCAGAAATTTCGAAAAAGCATAGTCTGCATGCCTCCTTGGCTCAGGGGCAGAGCGTCGCTCTCGTAAAGCGAAGGTCGCAGGTTCGATTCCTGCAGGTGGCAAATTTTTTGATTTCCGTTTCTGATGATCACTATAGATCTGCAAATATTATGCAGACCTGCATGAGTTCCCTCGTAGCCACCTTAGCTTAGGGGCAGAGCGTCGCTCTTGTAAAGCGAAGGTCGCAGGTTCGATTCCTGCAGGTGGCATTTTTGATTTCCGTTTCTGATGATCACTAGATCTGCAAATATTCTGAATTTTTGCTTATGACATCGGAAAAGGATGCTATTCAGAAATTTCGAAAAAGCTTAGTCTGCATGCCTCCTTGGCTCAGGGGCAGAGCGTCGCTCTCGTAAAGCGAAGGTCGCAGGTTCGATTCCTGCAGGTGGCAAATTTTTTGATTTCCGTTTCTGATGATCACTATAGATCTGCAAATATTATGCAGACCTGCATGAGTTCCCTCGTAGCCACCTTAGCTTAGGGGCAGAGCGTCGCTCTTGTAAAGCGAAGGTCGCAGGTTCGATTCCTGCAGGTGGCAATCGTTTTAGATCTGAATTTTTGCTTATGACATCGGAAAAGGATGCTATTCAGAAATTTCGAAAAAGCATAGTCTGCATGCCTCCTTGGCTCAGGGGCAGAGCGTCGCTCTCGTAAAGCGAAGGTCGCAGGTTCGATTCCTGCAGGTGGCAAATTTTTTGATTTCCGTTTCTGATGATCACTATAGATCTGCAAATATTATGCAGACCTGCATGAGTTCCCTCGTAGCCACCTTAGCTTAGGGGCAGAGCGTCGCTCTTGTAAAGCGAAGGTCGCAGGTTCGATTCCTGCAGGTGGCAATCGTTTTAGATCTGAATTTTTGCTTATGACATCGGAAAAGGATGCTATTCAGAAATTTCGAAAAAGCATAGTCTGCATGCCTCCTTGGCTCAGGGGCAGAGCGTCGCTCTCGTAAAGCGAAGGTCGCAGGTTCGATTCCTGCAGGTGGCAAATTTTTTGATTTCCGTTTCTGATGATCACTATAGATGGACAAATATTATGCAGACCTGCATGAGTTCCCTCGTAGCCACCTTAGCTTAGGGGCAGAGCGTCGCTCTTGTAAAGCGAAGGTCGCAGGTTCGATTCCTGCAGGTGGCAATCGTTTTAGATCTGAATTTTTGCTTATGACATCGGAAAAGGATGCTATTCAGAAATTTCGAAAAAGCATAGTCTGCATGCCTCCTTGGCTCAGGGGCAGAGCGTCGCTCTCGTAAAGCGAAGGTCGCAGGTTCGATTCCTGCAGGTGGCAAATTTTTTGATTTCCGTTTCTGATGATCACTATAGATGGACAAATATTATGCAGACCTGCATGAGTTCCCTCGTAGCCACCTTAGCTTAGGGGCAGAGCGTCGCTCTTGTAAAGCGAAGGTCGCAGGTTCGATTCCTGCAGGTGGCAATCGTTTTAGATCTGAATTTTTGCTTATGACATCGGAAAAGGATGCTATTCAGAAATTTCGAAAAAGCATAGTCTGCATGCCTCCTTGGCTCAGGGGCAGAGCGTCGCTCTCGTAAAGCGAAGGTCGCAGGTTCGATTCCTGCAGGTGGCAAATTTTTTGATTTCCGTTTCTGATGATCACTATAGATCTGCAAATATTATGCAGACCTGCATGAGTTCCCTCGTAGCCACCTTAGCTTAGGGGCAGAGCGTCGCTCTTGTAAAGCGAAGGTCGCAGGTTCGATTCCTGCAGGTGGCAATCGTTTTAGATCTGAATTTTTGCTTATGACATCGGAAAAGGATGCTATTCAGAAATTTCGAAAAAGCATAGTCTGCATGCCTCCTTGGCTCAGGGGCAGAGCGTCGCTCTCGTAAAGCGAAGGTCGCAGGTTCGATTCCTGCAGGTGGCAAATTTTTTGATTTCCGTTTCTGATGATCACTATAGATCTGCAAATATTATGCAGACCTGCATGAGTTCCCTCGTAGCCACCTTAGCTTAGGGGCAGAGCGTCGCTCTTGTAAAGCGAAGGTCGCAGGTTCGATTCCTGCAGGTGGCAATCGTTTTAGATCTGAATTTTTGCTTATGACATCGGAAAAGGATGCTATTCAGAAATTTCGAAAAAGCATAGTCTGCATGCCTCCTTGGCTCAGGGGCAGAGCGTCGCTCTCGTAAAGCGAAGGTCGCAGGTTCGATTCCTGCAGGTGGCAAATTTTTTGATTTCCGTTTCTGATGATCACTATAGATGGACAAATATTATGCAGACCTGCATGAGTTCCCTCGTAGCCACCTTAGCTTAGGGGCAGAGCGTCGCTCTTGTAAAGCGAAGGTCGCAGGTTCGATTCCTGCAGGTGGCAATCGTTTTAGATCTGAATTTTTGCTTATGACATCGGAAAAGGATGCTATTCAGAAATTTCGAAAAAGCATAGTCTGCATGCCTCCTTGGCTCAGGGGCAGAGCGTCGCTCTCGTAAAGCGAAGGTCGCAGGTTCGATTCCTGCAGGTGGCAAATTTTTTGATTTCCGTTTCTGATGATCACTATAGATGGACAAATATTATGCAGACCTGCATGAGTTCCCTCGTAGCCACCTTAGCTTAGGGGCAGAGCGTCGCTCTTGTAAAGCGAAGGTCGCAGGTTCGATTCCTGCAGGTGGCAATCGTTTTAGATCTGAATTTTTGCTTATGACATCGGAAAAGGATGCTATTCAGAAATTTCGAAAAAGCATAGTCTGCATGCCTCCTTGGCTCAGGGGCAGAGCGTCGCTCTCGTAAAGCGAAGGTCGCAGGTTCGATTCCTGCAGGTGGCAAATTTTTTGATTTCCGTTTCTGATGATCACTATAGATCTGCAAATATTATGCAGACCTGCATGAGTTCCCTCGTAGCCACCTTAGCTTAGGGGCAGAGCGTCGCTCTTGTAAAGCGAAGGTCGCAGGTTCGATTCCTGCAGGTGGCAAATTTTTTGATTTCCGTTTCTGATGATCACTATAGAGATCTGAATTTTTGCTTATGACATCGGAAAAGGATGCTATTCAGAAATTTCGAAAAAGCATAGTCTGCATGCCTCCTTGGCTCAGGGGCAGAGCGTCGCTCTCGTAAAGCGAAGGTCGCAGGTTCGATTCCTGCAGGTGGCAAATTTTTTGATTTCCGTTTCTGATGATCACTATAGATCTGCAAATATTATGCAGACCTGCATGAGTTCCCTCGTAGCCACCTTAGCTTAGGGGCAGAGCGTCGCTCTTGTAAAGCGAAGGTCGCAGGTTCGATTCCTGCAGGTGGCAATCGTTTTAGATCTGAATTTTTGCTTATGACATCGGAAAAGGATGCTATTCAGAAATTTCGAAAAAGCATAGTCTGCATGCCTCCTTGGCTCAGGGGCAGAGCGTCGCTCTCGTAAAGCGAAGGTCGCAGGTTCGATTCCTGCAGGTGGCAAATTTTTTGATTTCCGTTTCTGATGATCACTATAGATGGACAAATATTATGCAGACCTGCATGAGTTCCCTCGTAGCCACCTTAGCTTAGGGGCAGAGCGTCGCTCTTGTAAAGCGAAGGTCGCAGGTTCGATTCCTGCAGGTGGCAATCGTTTTAGATCTGAATTTTTGCTTATGACATCGGAAAAGGATGCTATTCAGAAATTTCGAAAAAGCTTAGTCTGCATGCCTCCTTGGCTCAGGGGCAGAGCGTCGCTCTCGTAAAGCGAAGGTCGCAGGTTCGATTCCTGCAGGTGGCAAATTTTTTGATTTCCGTTTCTGATGATCACTATAGATCTGCAAATATTATGCAGACCTGCATGAGTTCCCTCGTAGCCACCTTAGCTTAGGGGCAGAGCGTCGCTCTTGTAAAGCGAAGGTCGCAGGTTCGATTCCTGCAGGTGGCAATCGTTTTAGATCTGAATTTTTGCTTATGACATCGGAAAAGGATGCTATTCAGAAATTTCGAAAAAGCATAGTCTGCATGCCTCCTTGGCTCAGGGGCAGAGCGTCGCTCTCGTAAAGCGAAGGTCGCAGGTTCGATTCCTGCAGGTGGCAAATTTTTTGATTTCCGTTTCTGATGATCACTATAGATGGACAAATATTATGCAGACCTGCATGAGTTCCCTCGTAGCCACCTTAGCTTAGGGGCAGAGCGTCGCTCTTGTAAAGCGAAGGTCGCAGGTTCGATTCCTGCAGGTGGCAATCGTTTTAGATCTGAATTTTTGCTTATGACATCGGAAAAGGATGCTATTCAGAAATTTCGAAAAAGCATAGTCTGCATGCCTCCTTGGCTCAGGGGCAGAGCGTCGCTCTCGTAAAGCGAAGGTCGCAGGTTCGATTCCTGCAGGTGGCAAATTTTTTGATTTCCGTTTCTGATGATCACTATAGATGGACAAATATTATGCAGACCTGCATGAGTTCCCTCGTAGCCACCTTAGCTTAGGGGCAGAGCGTCGCTCTTGTAAAGCGAAGGTCGCAGGTTCGATTCCTGCAGGTGGCAATCGTTTTAGATCTGAATTTTTGCTTATGACATCGGAAAAGGATGCTATTCAGAAATTTCGAAAAAGCTTAGTCTGCATGCCTCCTTGGCTCAGGGGCAGAGCGTCGCTCTCGTAAAGCGAAGGTCGCAGGTTCGATTCCTGCAGGTGGCAAATTTTTTATTTCCGTTTCTGATGATCACTATAGATCTGCAAATATTATGCAGACCTGCATGAGTTCCCTCGTAGCCACCTTAGCTTAGGGGCAGAGCGTCGCTCTTGTAAAGCGAAGGTCGCAGGTTCGATTCCTGCAGGTGGCAAATTTTTGATTTCCGTTTCTGATGATCACTATAGATCTGAATTTTTGCTTATGACATCGGAAAAGGATGCTATTCAGAAATTTCGAAAAAGCTTAGTCTGCATGCCTCCTTGGCTCAGGGGCAGAGCGTCGCTCTCGTAAAGCGAAGGTCGCAGGTTCGATTCCTGCAGGTGGCAAATTTTTTGATTTCCGTTTCTGATGATCACTATAGATCTGCAAATATTATGCAGACCTGCATGAGTTCCCTCGTAGCCACCTTAGCTTAGGGGCAGAGCGTCGCTCTTGTAAAGCGAAGGTCGCAGGTTCGATTCCTGCAGGTGGCAATCGTTTTAGATCTGAATTTTTGCTTATGACATCGGAAAAGGATGCTATTCAGAAATTTCGAAAAAGCATAGTCTGCATGCCTCCTTGGCTCAGGGGCAGAGCGTCGCTCTCGTAAAGCGAAGGTCGCAGGTTCGATTCCTGCAGGTGGCAAATTTTTTGATTTCCGTTTCTGATGATCACTATAGATGGCAAATATTATGCAGACCTGCATGAGTTCCCTCGTAGCCACCTTAGCTTAGGGGCAGAGCGTCGCTCTTGTAAAGCGAAGGTCGCAGGTTCGATTCCTGCAGGTGGCAATCGTTTTAGATCTGAATTTTTGCTTATGACATCGGAAAAGGATGCTATTCAGAAATTTCGAAAAAGCATAGTCTGCATGCCTCCTTGGCTCAGGGGCAGAGCGTCGCTCTCGTAAAGCGAAGGTCGCAGGTTCGATTCCTGCAGGTGGCAAATTTTTTGATTTCCGTTTCTGATGATCACTATAGATGGCAAATATTATGCAGACCTGCATGAGTTCCCTCGTAGCCACCTTAGCTTAGGGGCAGAGCGTCGCTCTTGTAAAGCGAAGGTCGCAGGTTCGATTCCTGCAGGTGGCAATCGTTTTAGATCTGAATTTTTGCTTATGACATCGGAAAAGGATGCTATTCAGAAATTTCGAAAAAGCATAGTCTGCATGCCTCCTTGGCTCAGGGGCAGAGCGTCGCTCTCGTAAAGCGAAGGTCGCAGGTTCGATTCCTGCAGGTGGCAAATTTTTTGATTTCCGTTTCTGATGATCACTATAGATCTGCAAATATTATGCAGACCTGCATGAGTTCCCTCGTAGCCACCTTAGCTTAGGGGCAGAGCGTCGCTCTTGTAAAGCGAAGGTCGCAGGTTCGATTCCTGCAGGTGGCAATCGTTTTAGATCTGAATTTTTGCTTATGACATCGGAAAAGGATGCTATTCAGAAATTTCGAAAAAGCATAGTCTGCATGCCTCCTTGGCTCAGGGGCAGAGCGTCGCTCTCGTAAAGCGAAGGTCGCAGGTTCGATTCCTGCAGGTGGCAAATTTTTTGATTTCCGTTTCTGATGATCACTATAGATGGACAAATATTATGCAGACCTGCATGAGTTCCCTCGTAGCCACCTTAGCTTAGGGGCAGAGCGTCGCTCTTGTAAAGCGAAGGTCGCAGGTTCGATTCCTGCAGGTGGCAATCGTTTTAGATCTGAATTTTTGCTTATGACATCGGAAAAGGATGCTATTCAGAAATTTCGAAAAAGCATAGTCTGCATGCCTCCTTGGCTCAGGGGCAGAGCGTCGCTCTCGTAAAGCGAAGGTCGCAGGTTCGATTCCTGCAGGTGGCAAATTTTTTGATTTCCGTTTCTGATGATCACTATAGATCTGCAAATATTATGCAGACCTGCATGAGTTCCCTCGTAGCCACCTTAGCTTAGGGGCAGAGCGTCGCTCTTGTAAAGCGAAGGTCGCAGGTTCGATTCCTGCAGGTGGCAATCGTTTTAGATCTGAATTTTTGCTTATGACATCGGAAAAGGATGCTATTCAGAAATTTCGAAAAAGCATAGTCTGCATGCCTCCTTGGCTCAGGGGCAGAGCGTCGCTCTCGTAAAGCGAAGGTCGCAGGTTCGATTCCTGCAGGTGGCAAATTTTTTGATTTCCGTTTCTGATGATCACTATAGATCTGCAAATATTATGCAGACCTGCATGAGTTCCCTCGTAGCCACCTTAGCTTAGGGGCAGAGCGTCGCTCTTGTAAAGCGAAGGTCGCAGGTTCGATTCCTGCAGGTGGCAATCGTTTTAGATCTGAATTTTTGCTTATGACATCGGAAAAGGATGCTATTCAGAAATTTCGAAAAAGCATAGTCTGCATGCCTCCTTGGCTCAGGGGCAGAGCGTCGCTCTCGTAAAGCGAAGGTCGCAGGTTCGATTCCTGCAGGTGGCAAATTTTTTGATTTCCGTTTCTGATGATCACTATAGATGGACAAATATTATGCAGACCTGCATGAGTTCCCTCGTAGCCACCTTAGCTTAGGGGCAGAGCGTCGCTCTTGTAAAGCGAAGGTCGCAGGTTCGATTCCTGCAGGTGGCAATCGTTTTAGATCTGAATTTTTGCTTATGACATCGGAAAAGGATGCTATTCAGAAATTTCGAAAAAGCATAGTCTGCATGCCTCCTTGGCTCAGGGGCAGAGCGTCGCTCTCGTAAAGCGAAGGTCGCAGGTTCGATTCCTGCAGGTGGCAAATTTTTTGATTTCCGTTTCTGATGATCACTATAGATGGACAAATATTATGCAGACCTGCATGAGTTCCCTCGTAGCCACCTTAGCTTAGGGGCAGAGCGTCGCTCTTGTAAAGCGAAGGTCGCAGGTTCGATTCCTGCAGGTGGCAATCGTTTTAGATCTGAATTTTTGCTTATGACATCGGAAAAGGATGCTATTCAGAAATTTCGAAAAAGCATAGTCTGCATGCCTCCTTGGCTCAGGGGCAGAGCGTCGCTCTCGTAAAGCGAAGGTCGCAGGTTCGATTCCTGCAGGTGGCAAATTTTTTGATTTCCGTTTCTGATGATCACTATAGATCTGCAAATATTATGCAGACCTGCATGAGTTCCCTCGTAGCCACCTTAGCTTAGGGGCAGAGCGTCGCTCTTGTAAAGCGAAGGTCGCAGGTTCGATTCCTGCAGGTGGCAATCGTTTTAGATCTGAATTTTTGCTTATGACATCGGAAAAGGATGCTATTCAGAAATTTCGAAAAAGCATAGTCTGCATGCCTCCTTGGCTCAGGGGCAGAGCGTCGCTCTCGTAAAGCGAAGGTCGCAGGTTCGATTCCTGCAGGTGGCAAATTTTTTGATTTCCGTTTCTGATGATCACTATAGATGGACAAATATTATGCAGACCTGCATGAGTTCCCTCGTAGCCACCTTAGCTTAGGGGCAGAGCGTCGCTCTTGTAAAGCGAAGGTCGCAGGTTCGATTCCTGCAGGTGGCAATCGTTTTAGATCTGAATTTTTGCTTATGACATCGGAAAAGGATGCTATTCAGAAATTTCGAAAAAGCATAGTCTGCATGCCTCCTTGGCTCAGGGGCAGAGCGTCGCTCTCGTAAAGCGAAGGTCGCAGGTTCGATTCCTGCAGGTGGCAAATTTTTTGATTCCCGTTTCTGATGATCACTATAGATGGACAAATATTATGCAGACCTGCATGAGTTCCCTCGTAGCCACCTTAGCTTAGGGGCAGAGCGTCGCTCTTGTAAAGCGAAGGTCGCAGGTTCGATTCCTGCAGGTGGCAATCGTTTTAGATCTGAATTTTTGCTTATGACATCGGAAAAGGATGCTATTCAGAAATTTCGAAAAAGCTTAGTCTGCATGCCTCCTTGGCTCAGGGGCAGAGCGTCGCTCTCGTAAAGCGAAGGTCGCAGGTTCGATTCCTGCAGGTGGCAAATTTTTTGATTTCCGTTTCTGATGATCACTATAGATCTGCAAATATTATGCAGACCTGCATGAGTTCCCTCGTAGCCACCTTAGCTTAGGGGCAGAGCGTCGCTCTTGTAAAGCGAAGGTCGCAGGTTCGATTCCTGCAGGTGGCAAATTTTTGATTTCCGTTTCTGATGATCACTATAGATCTGATCTGAATTTTTGCTTATGACATCGGAAAAGGATGCTATTCAGAAATTTCGAAAAAGCATAGTCTGCATGCCTCCTTGGCTCAGGGGCAGAGCGTCGCTCTCGTAAAGCGAAGGTCGCAGGTTCGATTCCTGCAGGTGGCAAATTTTTTGATTTCCGTTTCTGATGATCACTATAGATCTGCAAATATTATGCAGACCTGCATGAGTTCCCTCGTAGCCACCTTAGCTTAGGGGCAGAGCGTCGCTCTTGTAAAGCGAAGGTCGCAGGTTCGATTCCTGCAGGTGGCAATCGTTTTAGATCTGAATTTTTGCTTATGACATCGGAAAAGGATGCTATTCAGAAATTTCGAAAAAGCATAGTCTGCATGCCTCCTTGGCTCAGGGGCAGAGCGTCGCTCTCGTAAAGCGAAGGTCGCAGGTTCGATTCCTGCAGGTGGCAATCGTTTTAGATCTGAATTTTTGCTTATGACATCGGAAAAGGATGCTATTCAGAAATTTCGAAAAAGCATAGTCTGCATGCCTCCTTAGCTCAGGGGCAGAGCGTCGCTCTCGTAAAGCGAAGGTCGCAGGTTCGATTCCTGCAGGTGGCAAATTTTTTGATTCCCGTTTCTGATGTACGCTACAGATGGACAAATATTATGCAGACCTGCATGAGTTCCCTCGTAGCCACCTTAGCTTAGGGGCAGAGCGTCGCTCTTGTAAAGCGAAGGTCGCAGGTTCGATTCCTGCAGGTGGCAATCGTTTTAGATCTGAATTTTTGCTTATGACATCGGAAAAGGATGCTATTCAGAAATTTCGAAAAAGCTTAGTCTGCATGCCTCCTTGGCTCAGGGGCAGAGCGTCGCTCTCGTAAAGCGAAGGTCGCAGGTTCGATTCCTGCAGGTGGCAAATTTTTTGATTTCCGTTTCTGATGATCACTATAGATCTGCAAATATTATGCAGACCTGCATGAGTTCCCTCGTAGCCACCTTAGCTTAGGGGCAGAGCGTCGCTCTTGTAAAGCGAAGGTCGCAGGTTCGATTCCTGCAGGTGGCAATCGTTTTAGATCTGAATTTTTGCTTATGACATCGGAAAAGGATGCTATTCAGAAATTTCGAAAAAGCATAGTCTGCATGCCTCCTTGGCTCAGGGGCAGAGCGTCGCTCTCGTAAAGCGAAGGTCGCAGGTTCGATTCCTGCAGGTGGCAAATTTTTTGATTTCCGTTTCTGATGATCACTATAGATGGACAAATATTATGCAGACCTGCATGAGTTCCCTCGTAGCCACCTTAGCTTAGGGGCAGAGCGTCGCTCTTGTAAAGCGAAGGTCGCAGGTTCGATTCCTGCAGGTGGCAATCGTTTTAGATCTGAATTTTTGCTTATGACATCGGAAAAGGATGCTATTCAGAAATTTCGAAAAAGCATAGTCTGCATGCCTCCTTGGCTCAGGGGCAGAGCGTCGCTCTCGTAAAGCGAAGGTCGCAGGTTCGATTCCTGCAGGTGGCAAATTTTTTGATTTCCGTTTCTGATGATCACTATAGATGGACAAATATTATGCAGACCTGCATGAGTTCCCTCGTAGCCACCTTAGCTTAGGGGCAGAGCGTCGCTCTTGTAAAGCGAAGGTCGCAGGTTCGATTCCTGCAGGTGGCAATCGTTTTAGATCTGAATTTTTGCTTATGACATCGGAAAAGGATGCTATTCAGAAATTTCGAAAAAGCATAGTCTGCATGCCTCCTTGGCTCAGGGGCAGAGCGTCGCTCTCGTAAAGCGAAGGTCGCAGGTTCGATTCCTGCAGGTGGCAAATTTTTTGATTTCCGTTTCTGATGATCACTATAGATCTGCAAATATTATGCAGACCTGCATGAGTTCCCTCGTAGCCACCTTAGCTTAGGGGCAGAGCGTCGCTCTTGTAAAGCGAAGGTCGCAGGTTCGATTCCTGCAGGTGGCAATCGTTTTAGATCTGAATTTTTGCTTATGACATCGGAAAAGGATGCTATTCAGAAATTTCGAAAAAGCATAGTCTGCATGCCTCCTTGGCTCAGGGGCAGAGCGTCGCTCTCGTAAAGCGAAGGTCGCAGGTTCGATTCCTGCAGGTGGCAAATTTTTTGATTTCCGTTTCTGATGATCACTATAGATGGACAAATATTATGCAGACCTGCATGAGTTCCCTCGTAGCCACCTTAGCTTAGGGGCAGAGCGTCGCTCTTGTAAAGCGAAGGTCGCAGGTTCGATTCCTGCAGGTGGCAATCGTTTTAGATCTGAATTTTTGCTTATGACATCGGAAAAGGATGCTATTCAGAAATTTCGAAAAAGCATAGTCTGCATGCCTCCTTGGCTCAGGGGCAGAGCGTCGCTCTCGTAAAGCGAAGGTCGCAGGTTCGATTCCTGCAGGTGGCAAATTTTTTGATTTCCGTTTCTGATGTACGCTATAGATGGACAAATATTATGCAGACCTGCATGAGTTCCCTCGTAGCCACCTTAGCTTAGGGGCAGAGCGTCGCTCTCGTAAAGCGAAGGTCGCAGGTTCGATTCCTGCAGGTGGCAAATTTTTTGATTCCGTTTCTGAAGTACGCTACAGATGGACAAATATTATGCAGACCTGCATGAGTTCCCTCGTAGCCACCTTAGCTTAGGGGCAGAGCGTCGCTCTTGTAAAGCGAAGGTCGCAGGTTCGATTCCTGCAGGTGGCAATCGTTTTAGATCTGAATTTTTGCTTATGACATCGGAAAAGGATGCTATTCAGAAATTTCGAAAAAGCTTAGTCTGCATGCCTCCTTGGCTCAGGGGCAGAGCGTCGCTCTCGTAAAGCGAAGGTCGCAGGTTCGATTCCTGCAGGTGGCAAATTTTTTGATTTCCGTTTCTGATGATCACTATAGATCTGCAAATATTATGCAGACCTGCATGAGTTCCCTCGTAGCCACCTTAGCTTAGGGGCAGAGCGTCGCTCTTGTAAAGCGAAGGTCGCAGGTTCGATTCCTGCAGGTGGCAATCGTTTTAGATCTGAATTTTTGCTTATGACATCGGAAAAGGATGCTATTCAGAAATTTCGAAAAAGCATAGTCTGCATGCCTCCTTGGCTCAGGGGCAGAGCGTCGCTCTCGTAAAGCGAAGGTCGCAGGTTCGATTCCTGCAGGTGGCAAATTTTTTGATTTCCGTTTCTGATGATCACTATAGATGGACAAATATTATGCAGACCTGCATGAGTTCCCTCGTAGCCACCTTAGCTTAGGGGCAGAGCGTCGCTCTTGTAAAGCGAAGGTCGCAGGTTCGATTCCTGCAGGTGGCAATCGTTTTAGATCTGAATTTTTGCTTATGACATCGGAAAAGGATGCTATTCAGAAATTTCGAAAAAGCATAGTCTGCATGCCTCCTTGGCTCAGGGGCAGAGCGTCGCTCTCGTAAAGCGAAGGTCGCAGGTTCGATTCCTGCAGGTGGCAAATTTTTTGATTTCCGTTTCTGATGTACGCTATAGATGGACAAATATTATGCAGACCTGCATGAGTTCCCTCGTAGCCACCTTAGCTTAGGGGCAGAGCGTCGCTCTCGTGTAAAGCGAAGGTCGCAGGTTCGATTCCTGCAGGTGGCAAATTTTTTGATTTCCGTTTCTGAAGTACGCTACAGATGGACAAATATTATGCAGACCTGCATGAGTTCCCTCGTAGCCACCTTAGCTTAGGGGCAGAGCGTCGCTCTTGTAAAGCGAAGGTCGCAGGTTCGATTCCTGCAGGTGGCAATCGTTTTAGATCTGAATTTTTGCTTATGACATCGGAAAAGGATGCTATTCAGAAATTTCGAAAAAGCATAGTCTGCATGCCTCCTTGGCTCAGGGGCAGAGCGTCGCTCTCGTAAAGCGAAGGTCGCAGGTTCGATTCCTGCAGGTGGCAAATTTTTTGATTCCGTTTCTGATGTACGCTAGATGGACAAATATTATGCAGACCTGCATGAGTTCCCTCGTAGCCACCTTAGCTTAGGGGCAGAGCGTCGCTCTCGTAAAGCGAAGGTCGCAGGTTCGATTCCTGCAGGTGGCAAATTTTTTGATTCCGTTTCTGAAGTACGCTACAGATGGACAAATATTATGCAGACCTGCATGAGTTCCCTCGTAGCCACCTTAGCTTAGGGGCAGAGCGTCGCTCTTGTAAAGCGAAGGTCGCAGGTTCGATTCCTGCAGGTGGCAATCGTTTTAGATCTGAATTTTTGCTTATGACATCGGAAAAGGATGCTATTCAGAAATTTCGAAAAAGCATAGTCTGCATGCCTCCTTGGCTCAGGGGCAGAGCGTCGCTCTCGTAAAGCGAAGGTCGCAGGTTCGATTCCTGCAGGTGGCAAATTTTTTGATTTCCGTTTCTGATGATCACTATAGATCTGCAAATATTATGCAGACCTGCATGAGTTCCCTCGTAGCCACCTTAGCTTAGGGGCAGAGCGTCGCTCTTGTAAAGCGAAGGTCGCAGGTTCGATTCCTGCAGGTGGCAATCGTTTTAGATCTGAATTTTTGCTTATGACATCGGAAAAGGATGCTATTCAGAAATTTCGAAAAAGCATAGTCTGCATGCCTCCTTGGCTCAGGGGCAGAGCGTCGCTCTCGTAAAGCGAAGGTCGCAGGTTCGATTCCTGCAGGTGGCAAATTTTTTGATTTCCGTTTCTGATGATCACTATAGATGGACAAATATTATGCAGACCTGCATGAGTTCCCTCGTAGCCACCTTAGCTTAGGGGCAGAGCGTCGCTCTTGTAAAGCGAAGGTCGCAGGTTCGATTCCTGCAGGTGGCAATCGTTTTAGATCTGAATTTTTGCTTATGACATCGGAAAAGGATGCTATTCAGAAATTTCGAAAAAGCATAGTCTGCATGCCTCCTTGGCTCAGGGGCAGAGCGTCGCTCTCGTAAAGCGAAGGTCGCAGGTTCGATTCCTGCAGGTGGCAAATTTTTTGATTTCCGTTTCTGATGTACGCTATAGATGGACAAATATTATGCAGACCTGCATGAGTTCCCTCGTAGCCACCTTAGCTTAGGGGCAGAGCGTCGCTCTTGTAAAGCGAAGGTCGCAGGTTCGATTCCTGCAGGTGGCAATCGTTTTAGATCTGAATTTTTGCTTATGACATCGGAAAAGGATGCTATTCAGAAATTTCGAAAAAGCATAGTCTGCATGCCTCCTTGGCTCAGGGGCAGAGCGTCGCTCTCGTAAAGCGAAGGTCGCAGGTTCGATTCCTGCAGGTGGCAAATTTTTTGATTTCCGTTTCTGATGATCACTATAGATGGACAAATATTATGCAGACCTGCATGAGTTCCCTCGTAGCCACCTTAGCTTAGGGGCAGAGCGTCGCTCTTGTAAAGCGAAGGTCGCAGGTTCGATTCCTGCAGGTGGCAATCGTTTTAGATCTGAATTTTTGCTTATGACATCGGAAAAGGATGCTATTCAGAAATTTCGAAAAAGCATAGTCTGCATGCCTCCTTGGCTCAGGGGCAGAGCGTCGCTCTCGTAAAGCGAAGGTCGCAGGTTCGATTCCTGCAGGTGGCAATCGTTTTAGATCTGAATTTTTGCTTATGACATCGGAAAAGGATGCTATTCAGAAATTTCGAAAAAGCATAGTCTGCATGCCTCCTTAGCTCAGGGGCAGAGCGTCGCTCTCGTAAAGCGAAGGTCGCAGGTTCGATTCCTGCAGGTGGCAAATTTTTTGATTCCCGTTTCTGAGTACGCTACAGATGGACAAATATTATGCAGACCTGCATGAGTTCCCTCGTAGCCACCTTAGCTTAGGGGCAGAGCGTCGCTCTTGTAAAGCGAAGGTCGCAGGTTCGATTCCTGCAGGTGGCAATCGTTTTAGATCTGAATTTTTGCTTATGACATCGGAAAAGGATGCTATTCAGAAATTTCGAAAAAGCATAGTCTGCATGCCTCCTTGGCTCAGGGGCAGAGCGTCGCTCTCGTAAAGCGAAGGTCGCAGGTTCGATTCCTGCAGGTGGCAAATTTTTTGATTTCCGTTTCTGATGATCACTATAGATCTGCAAATATTATGCAGACCTGCATGAGTTCCCTCGTAGCCACCTTAGCTTAGGGGCAGAGCGTCGCTCTTGTAAAGCGAAGGTCGCAGGTTCGATTCCTGCAGGTGGCAATCGTTTTAGATCTGAATTTTTGCTTATGACATCGGAAAAGGATGCTATTCAGAAATTTCGAAAAAGCATAGTCTGCATGCCTCCTTGGCTCAGGGGCAGAGCGTCGCTCTCGTAAAGCGAAGGTCGCAGGTTCGATTCCTGCAGGTGGCAAATTTTTTGATTTCCGTTTCTGATGATCACTATAGATGGACAAATATTATGCAGACCTGCATGAGTTCCCTCGTAGCCACCTTAGCTTAGGGGCAGAGCGTCGCTCTTGTAAAGCGAAGGTCGCAGGTTCGATTCCTGCAGGTGGCAATCGTTTTAGATCTGAATTTTTGCTTATGACATCGGAAAAGGATGCTATTCAGAAATTTCGAAAAAGCATAGTCTGCATGCCTCCTTGGCTCAGGGGCAGAGCGTCGCTCTCGTAAAGCGAAGGTCGCAGGTTCGATTCCTGCAGGTGGCAAATTTTTTGATTTCCGTTTCTGATGATCACTATAGATGGACAAATATTATGCAGACCTGCATGAGTTCCCTCGTAGCCACCTTAGCTTAGGGGCAGAGCGTCGCTCTTGTAAAGCGAAGGTCGCAGGTTCGATTCCTGCAGGTGGCAATCGTTTTAGATCTGAATTTTTGCTTATGACATCGGAAAAGGATGCTATTCAGAAATTTCGAAAAAGCATAGTCTGCATGCCTCCTTGGCTCAGGGGCAGAGCGTCGCTCTCGTAAAGCGAAGGTCGCAGGTTCGATTCCTGCAGGTGGCAAATTTTTTGATTCCGTTTCTGATGATCACTATAGATGGACAAATATTATGCAGACCTGCATGAGTTCCCTCGTAGCCACCTTAGCTTAGGGGCAGAGCGTCGCTCTTGTAAAGCGAAGGTCGCAGGTTCGATTCCTGCAGGTGGCAATCGTTTTAGATCTGAATTTTTGCTTATGACATCGGAAAAGGATGCTATTCAGAAATTTCGAAAAAGCATAGTCTGCATGCCTCCTTGGCTCAGGGGCAGAGCGTCGCTCTCGTAAAGCGAAGGTCGCAGGTTCGATTCCTGCAGGTGGCAAATTTTTTGATTTCCGTTTCTGATGATCACTATAGATGGACAAATATTATGCAGACCTGCATGAGTTCCCTCGTAGCCACCTTAGCTTAGGGGCAGAGCGTCGCTCTTGTAAAGCGAAGGTCGCAGGTTCGATTCCTGCAGGTGGCAATCGTTTTAGATCTGAATTTTTGCTTATGACATCGGAAAAGGATGCTATTCAGAAATTTCGAAAAAGCATAGTCTGCATGCCTCCTTGGCTCAGGGGCAGAGCGTCGCTCTCGTAAAGCGAAGGTCGCAGGTTCGATTCCTGCAGGTGGCAAATTTTTTGATTCCCGTTTCTGATGTACGCTACAGATGGACAAATATTATGCAGACCTGCATGAGTTCCCTCGTAGCCACCTTAGCTTAGGGGCAGAGCGTCGCTCTCGTAAAGCGAAGGTCGCAGGTTCGATTCCTGCAGGTGGAAAATTTTTTGATTCCCGTTTCTGAGTACGCTACAGATGGACAAATATTATGCAGACCTGCATGAGTTCCCTCGTAGCCACCTTAGCTTAGGGGCAGAGCGTCGCTCTTGTAAAGCGAAGGTCGCAGGTTCGATTCCTGCAGGTGGCAATCGTTTTAGATCTGAATTTTTGCTTATGACATCGGAAAAGGATGCTATTCAGAAATTTCGAAAAAGCATAGTCTGCATGCCTCCTTGGCTCAGGGGCAGAGCGTCGCTCTCGTAAAGCGAAGGTCGCAGGTTCGATTCCTGCAGGTGGCAAATTTTTTGATTTCCGTTTCTGATGATCACTATAGATCTGCAAATATTATGCAGACCTGCATGAGTTCCCTCGTAGCCACCTTAGCTTAGGGGCAGAGCGTCGCTCTTGTAAAGCGAAGGTCGCAGGTTCGATTCCTGCAGGTGGCAATCGTTTTAGATCTGAATTTTTGCTTATGACATCGGAAAAGGATGCTATTCAGAAATTTCGAAAAAGCATAGTCTGCATGCCTCCTTGGCTCAGGGGCAGAGCGTCGCTCTCGTAAAGCGAAGGTCGCAGGTTCGATTCCTGCAGGTGGCAAATTTTTTGATTTCCGTTTCTGATGATCACTATAGATGGACAAATATTATGCAGACCTGCATGAGTTCCCTCGTAGCCACCTTAGCTTAGGGGCAGAGCGTCGCTCTTGTAAAGCGAAGGTCGCAGGTTCGATTCCTGCAGGTGGCAATCGTTTTAGATCTGAATTTTTGCTTATGACATCGGAAAAGGATGCTATTCAGAAATTTCGAAAAAGCATAGTCTGCATGCCTCCTTGGCTCAGGGGCAGAGCGTCGCTCTCGTAAAGCGAAGGTCGCAGGTTCGATTCCTGCAGGTGGCAATCGTTTTAGATCTGAATTTTTGCTTATGACATCGGAAAAGGATGCTATTCAGAAATTTCGAAAAAGCATAGTCTGCATGCCTCCTTAGCTCAGGGGCAGAGCGTCGCTCTCGTAAAGCGAAGGTCGCAGGTTCGATTCCTGCAGGTGGCAAATTTTTTGATTTCCGTTTCTGATGTACGCTACAGATGGACAAATATTATGCAGACCTGCATGAGTTCCCTCGTAGCCACCTTAGCTTAGGGGCAGAGCGTCGCTCTTGTAAAGCGAAGGTCGCAGGTTCGATTCCTGCAGGTGGCAATCGTTTTAGATCTGAATTTTTGCTTATGACATCGGAAAAGGATGCTATTCAGAAATTTCGAAAAAGCATAGTCTGCATGCCTCCTTGGCTCAGGGGCAGAGCGTCGCTCTCGTAAAGCGAAGGTCGCAGGTTCGATTCCTGCAGGTGGCAAATTTTTTGATTTCCGTTTCTGATGACACTATAGATGGACAAATATTATGCAGACCTGCATGAGTTCCCTCGTAGCCACCTTAGCTTAGGGGCAGAGCGTCGCTCTTGTAAAGCGAAGGTCGCAGGTTCGATTCCTGCAGGTGGCAATCGTTTTAGATCTGAATTTTTGCTTATGACATCGGAAAAGGATGCTATTCAGAAATTTCGAAAAAGCATAGTCTGCATGCCTCCTTGGCTCAGGGGCAGAGCGTCGCTCTCGTAAAGCGAAGGTCGCAGGTTCGATTCCTGCAGGTGGCAAATTTTTTGATTTCCGTTTCTGATGTACGCTACAGATGGACAAATATTATGCAGACCTGCATGAGTTCCCTCGTAGCCACCTTAGCTTAGGGGCAGAGCGTCGCTCTCGTAAAGCGAAGGTCGCAGGTTCGATTCCTGCAGGTGGCAAAATTTTTGATTCCCGTTTCTGAAGTACGCTACAGATGGACAAATATTATGCAGACCTGCATGAGTTCCCTCGTAGCCACCTTAGCTTAGGGGCAGAGCGTCGCTCTTGTAAAGCGAAGGTCGCAGGTTCGATTCCTGCAGGTGGCAATCGTTTTAGATCTGAATTTTTGCTTATGACATCGGAAAAGGATGCTATTCAGAAATTTCGAAAAAGCATAGTCTGCATGCCTCCTTGGCTCAGGGGCAGAGCGTCGCTCTCGTAAAGCGAAGGTCGCAGGTTCGATTCCTGCAGGTGGCAAATTTTTTGATTTCCGTTTCTGATGATCACTATAGATCTGCAAATATTATGCAGACCTGCATGAGTTCCCTCGTAGCCACCTTAGCTTAGGGGCAGAGCGTCGCTCTTGTAAAGCGAAGGTCGCAGGTTCGATTCCTGCAGGTGGCAATCGTTTTAGATCTGAATTTTTGCTTATGACATCGGAAAAGGATGCTATTCAGAAATTTCGAAAAAGCATAGTCTGCATGCCTCCTTGGCTCAGGGGCAGAGCGTCGCTCTCGTAAAGCGAAGGTCGCAGGTTCGATTCCTGCAGGTGGCAAATTTTTTGATTTCCGTTTCTGATGATCACTATAGATGGACAAATATTATGCAGACCTGCATGAGTTCCCTCGTAGCCACCTTAGCTTAGGGGCAGAGCGTCGCTCTTGTAAAGCGAAGGTCGCAGGTTCGATTCCTGCAGGTGGCAATCGTTTTAGATCTGAATTTTTGCTTATGACATCGGAAAAGGATGCTATTCAGAAATTTCGAAAAAGCATAGTCTGCATGCCTCCTTGGCTCAGGGGCAGAGCGTCGCTCTCGTAAAGCGAAGGTCGCAGGTTCGATTCCTGCAGGTGGCAAATTTTTTGATTCCCGTTTCTGAAGTACGCTACAGATGGACAAATATTATGCAGACCTGCATGAGTTCCCTCGTAGCCACCTTAGCTTAGGGGCAGAGCGTCGCTCTTGTAAAGCGAAGGTCGCAGGTTCGATTCCTGCAGGTGGCAATCGTTTTAGATCTGAATTTTTGCTTATGACATCGGAAAAGGATGCTATTCAGAAATTTCGAAAAAGCATAGTCTGCATGCCTCCTTGGCTCAGGGGCAGAGCGTCGCTCTCGTAAAGCGAAGGTCGCAGGTTCGATTCCTGCAGGTGGCAAATTTTTTGATTTCCGTTTCTGATGATCACTATAGATGGACAAATATTATGCAGACCTGCATGAGTTCCCTCGTAGCCACCTTAGCTTAGGGGCAGAGCGTCGCTCTTGTAAAGCGAAGGTCGCAGGTTCGATTCCTGCAGGTGGCAATCGTTTTAGATCTGAATTTTTGCTTATGACATCGGAAAAGGATGCTATTCAGAAATTTCGAAAAAGCATAGTCTGCATGCCTCCTTGGCTCAGGGGCAGAGCGTCGCTCTCGTAAAGCGAAGGTCGCAGGTTCGATTCCTGCAGGTGGCAATCGTTTTAGATCTGAATTTTTGCTTATGACATCGGAAAAGGATGCTATTCAGAAATTTCGAAAAAGCATAGTCTGCATGCCTCCTTAGCTCAGGGGCAGAGCGTCGCTCTCGTAAAGCGAAGGTCGCAGGTTCGATTCCTGCAGGTGGCAAATTTTTTGATTCCCGTTTCTGATACGCTACAGATGGACAAATATTATGCAGACCTGCATGAGTTCCCTCGTAGCCACCTTAGCTTAGGGGCAGAGCGTCGCTCTTGTAAAGCGAAGGTCGCAGGTTCGATTCCTGCAGGTGGCAATCGTTTTAGATCTGAATTTTTGCTTATGACATCGGAAAAGGATGCTATTCAGAAATTTCGAAAAAGCATAGTCTGCATGCCTCCTTGGCTCAGGGGCAGAGCGTCGCTCTCGTAAAGCGAAGGTCGCAGGTTCGATTCCTGCAGGTGGCAAATTTTTTGATTTCCGTTTCTGATGATCACTATAGATGGACAAATATTATGCAGACCTGCATGAGTTCCCTCGTAGCCACCTTAGCTTAGGGGCAGAGCGTCGCTCTTGTAAAGCGAAGGTCGCAGGTTCGATTCCTGCAGGTGGCAATCGTTTTAGATCTGAATTTTTGCTTATGACATCGGAAAAGGATGCTATTCAGAAATTTCGAAAAAGCATAGTCTGCATGCCTCCTTGGCTCAGGGGCAGAGCGTCGCTCTCGTAAAGCGAAGGTCGCAGGTTCGATTCCTGCAGGTGGCAAATTTTTTGATTCCCGTTTCTGATGTACGCTACAGATGGACAAATATTATGCAGACCTGCATGAGTTCCCTCGTAGCCACCTTAGCTTAGGGGCAGAGCGTCGCTCTTGTAAAGCGAAGGTCGCAGGTTCGATTCCTGCAGGTGGCAATCGTTTTAGATCTGAATTTTTGCTTATGACATCGGAAAAGGATGCTATTCAGAAATTTCGAAAAAGCATAGTCTGCATGCCTCCTTGGCTCAGGGGCAGAGCGTCGCTCTCGTAAAGCGAAGGTCGCAGGTTCGATTCCTGCAGGTGGCAAATTTTTTGATTTCCGTTTCTGATGATCACTATAGATGGACAAATATTATGCAGACCTGCATGAGTTCCCTCGTAGCCACCTTAGCTTAGGGGCAGAGCGTCGCTCTTGTAAAGCGAAGGTCGCAGGTTCGATTCCTGCAGGTGGCAATCGTTTTAGATCTGAATTTTTGCTTATGACATCGGAAAAGGATGCTATTCAGAAATTTCGAAAAAGCATAGTCTGCATGCCTCCTTGGCTCAGGGGCAGAGCGTCGCTCTCGTAAAGCGAAGGTCGCAGGTTCGATTCCTGCAGGTGGCAAATTTTTTGATTTCCGTTTCTGATGATCACTATAGATCTGCAAATATTATGCAGACCTGCATGAGTTCCCTCGTAGCCACCTTAGCTTAGGGGCAGAGCGTCGCTCTTGTAAAGCGAAGGTCGCAGGTTCGATTCCTGCAGGTGGCAATCGTTTTAGATCTGAATTTTTGCTTATGACATCGGAAAAGGATGCTATTCAGAAATTTCGAAAAAGCATAGTCTGCATGCCTCCTTGGCTCAGGGGCAGAGCGTCGCTCTCGTAAAGCGAAGGTCGCAGGTTCGATTCCTGCAGGTGGCAAATTTTTTGATTTCCGTTTCTGATGATCACTATAGATGGACAAATATTATGCAGACCTGCATGAGTTCCCTCGTAGCCACCTTAGCTTAGGGGCAGAGCGTCGCTCTTGTAAAGCGAAGGTCGCAGGTTCGATTCCTGCAGGTGGCAATCGTTTTAGATCTGAATTTTTGCTTATGACATCGGAAAAGGATGCTATTCAGAAATTTCGAAAAAGCATAGTCTGCATGCCTCCTTGGCTCAGGGGCAGAGCGTCGCTCTCGTAAAGCGAAGGTCGCAGGTTCGATTCCTGCAGGTGGCAAATTTTTTGATTTCCGTTTCTGATGATCACTATAGATGGACAAATATTATGCAGACCTGCATGAGTTCCCTCGTAGCCACCTTAGCTTAGGGGCAGAGCGTCGCTCTTGTAAAGCGAAGGTCGCAGGTTCGATTCCTGCAGGTGGCAATCGTTTTAGATCTGAATTTTTGCTTATGACATCGGAAAAGGATGCTATTCAGAAATTTCGAAAAAGCATAGTCTGCATGCCTCCTTGGCTCAGGGGCAGAGCGTCGCTCTCGTAAAGCGAAGGTCGCAGGTTCGATTCCTGCAGGTGGCAATCGTTTTAGATCTGAATTTTTGCTTATGACATCGGAAAAGGATGCTATTCAGAAATTTCGAAAAAGCATAGTCTGCATGCCTCCTTAGCTCAGGGGCAGAGCGTCGCTCTCGTAAAGCGAAGGTCGCAGGTTCGATTCCTGCAGGTGGCAAATTTTTTGATTCCCGTTTCTGATGTACGCTACAGATGGACAAATATTATGCAGACCTGCATGAGTTCCCTCGTAGCCACCTTAGCTTAGGGGCAGAGCGTCGCTCTTGTAAAGCGAAGGTCGCAGGTTCGATTCCTGCAGGTGGCAATCGTTTTAGATCTGAATTTTTGCTTATGACATCGGAAAAGGATGCTATTCAGAAATTTCGAAAAAGCATAGTCTGCATGCCTCCTTGGCTCAGGGGCAGAGCGTCGCTCTCGTAAAGCGAAGGTCGCAGGTTCGATTCCTGCAGGTGGCAAATTTTTTGATTTCCGTTTCTGATGATCACTATAGATGGACAAATATTATGCAGACCTGCATGAGTTCCCTCGTAGCCACCTTAGCTTAGGGGCAGAGCGTCGCTCTTGTAAAGCGAAGGTCGCAGGTTCGATTCCTGCAGGTGGCAATCGTTTTAGATCTGAATTTTTGCTTATGACATCGGAAAAGGATGCTATTCAGAAATTTCGAAAAAGCATAGTCTGCATGCCTCCTTGGCTCAGGGGCAGAGCGTCGCTCTTGTAAAGCGAAGGTCGCAGGTTCGATTCCTGCAGGTGGCAATCGTTTTAGATCTGAATTTTTGCTTATGACATCGGAAAAGGATGCTATTCAGAAATTTCGAAAAAGCATAGTCTGCATGCCTCCTTGGCTCAGGGGCAGAGCGTCGCTCTCGTAAAGCGAAGGTCGCAGGTTCGATTCCTGCAGGTGGCAAATTTTTTGATTTCCGTTTCTGATGATCACTATAGATGGACAAATATTATGCAGACCTGCATGAGTTCCCTCGTAGCCACCTTAGCTTAGGGGCAGAGCGTCGCTCTTGTAAAGCGAAGGTCGCAGGTTCGATTCCTGCAGGTGGCAATCGTTTTAGATCTGAATTTTTGCTTATGACATCGGAAAAGGATGCTATTCAGAAATTTCGAAAAAGCATAGTCTGCATGCCTCCTTGGCTCAGGGGCAGAGCGTCGCTCTCGTAAAGCGAAGGTCGCAGGTTCGATTCCTGCAGGTGGCAAATTTTTTGATTTCCGTTTCTGATGATCACTATAGATCTGCAAATATTATGCAGACCTGCATGAGTTCCCTCGTAGCCACCTTAGCTTAGGGGCAGAGCGTCGCTCTTGTAAAGCGAAGGTCGCAGGTTCGATTCCTGCAGGTGGCAATCGTTTTAGATCTGAATTTTTGCTTATGACATCGGAAAAGGATGCTATTCAGAAATTTCGAAAAAGCATAGTCTGCATGCCTCCTTGGCTCAGGGGCAGAGCGTCGCTCTCGTAAAGCGAAGGTCGCAGGTTCGATTCCTGCAGGTGGCAAATTTTTTGATTCCCGTTTCTGAAGTACGCTACAGATGGACAAATATTATGCAGACCTGCATGAGTTCCCTCGTAGCCACCTTAGCTTAGGGGCAGAGCGTCGCTCTCGTAAAGCGAAGGTCGCAGGTTCGATTCCTGCAGGTGGCAAATTTTTTGATTCCCGTTTCTGAAGTACGCTACAGATGGACAAATATTATGCAGACCTGCATGAGTTCCCTCGTAGCCACCTTAGCTTAGGGGCAGAGCGTCGCTCTTGTAAAGCGAAGGTCGCAGGTTCGATTCCTGCAGGTGGCAATCGTTTTAGATCTGAATTTTTGCTTATGACATCGGAAAAGGATGCTATTCAGAAATTTCGAAAAAGCATAGTCTGCATGCCTCCTTGGCTCAGGGGCAGAGCGTCGCTCTCGTAAAGCGAAGGTCGCAGGTTCGATTCCTGCAGGTGGCAAATTTTTTGATTTCCGTTTCTGATGATCACTATAGATGGACAAATATTATGCAGACCTGCATGAGTTCCCTCGTAGCCACCTTAGCTTAGGGGCAGAGCGTCGCTCTTGTAAAGCGAAGGTCGCAGGTTCGATTCCTGCAGGTGGCAATCGTTTTAGATCTGAATTTTTGCTTATGACATCGGAAAAGGATGCTATTCAGAAATTTCGAAAAAGCATAGTCTGCATGCCTCCTTGGCTCAGGGGCAGAGCGTCGCTCTCGTAAAGCGAAGGTCGCAGGTTCGATTCCTGCAGGTGGCAAATTTTTTGATTTCCGTTTCTGATGATCACTATAGATGGACAAATATTATGCAGACCTGCATGAGTTCCCTCGTAGCCACCTTAGCTTAGGGGCAGAGCGTCGCTCTTGTAAAGCGAAGGTCGCAGGTTCGATTCCTGCAGGTGGCAATCGTTTTAGATCTGAATTTTTGCTTATGACATCGGAAAAGGATGCTATTCAGAAATTTCGAAAAAGCATAGTCTGCATGCCTCCTTGGCTCAGGGGCAGAGCGTCGCTCTCGTAAAGCGAAGGTCGCAGGTTCGATTCCTGCAGGTGGCAATCGTTTTAGATCTGAATTTTTGCTTATGACATCGGAAAAGGATGCTATTCAGAAATTTCGAAAAAGCATAGTCTGCATGCCTCCTTAGCTCAGGGGCAGAGCGTCGCTCTCGTAAAGCGAAGGTCGCAGGTTCGATTCCTGCAGGTGGCAAATTTTTTGATTCCCGTTTCTGAAGTACGCTACAGATGGACAAATATTATGCAGACCTGCATGAGTTCCCTCGTAGCCACCTTAGCTTAGGGGCAGAGCGTCGCTCTTGTAAAGCGAAGGTCGCAGGTTCGATTCCTGCAGGTGGCAATCGTTTTAGATCTGAATTTTTGCTTATGACATCGGAAAAGGATGCTATTCAGAAATTTCGAAAAAGCATAGTCTGCATGCCTCCTTGGCTCAGGGGCAGAGCGTCGCTCTCGTAAAGCGAAGGTCGCAGGTTCGATTCCTGCAGGTGGCAAATTTTTTGATTTCCGTTTCTGATGATCACTATAGATGGACAAATATTATGCAGACCTGCATGAGTTCCCTCGTAGCCACCTTAGCTTAGGGGCAGAGCGTCGCTCTTGTAAAGCGAAGGTCGCAGGTTCGATTCCTGCAGGTGGCAATCGTTTTAGATCTGAATTTTTGCTTATGACATCGGAAAAGGATGCTATTCAGAAATTTCGAAAAAGCATAGTCTGCATGCCTCCTTGGCTCAGGGGCAGAGCGTCGCTCTTGTAAAGCGAAGGTCGCAGGTTCGATTCCTGCAGGTGGCAATCGTTTTAGATCTGAATTTTTGCTTATGACATCGGAAAAGGATGCTATTCAGAAATTTCGAAAAAGCATAGTCTGCATGCCTCCTTGGCTCAGGGGCAGAGCGTCGCTCTCGTAAAGCGAAGGTCGCAGGTTCGATTCCTGCAGGTGGCAAATTTTTTGATTTCCGTTTCTGATGATCACTATAGATGGACAAATATTATGCAGACCTGCATGAGTTCCCTCGTAGCCACCTTAGCTTAGGGGCAGAGCGTCGCTCTTGTAAAGCGAAGGTCGCAGGTTCGATTCCTGCAGGTGGCAATCGTTTTAGATCTGAATTTTTGCTTATGACATCGGAAAAGGATGCTATTCAGAAATTTCGAAAAAGCATAGTCTGCATGCCTCCTTGGCTCAGGGGCAGAGCGTCGCTCTCGTAAAGCGAAGGTCGCAGGTTCGATTCCTGCAGGTGGCAAATTTTTTGATTTCCGTTTCTGATGTACGCTACAGATGGACAAATATTATGCAGACCTGCATGAGTTCCCTCGTAGCCACCTTAGCTTAGGGGCAGAGCGTCGCTCTCGTAAAGCGAAGGTCGCAGGTTCGATTCCTGCAGGTGGCAAATTTTTTGATTCCCGTTTCTGAAGTACGCTACAGATGGACAAATATTATGCAGACCTGCATGAGTTCCCTCGTAGCCACCTTAGCTTAGGGGCAGAGCGTCGCTCTTGTAAAGCGAAGGTCGCAGGTTCGATTCCTGCAGGTGGCAATCGTTTTAGATCTGAATTTTTGCTTATGACATCGGAAAAGGATGCTATTCAGAAATTTCGAAAAAGCATAGTCTGCATGCCTCCTTGGCTCAGGGGCAGAGCGTCGCTCTCGTAAAGCGAAGGTCGCAGGTTCGATTCCTGCAGGTGGCAAATTTTTTGATTTCCGTTTCTGATGATCACTATAGATGGACAAATATTATGCAGACCTGCATGAGTTCCCTCGTAGCCACCTTAGCTTAGGGGCAGAGCGTCGCTCTTGTAAAGCGAAGGTCGCAGGTTCGATTCCTGCAGGTGGCAATCGTTTTAGATCTGAATTTTTGCTTATGACATCGGAAAAGGATGCTATTCAGAAATTTCGAAAAAGCATAGTCTGCATGCCTCCTTGGCTCAGGGGCAGAGCGTCGCTCTCGTAAAGCGAAGGTCGCAGGTTCGATTCCTGCAGGTGGCAAATTTTTTGATTTCCGTTTCTGATGATCACTATAGATGGACAAATATTATGCAGACCTGCATGAGTTCCCTCGTAGCCACCTTAGCTTAGGGGCAGAGCGTCGCTCTTGTAAAGCGAAGGTCGCAGGTTCGATTCCTGCAGGTGGCAATCGTTTTAGATCTGAATTTTTGCTTATGACATCGGAAAAGGATGCTATTCAGAAATTTCGAAAAAGCATAGTCTGCATGCCTCCTTGGCTCAGGGGCAGAGCGTCGCTCTCGTAAAGCGAAGGTCGCAGGTTCGATTCCTGCAGGTGGCAATCGTTTTAGATCTGAATTTTTGCTTATGACATCGGAAAAGGATGCTATTCAGAAATTTCGAAAAAGCATAGTCTGCATGCCTCCTTAGCTCAGGGGCAGAGCGTCGCTCTCGTAAAGCGAAGGTCGCAGGTTCGATTCCTGCAGGTGGCAAATTTTTTGATTCCGTTTCTGAGTACGCTACAGATGGACAAATATTATGCAGACCTGCATGAGTTCCCTCGTAGCCACCTTAGCTTAGGGGCAGAGCGTCGCTCTTGTAAAGCGAAGGTCGCAGGTTCGATTCCTGCAGGTGGCAATCGTTTTAGATCTGAATTTTTGCTTATGACATCGGAAAAGGATGCTATTCAGAAATTTCGAAAAAGCATAGTCTGCATGCCTCCTTGGCTCAGGGGCAGAGCGTCGCTCTCGTAAAGCGAAGGTCGCAGGTTCGATTCCTGCAGGTGGCAAATTTTTTGATTTCCGTTTCTGATGATCACTATAGATGGACAAATATTATGCAGACCTGCATGAGTTCCCTCGTAGCCACCTTAGCTTAGGGGCAGAGCGTCGCTCTTGTAAAGCGAAGGTCGCAGGTTCGATTCCTGCAGGTGGCAATCGTTTTAGATCTGAATTTTTGCTTATGACATCGGAAAAGGATGCTATTCAGAAATTTCGAAAAAGCATAGTCTGCATGCCTCCTTGGCTCAGGGGCAGAGCGTCGCTCTTGTAAAGCGAAGGTCGCAGGTTCGATTCCTGCAGGTGGCAATCGTTTTAGATCTGAATTTTTGCTTATGACATCGGAAAAGGATGCTATTCAGAAATTTCGAAAAAGCATAGTCTGCATGCCTCCTTGGCTCAGGGGCAGAGCGTCGCTCTCGTAAAGCGAAGGTCGCAGGTTCGATTCCTGCAGGTGGCAAATTTTTTGATTTCCGTTTCTGATGATCACTATAGATGGACAAATATTATGCAGACCTGCATGAGTTCCCTCGTAGCCACCTTAGCTTAGGGGCAGAGCGTCGCTCTTGTAAAGCGAAGGTCGCAGGTTCGATTCCTGCAGGTGGCAATCGTTTTAGATCTGAATTTTTGCTTATGACATCGGAAAAGGATGCTATTCAGAAATTTCGAAAAAGCATAGTCTGCATGCCTCCTTGGCTCAGGGGCAGAGCGTCGCTCTCGTAAAGCGAAGGTCGCAGGTTCGATTCCTGCAGGTGGCAATCGTTTTAGATCTGAATTTTTGCTTATGACATCGGAAAAGGATGCTATTCAGAAATTTCGAAAAAGCATAGTCTGCATGCCTCCTTAGCTCAGGGGCAGAGCGTCGCTCTCGTAAAGCGAAGGTCGCAGGTTCGATTCCTGCAGGTGGCAAATTTTTTGATTCCGTTTCTGAAGTACGCTACAGATGGACAAATATTATGCAGACCTGCATGAGTTCCCTCGTAGCCACCTTAGCTTAGGGGCAGAGCGTCGCTCTTGTAAAGCGAAGGTCGCAGGTTCGATTCCTGCAGGTGGCAATCGTTTTAGATCTGAATTTTTGCTTATGACATCGGAAAAGGATGCTATTCAGAAATTTCGAAAAAGCATAGTCTGCATGCCTCCTTGGCTCAGGGGCAGAGCGTCGCTCTCGTAAAGCGAAGGTCGCAGGTTCGATTCCTGCAGGTGGCAAATTTTTTGATTTCCGTTTCTGATGATCACTATAGATGGACAAATATTATGCAGACCTGCATGAGTTCCCTCGTAGCCACCTTAGCTTAGGGGCAGAGCGTCGCTCTTGTAAAGCGAAGGTCGCAGGTTCGATTCCTGCAGGTGGCAATCGTTTTAGATCTGAATTTTTGCTTATGACATCGGAAAAGGATGCTATTCAGAAATTTCGAAAAAGCATAGTCTGCATGCCTCCTTGGCTCAGGGGCAGAGCGTCGCTCTCGTAAAGCGAAGGTCGCAGGTTCGATTCCTGCAGGTGGCAAATTTTTTGATTTCCGTTTCTGATGATCACTATAGATCTGCAAATATTATGCAGACCTGCATGAGTTCCCTCGTAGCCACCTTAGCTTAGGGGCAGAGCGTCGCTCTTGTAAAGCGAAGGTCGCAGGTTCGATTCCTGCAGGTGGCAATCGTTTTAGATCTGAATTTTTGCTTATGACATCGGAAAAGGATGCTATTCAGAAATTTCGAAAAAGCATAGTCTGCATGCCTCCTTGGCTCAGGGGCAGAGCGTCGCTCTCGTAAAGCGAAGGTCGCAGGTTCGATTCCTGCAGGTGGCAAATTTTTTGATTTCCGTTTCTGATGATCACTATAGATGGACAAATATTATGCAGACCTGCATGAGTTCCCTCGTAGCCACCTTAGCTTAGGGGCAGAGCGTCGCTCTTGTAAAGCGAAGGTCGCAGGTTCGATTCCTGCAGGTGGCAATCGTTTTAGATCTGAATTTTTGCTTATGACATCGGAAAAGGATGCTATTCAGAAATTTCGAAAAAGCATAGTCTGCATGCCTCCTTGGCTCAGGGGCAGAGCGTCGCTCTCGTAAAGCGAAGGTCGCAGGTTCGATTCCTGCAGGTGGCAAATTTTTTGATTCCGTTTCTGAAGTACGCTACAGATGGACAAATATTATGCAGACCTGCATGAGTTCCCTCGTAGCCACCTTAGCTTAGGGGCAGAGCGTCGCTCTTGTAAAGCGAAGGTCGCAGGTTCGATTCCTGCAGGTGGCAATCGTTTTAGATCTGAATTTTTGCTTATGACATCGGAAAAGGATGCTATTCAGAAATTTCGAAAAAGCATAGTCTGCATGCCTCCTTGGCTCAGGGGCAGAGCGTCGCTCTCGTAAAGCGAAGGTCGCAGGTTCGATTCCTGCAGGTGGCAAATTTTTTGATTTCCGTTTCTGATGATCACTATAGATCTGCAAATATTATGCAGACCTGCATGAGTTCCCTCGTAGCCACCTTAGCTTAGGGGCAGAGCGTCGCTCTTGTAAAGCGAAGGTCGCAGGTTCGATTCCTGCAGGTGGCAATCGTTTTAGATCTGAATTTTTGCTTATGACATCGGAAAAGGATGCTATTCAGAAATTTCGAAAAAGCATAGTCTGCATGCCTCCTTGGCTCAGGGGCAGAGCGTCGCTCTCGTAAAGCGAAGGTCGCAGGTTCGATTCCTGCAGGTGGCAAATTTTTTGATTTCCGTTTCTGATGATCACTATAGATGGACAAATATTATGCAGACCTGCATGAGTTCCCTCGTAGCCACCTTAGCTTAGGGGCAGAGCGTCGCTCTTGTAAAGCGAAGGTCGCAGGTTCGATTCCTGCAGGTGGCAATCGTTTTAGATCTGAATTTTTGCTTATGACATCGGAAAAGGATGCTATTCAGAAATTTCGAAAAAGCATAGTCTGCATGCCTCCTTGGCTCAGGGGCAGAGCGTCGCTCTCGTAAAGCGAAGGTCGCAGGTTCGATTCCTGCAGGTGGCAAATTTTTTGATTCCCGTTTCTGAAGTACGCTACAGATGGACAAATATTATGCAGACCTGCATGAGTTCCCTCGTAGCCACCTTAGCTTGGGGGCAGAGCGTCGCTCTCGTAAAGCGAAGGTCGCAGGTTCGATTCCTGCAGGTGGCAAATTTTTTGATTCCCGTTTCTGAAGTACGCTACAGATGGACAAATATTATGCAGACCTGCATGAGTTCCCTCGTAGCCACCTTAGCTTAGGGGCAGAGCGTCGCTCTTGTAAAGCGAAGGTCGCAGGTTCGATTCCTGCAGGTGGCAATCGTTTTAGATCTGAATTTTTGCTTATGACATCGGAAAAGGATGCTATTCAGAAATTTCGAAAAAGCATAGTCTGCATGCCTCCTTGGCTCAGGGGCAGAGCGTCGCTCTCGTAAAGCGAAGGTCGCAGGTTCGATTCCTGCAGGTGGCAAATTTTTTGATTTCCGTTTCTGATGATCACTATAGATCTGCAAATATTATGCAGACCTGCATGAGTTCCCTCGTAGCCACCTTAGCTTAGGGGCAGAGCGTCGCTCTTGTAAAGCGAAGGTCGCAGGTTCGATTCCTGCAGGTGGCAATCGTTTTAGATCTGAATTTTTGCTTATGACATCGGAAAAGGATGCTATTCAGAAATTTCGAAAAAGCATAGTCTGCATGCCTCCTTGGCTCAGGGGCAGAGCGTCGCTCTCGTAAAGCGAAGGTCGCAGGTTCGATTCCTGCAGGTGGCAAATTTTTTGATTTCCGTTTCTGATGATCACTATAGATGGACAAATATTATGCAGACCTGCATGAGTTCCCTCGTAGCCACCTTAGCTTAGGGGCAGAGCGTCGCTCTTGTAAAGCGAAGGTCGCAGGTTCGATTCCTGCAGGTGGCAATCGTTTTAGATCTGAATTTTTGCTTATGACATCGGAAAAGGATGCTATTCAGAAATTTCGAAAAAGCATAGTCTGCATGCCTCCTTGGCTCAGGGGCAGAGCGTCGCTCTCGTAAAGCGAAGGTCGCAGGTTCGATTCCTGCAGGTGGCAATCGTTTTAGATCTGAATTTTTACTTATGACATCGGAAAAGGATGCTATT
The DNA here is from genome assembly GCA_945643635.1 of Allodiplogaster sudhausi. NCBI lineage: Eukaryota > Metazoa > Nematoda > Chromadorea > Rhabditida > Diplogasteridae > Allodiplogaster > Allodiplogaster sudhausi. Next base: position 56,425 of record CALZFC010000096.1, on the reverse strand, counting down.
CAGAAATTTCGAAAAAGCATAGTCTGCATGCCTCCTTAGCTCAGGGGCAGAGCGTCGCTCTCGTAAAGCGAAGGTCGCAGGTTCGATTCCTGCAGGTGGCAAATTTTTTGATTTCCGTTTCTGAAGTACGCTACAGATGGACAAATATTATGCAGACCTGCATGAGTTCCCTCGTAGCCACCTTAGCTTAGGGGCAGAGCGTCGCTCTTGTAAAGCGAAGGTCGCAGGTTCGATTCCTGCAGGTGGCAATCGTTTTAGATCTGAATTTTTGCTTATGACATCGGAAAAGGATGCTATTCAGAAATTTCGAAAAAGCATAGTCTGCATGCCTCCTTGGCTCAGGGGCAGAGCGTCGCTCTCGTAAAGCGAAGGTCGCAGGTTCGATTCCTGCAGGTGGCAAATTTTTGATTTCCGTTTCTGATGATCACTATAGATGGACAAATATTATGCAGACCTGCATGAGTTCCCTCGTAGCCACCTTAGCTTAGGGGCAGAGCGTCGCTCTTGTAAAGCGAAGGTCGCAGGTTCGATTCCTGCAGGTGGCAATCGTTTTAGATCTGAATTTTTGCTTATGACATCGGAAAAGGATGCTATTCAGAAATTTCGAAAAAGCATAGTCTGCATGCCTCCTTGGCTCAGGGGCAGAGCGTCGCTCTTGTAAAGCGAAGGTCGCAGGTTCGATTCCTGCAGGTGGCAATCGTTTTAGATCTGAATTTTTGCTTATGACATCGGAAAAGGATGCTATTCAGAAATTTCGAAAAAGCATAGTCTGCATGCCTCCTTGGCTCAGGGGCAGAGCGTCGCTCTCGTAAAGCGAAGGTCGCAGGTTCGATTCCTGCAGGTGGCAAATTTTTTGATTTCCGTTTCTGATGATCACTATAGATGGACAAATATTATGCAGACCTGCATGAGTTCCCTCGTAGCCACCTTAGCTTAGGGGCAGAGCGTCGCTCTTGTAAAGCGAAGGTCGCAGGTTCGATTCCTGCAGGTGGCAATCGTTTTAGATCTGAATTTTTGCTTATGACATCGGAAAAGGATGCTATTCAGAAATTTCGAAAAAGCATAGTCTGCATGCCTCCTTGGCTCAGGGGCAGAGCGTCGCTCTCGTAAAGCGAAGGTCGCAGGTTCGATTCCTGCAGGTGGCAAATTTTTTGATTTCCGTTTCTGATGATCACTATAGATCTGCAAATATTATGCAGACCTGCATGAGTTCCCTCGTAGCCACCTTAGCTTAGGGGCAGAGCGTCGCTCTTGTAAAGCGAAGGTCGCAGGTTCGATTCCTGCAGGTGGCAATCGTTTTAGATCTGAATTTTTGCTTATGACATCGGAAAAGGATGCTATTCAGAAATTTCGAAAAAGCATAGTCTGCATGCCTCCTTGGCTCAGGGGCAGAGCGTCGCTCTCGTAAAGCGAAGGTCGCAGGTTCGATTCCTGCAGGTGGCAAATTTTTTGATTTCCGTTTCTGATGTACGCTACAGATGGACAAATATTATGCAGACCTGCATGAGTTCCCTCGTAGCCACCTTAGCTTAGGGGCAGAGCGTCGCTCTCGTAAAGCGAAGGTCGCAGGTTCGATTCCTGCAGGTGGCAAATTTTTTGATTCCCGTTTCTGAAGTACGCTACAGATGGACAAATATTATGCAGACCTGCATGAGTTCCCTCGTAGCCACCTTAGCTTAGGGGCAGAGCGTCGCTCTTGTAAAGCGAAGGTCGCAGGTTCGATTCCTGCAGGTGGCAATCGTTTTAGATCTGAATTTTTGCTTATGACATCGGAAAAGGATGCTATTCAGAAATTTCGAAAAAGCATAGTCTGCATGCCTCCTTGGCTCAGGGGCAGAGCGTCGCTCTCGTAAAGCGAAGGTCGCAGGTTCGATTCCTGCAGGTGGCAAATTTTTTGATTTCCGTTTCTGATGATCACTATAGATGGACAAATATTATGCAGACCTGCATGAGTTCCCTCGTAGCCACCTTAGCTTAGGGGCAGAGCGTCGCTCTTGTAAAGCGAAGGTCGCAGGTTCGATTCCTGCAGGTGGCAATCGTTTTAGATCTGAATTTTTGCTTATGACATCGGAAAAGGATGCTATTCAGAAATTTCGAAAAAGCATAGTCTGCATGCCTCCTTGGCTCAGGGGCAGAGCGTCGCTCTCGTAAAGCGAAGGTCGCAGGTTCGATTCCTGCAGGTGGCAAATTTTTTGATTTCCGTTTCTGATGATCACTATAGATGGACAAATATTATGCAGACCTGCATGAGTTCCCTCGTAGCCACCTTAGCTTAGGGGCAGAGCGTCGCTCTTGTAAAGCGAAGGTCGCAGGTTCGATTCCTGCAGGTGGCAATCGTTTTAGATCTGAATTTTTGCTTATGACATCGGAAAAGGATGCTATTCAGAAATTTCGAAAAAGCATAGTCTGCATGCCTCCTTGGCTCAGGGGCAGAGCGTCGCTCTCGTAAAGCGAAGGTCGCAGGTTCGATTCCTGCAGGTGGCAAATTTTTTGATTTCCGTTTCTGATGACACTATAGATGGACAAATATTATGCAGACCTGCATGAGTTCCCTCGTAGCCACCTTAGCTTAGGGGCAGAGCGTCGCTCTTGTAAAGCGAAGGTCGCAGGTTCGATTCCTGCAGGTGGCAATCGTTTTAGATCTGAATTTTTGCTTATGACATCGGAAAAGGATGCTATTCAGAAATTTCGAAAAAGCATAGTCTGCATGCCTCCTTGGCTCAGGGGCAGAGCGTCGCTCTCGTAAAGCGAAGGTCGCAGGTTCGATTCCTGCAGGTGGCAAATTTTTTGATTTCCGTTTCTGATGATCACTATAGATGGACAAATATTATGCAGACCTGCATGAGTTCCCTCGTAGCCACCTTAGCTTAGGGGCAGAGCGTCGCTCTTGTAAAGCGAAGGTCGCAGGTTCGATTCCTGCAGGTGGCAATCGTTTTAGATCTGAATTTTTGCTTATGACATCGGAAAAGGATGCTATTCAGAAATTTCGAAAAAGCATAGTCTGCATGCCTCCTTGGCTCAGGGGCAGAGCGTCGCTCTCGTAAAGCGAAGGTCGCAGGTTCGATTCCTGCAGGTGGCAATCGTTTTAGATCTGAATTTTTGCTTATGACATCGGAAAAGGATGCTATTCAGAAATTTCGAAAAAGCATAGTCTGCATGCCTCCTTGGCTCAGGGGCAGAGCGTCGCTCTCGTAAAGCGAAGGTCGCAGGTTCGATTCCTGCAGGTGGCAAATTTTTTGATTTCCGTTTCTGATGATCACTATAGATGGACAAATATTATGCAGACCTGCATGAGTTCCCTCGTAGCCACCTTAGCTTAGGGGCAGAGCGTCGCTCTTGTAAAGCGAAGGTCGCAGGTTCGATTCCTGCAGGTGGCAATCGTTTTAGATCTGAATTTTTGCTTATGACATCGGAAAAGGATGCTATTCAGAAATTTCGAAAAAGCATAGTCTGCATGCCTCCTTGGCTCAGGGGCAGAGCGTCGCTCTCGTAAAGCGAAGGTCGCAGGTTCGATTCCTGCAGGTGGCAAATTTTTTGATTTCCGTTTCTGATGATCACTATAGATGGACAAATATTATGCAGACCTGCATGAGTTCCCTCGTAGCCACCTTAGCTTAGGGGCAGAGCGTCGCTCTTGTAAAGCGAAGGTCGCAGGTTCGATTCCTGCAGGTGGCAATCGTTTTAGATCTGAATTTTTGCTTATGACATCGGAAAAGGATGCTATTCAGAAATTTCGAAAAAGCATAGTCTGCATGCCTCCTTGGCTCAGGGGCAGAGCGTCGCTCTCGTAAAGCGAAGGTCGCAGGTTCGATTCCTGCAGGTGGCAAATTTTTTGATTTCCGTTTCTGATGATCACTATAGATGGACAAATATTATGCAGACCTGCATGAGTTCCCTCGTAGCCACCTTAGCTTAGGGGCAGAGCGTCGCTCTTGTAAAGCGAAGGTCGCAGGTTCGATTCCTGCAGGTGGCAATCGTTTTAGATCTGAATTTTTGCTTATGACATCGGAAAAGGATGCTATTCAGAAATTTCGAAAAAGCATAGTCTGCATGCCTCCTTGGCTCAGGGGCAGAGCGTCGCTCTCGTAAAGCGAAGGTCGCAGGTTCGATTCCTGCAGGTGGCAATCGTTTTAGATCTGAATTTTTACTTATGACATCGGAAAAGGATGCTATTCAGAAATTTCGAAAAAGCATAGTCTGCATGCCTCCTTAGCTCAGGGGCAGAGCGTCGCTCTCGTAAAGCGAAGGTCGCAGGTTCGATTCCTGCAGGTGGCAAATTTTTTGATTCCCGTTTCTGATGTACACTACAGATGGACAAATATTATGCAGACCTGCATGAGTTCCCTCGTAGCCACCTTAGCTTAGGGGCAGAGCGTCGCTCTTGTAAAGCGAAGGTCGCAGGTTCGATTCCTGCAGGTGGCAATCGTTTTAGATCTGAATTTTTGCTTATGACATCGGAAAAGGATGCTATTCAGAAATTTCGAAAAAGCATAGTCTGCATGCCTCCTTGGCTCAGGGGCAGAGCGTCGCTCTCGTAAAGCGAAGGTCGCAGGTTCGATTCCTGCAGGTGGCAAATTTTTTGATTTCCGTTTCTGATGATCACTATAGATGGACAAATATTATGCAGACCTGCATGAGTTCCCTCGTAGCCACCTTAGCTTAGGGGCAGAGCGTCGCTCTTGTAAAGCGAAGGTCGCAGGTTCGATTCCTGCAGGTGGCAATCGTTTTAGATCTGAATTTTTGCTTATGACATCGGAAAAGGATGCTATTCAGAAATTTCGAAAAAGCATAGTCTGCATGCCTCCTTGGCTCAGGGGCAGAGCGTCGCTCTTGTAAAGCGAAGGTCGCAGGTTCGATTCCTGCAGGTGGCAATCGTTTTAGATCTGAATTTTTGCTTATGACATCGGAAAAGGATGCTATTCAGAAATTTCGAAAAAGCATAGTCTGCATGCCTCCTTGGCTCAGGGGCAGAGCGTCGCTCTCGTAAAGCGAAGGTCGCAGGTTCGATTCCTGCAGGTGGCAAATTTTTTGATTTCCGTTTCTGATGATCACTATAGATGGACAAATATTATGCAGACCTGCATGAGTTCCCTCGTAGCCACCTTAGCTTAGGGGCAGAGCGTCGCTCTTGTAAAGCGAAGGTCGCAGGTTCGATTCCTGCAGGTGGCAATCGTTTTAGATCTGAATTTTTGCTTATGACATCGGAAAAGGATGCTATTCAGAAATTTCGAAAAAGCATAGTCTGCATGCCTCCTTGGCTCAGGGGCAGAGCGTCGCTCTCGTAAAGCGAAGGTCGCAGGTTCGATTCCTGCAGGTGGCAAATTTTTTGATTTCCGTTTCTGATGATCACTATAGATCTGCAAATATTATGCAGACCTGCATGAGTTCCCTCGTAGCCACCTTAGCTTAGGGGCAGAGCGTCGCTCTTGTAAAGCGAAGGTCGCAGGTTCGATTCCTGCAGGTGGCAATCGTTTTAGATCTGAATTTTTGCTTATGACATCGGAAAAGGATGCTATTCAGAAATTTCGAAAAAGCATAGTCTGCATGCCTCCTTGGCTCAGGGGCAGAGCGTCGCTCTCGTAAAGCGAAGGTCGCAGGTTCGATTCCTGCAGGTGGCAAATTTTTTGATTCCCGTTTCTGATGTACGCTACAGATGGACAAATATTATGCAGACCTGCATGAGTTCCCTCGTAGCCACCTTAGCTTAGGGGCAGAGCGTCGCTCTCGTAAAGCGAAGGTCGCAGGTTCGATTCCTGCAGGTGGCAAATTTTTTGATTCCCGTTTCTGAAGTACGCTACAGATGGACAAATATTATGCAGACCTGCATGAGTTCCCTCGTAGCCACCTTAGCTTAGGGGCAGAGCGTCGCTCTTGTAAAGCGAAGGTCGCAGGTTCGATTCCTGCAGGTGGCAATCGTTTTAGATCTGAATTTTTGCTTATGACATCGGAAAAGGATGCTATTCAGAAATTTCGAAAAAGCATAGTCTGCATGCCTCCTTGGCTCAGGGGCAGAGCGTCGCTCTCGTAAAGCGAAGGTCGCAGGTTCGATTCCTGCAGGTGGCAAATTTTTTGATTTCCGTTTCTGATGATCACTATAGATGGACAAATATTATGCAGACCTGCATGAGTTCCCTCGTAGCCACCTTAGCTTAGGGGCAGAGCGTCGCTCTTGTAAAGCGAAGGTCGCAGGTTCGATTCCTGCAGGTGGCAATCGTTTTAGATCTGAATTTTTGCTTATGACATCGGAAAAGGATGCTATTCAGAAATTTCGAAAAAGCATAGTCTGCATGCCTCCTTGGCTCAGGGGCAGAGCGTCGCTCTCGTAAAGCGAAGGTCGCAGGTTCGATTCCTGCAGGTGGCAAATTTTTTGATTTCCGTTTCTGATGATCACTATAGATGGACAAATATTATGCAGACCTGCATGAGTTCCCTCGTAGCCACCTTAGCTTAGGGGCAGAGCGTCGCTCTTGTAAAGCGAAGGTCGCAGGTTCGATTCCTGCAGGTGGCAATCGTTTTAGATCTGAATTTTTGCTTATGACATCGGAAAAGGATGCTATTCAGAAATTTCGAAAAAGCATAGTCTGCATGCCTCCTTGGCTCAGGGGCAGAGCGTCGCTCTCGTAAAGCGAAGGTCGCAGGTTCGATTCCTGCAGGTGGCAATCGTTTTAGATCTGAATTTTTGCTTATGACATCGGAAAAGGATGCTATTCAGAAATTTCGAAAAAGCATAGTCTGCATGCCTCCTTAGCTCAGGGGCAGAGCGTCGCTCTCGTAAAGCGAAGGTCGCAGGTTCGATTCCTGCAGGTGGCAAATTTTTTGATTCCCGTTTCTGATGTACGCTACAGATGGACAAATATTATGCAGACCTGCATGAGTTCCCTCGTAGCCACCTTAGCTTAGGGGCAGAGCGTCGCTCTTGTAAAGCGAAGGTCGCAGGTTCGATTCCTGCAGGTGGCAATCGTTTTAGATCTGAATTTTTGCTTATGACATCGGAAAAGGATGCTATTCAGAAATTTCGAAAAAGCATAGTCTGCATGCCTCCTTGGCTCAGGGGCAGAGCGTCGCTCTCGTAAAGCGAAGGTCGCAGGTTCGATTCCTGCAGGTGGCAAATTTTTTGATTTCCGTTTCTGATGATCACTATAGATGGCAAATATTATGCAGACCTGCATGAGTTCCCTCGTAGCCACCTTAGCTTAGGGGCAGAGCGTCGCTCTTGTAAAGCGAAGGTCGCAGGTTCGATTCCTGCAGGTGGCAATCGTTTTAGATCTGAATTTTTGCTTATGACATCGGAAAAGGATGCTATTCAGAAATTTCGAAAAAGCATAGTCTGCATGCCTCCTTGGCTCAGGGGCAGAGCGTCGCTCTTGTAAAGCGAAGGTCGCAGGTTCGATTCCTGCAGGTGGCAATCGTTTTAGATCTGAATTTTTGCTTATGACATCGGAAAAGGATGCTATTCAGAAATTTCGAAAAAGCATAGTCTGCATGCCTCCTTGGCTCAGGGGCAGAGCGTCGCTCTCGTAAAGCGAAGGTCGCAGGTTCGATTCCTGCAGGTGGCAAATTTTTTGATTTCCGTTTCTGATGATCACTATAGATCTGGCAAATATTATGCAGACCTGCATGAGTTCCCTCGTAGCCACCTTAGCTTAGGGGCAGAGCGTCGCTCTTGTAAAGCGAAGGTCGCAGGTTCGATTCCTGCAGGTGGCAATCGTTTTAGATCTGAATTTTTGCTTATGACATCGGAAAAGGATGCTATTCAGAAATTTCGAAAAAGCATAGTCTGCATGCCTCCTTGGCTCAGGGGCAGAGCGTCGCTCTCGTAAAGCGAAGGTCGCAGGTTCGATTCCTGCAGGTGGCAAATTTTTTGATTCCGTTTCTGAGTACGCTACAGATGGACAAATATTATGCAGACCTGCATGAGTTCCCTCGTAGCCACCTTAGCTTAGGGGCAGAGCGTCGCTCTCGTAAAGCGAAGGTCGCAGGTTCGATTCCTGCAGGTGGCAAATTTTTTGATTCCCGTTTCTGAAGTACGCTACAGATGGACAAATATTATGCAGACCTGCATGAGTTCCCTCGTAGCCACCTTAGCTTAGGGGCAGAGCGTCGCTCTTGTAAAGCGAAGGTCGCAGGTTCGATTCCTGCAGGTGGCAATCGTTTTAGATCTGAATTTTTGCTTATGACATCGGAAAAGGATGCTATTCAGAAATTTCGAAAAAGCATAGTCTGCATGCCTCCTTGGCTCAGGGGCAGAGCGTCGCTCTCGTAAAGCGAAGGTCGCAGGTTCGATTCCTGCAGGTGGCAAATTTTTTGATTTCCGTTTCTGATGATCACTATAGATGGACAAATATTATGCAGACCTGCATGAGTTCCCTCGTAGCCACCTTAGCTTAGGGGCAGAGCGTCGCTCTTGTAAAGCGAAGGTCGCAGGTTCGATTCCTGCAGGTGGCAATCGTTTTAGATCTGAATTTTTGCTTATGACATCGGAAAAGGATGCTATTCAGAAATTTCGAAAAAGCATAGTCTGCATGCCTCCTTGGCTCAGGGGCAGAGCGTCGCTCTCGTAAAGCGAAGGTCGCAGGTTCGATTCCTGCAGGTGGCAAATTTTTTGATTTCCGTTTCTGATGATCACTATAGATGGACAAATATTATGCAGACCTGCATGAGTTCCCTCGTAGCCACCTTAGCTTAGGGGCAGAGCGTCGCTCTTGTAAAGCGAAGGTCGCAGGTTCGATTCCTGCAGGTGGCAATCGTTTTAGATCTGAATTTTTGCTTATGACATCGGAAAAGGATGCTATTCAGAAATTTCGAAAAAGCATAGTCTGCATGCCTCCTTGGCTCAGGGGCAGAGCGTCGCTCTCGTAAAGCGAAGGTCGCAGGTTCGATTCCTGCAGGTGGCAATCGTTTTAGATCTGAATTTTTGCTTATGACATCGGAAAAGGATGCTATTCAGAAATTTCGAAAAAGCATAGTCTGCATGCCTCCTTAGCTCAGGGGCAGAGCGTCGCTCTCGTAAAGCGAAGGTCGCAGGTTCGATTCCTGCAGGTGGCAAATTTTTTGATTCCCGTTTCTGAGTACGCTACAGATGGACAAATATTATGCAGACCTGCATGAGTTCCCTCGTAGCCACCTTAGCTTAGGGGCAGAGCGTCGCTCTTGTAAAGCGAAGGTCGCAGGTTCGATTCCTGCAGGTGGCAATCGTTTTAGATCTGAATTTTTGCTTATGACATCGGAAAAGGATGCTATTCAGAAATTTCGAAAAAGCATAGTCTGCATGCCTCCTTGGCTCAGGGGCAGAGCGTCGCTCTCGTAAAGCGAAGGTCGCAGGTTCGATTCCTGCAGGTGGCAAATTTTTTGATTTCCGTTTCTGATGATCACTATAGATCTGCAAATATTATGCAGACCTGCATGAGTTCCCTCGTAGCCACCTTAGCTTAGGGGCAGAGCGTCGCTCTTGTAAAGCGAAGGTCGCAGGTTCGATTCCTGCAGGTGGCAATCGTTTTAGATCTGAATTTTTGCTTATGACATCGGAAAAGGATGCTATTCAGAAATTTCGAAAAAGCATAGTCTGCATGCCTCCTTGGCTCAGGGGCAGAGCGTCGCTCTCGTAAAGCGAAGGTCGCAGGTTCGATTCCTGCAGGTGGCAAATTTTTTGATTTCCGTTTCTGATGATCACTATAGATGGACAAATATTATGCAGACCTGCATGAGTTCCCTCGTAGCCACCTTAGCTTAGGGGCAGAGCGTCGCTCTTGTAAAGCGAAGGTCGCAGGTTCGATTCCTGCAGGTGGCAATCGTTTTAGATCTGAATTTTTGCTTATGACATCGGAAAAGGATGCTATTCAGAAATTTCGAAAAAGCATAGTCTGCATGCCTCCTTGGCTCAGGGGCAGAGCGTCGCTCTCGTAAAGCGAAGGTCGCAGGTTCGATTCCTGCAGGTGGCAAATTTTTTGATTTCCGTTTCTGATGATCACTATAGATCTGCAAATATTATGCAGACCTGCATGAGTTCCCTCGTAGCCACCTTAGCTTAGGGGCAGAGCGTCGCTCTTGTAAAGCGAAGGTCGCAGGTTCGATTCCTGCAGGTGGCAATCGTTTTAGATCTGAATTTTTGCTTATGACATCGGAAAAGGATGCTATTCAGAAATTTCGAAAAAGCATAGTCTGCATGCCTCCTTGGCTCAGGGGCAGAGCGTCGCTCTTGTAAAGCGAAGGTCGCAGGTTCGATTCCTGCAGGTGGCAATCGTTTTAGATCTGAATTTTTGCTTATGACATCGGAAAAGGATGCTATTCAGAAATTTCGAAAAAGCATAGTCTGCATGCCTCCTTGGCTCAGGGGCAGAGCGTCGCTCTCGTAAAGCGAAGGTCGCAGGTTCGATTCCTGCAGGTGGCAAATTTTTTGATTTCCGTTTCTGATGATCACTATAGATCTGCAAATATTATGCAGACCTGCATGAGTTCCCTCGTAGCCACCTTAGCTTAGGGGCAGAGCGTCGCTCTTGTAAAGCGAAGGTCGCAGGTTCGATTCCTGCAGGTGGCAATCGTTTTAGATCTGAATTTTTGCTTATGACATCGGAAAAGGATGCTATTCAGAAATTTCGAAAAAGCATAGTCTGCATGCCTCCTTGGCTCAGGGGCAGAGCGTCGCTCTCGTAAAGCGAAGGTCGCAGGTTCGATTCCTGCAGGTGGCAAATTTTTTGATTCCGTTTCTGAAGTACGCTACAGATGGACAAATATTATGCAGACCTGCATGAGTTCCCTCGTAGCCACCTTAGCTTAGGGGCAGAGCGTCGCTCTCGTAAAGCGAAGGTCGCAGGTTCGATTCCTGCAGGTGGCAAATTTTTTGATTTCCGTTTCTGATGTACGCTACAGATGGACAAATATTATGCAGACCTGCATGAGTTCCCTCGTAGCCACCTTAGCTTAGGGGCAGAGCGTCGCTCTTGTAAAGCGAAGGTCGCAGGTTCGATTCCTGCAGGTGGCAATCGTTTTAGATCTGAATTTTTGCTTATGACATCGGAAAAGGATGCTATTCAGAAATTTCGAAAAAGCATAGTCTGCATGCCTCCTTGGCTCAGGGGCAGAGCGTCGCTCTCGTAAAGCGAAGGTCGCAGGTTCGATTCCTGCAGGTGGCAAATTTTTTGATTTCCGTTTCTGATGATCACTATAGATGGACAAATATTATGCAGACCTGCATGAGTTCCCTCGTAGCCACCTTAGCTTAGGGGCAGAGCGTCGCTCTTGTAAAGCGAAGGTCGCAGGTTCGATTCCTGCAGGTGGCAATCGTTTTAGATCTGAATTTTTGCTTATGACATCGGAAAAGGATGCTATTCAGAAATTTCGAAAAAGCATAGTCTGCATGCCTCCTTGGCTCAGGGGCAGAGCGTCGCTCTCGTAAAGCGAAGGTCGCAGGTTCGATTCCTGCAGGTGGCAAATTTTTTGATTTCCGTTTCTGATGATCACTATAGATGGACAAATATTATGCAGACCTGCATGAGTTCCCTCGTAGCCACCTTAGCTTAGGGGCAGAGCGTCGCTCTTGTAAAGCGAAGGTCGCAGGTTCGATTCCTGCAGGTGGCAATCGTTTTAGATCTGAATTTTTGCTTATGACATCGGAAAAGGATGCTATTCAGAAATTTCGAAAAAGCATAGTCTGCATGCCTCCTTGGCTCAGGGGCAGAGCGTCGCTCTCGTAAAGCGAAGGTCGCAGGTTCGATTCCTGCAGGTGGCAATCGTTTTAGATCTGAATTTTTGCTTATGACATCGGAAAAGGATGCTATTCAGAAATTTCGAAAAAGCATAGTCTGCATGCCTCCTTAGCTCAGGGGCAGAGCGTCGCTCTCGTAAAGCGAAGGTCGCAGGTTCGATTCCTGCAGGTGGCAAATTTTTTGATTCCCGTTTCTGATGTACGCTATAGATGGACAAATATTATGCAGACCTGCATGAGTTCCCTCGTAGCCACCTTAGCTTAGGGGCAGAGCGTCGCTCTTGTAAAGCGAAGGTCGCAGGTTCGATTCCTGCAGGTGGCAATCGTTTTAGATCTGAATTTTTGCTTATGACATCGGAAAAGGATGCTATTCAGAAATTTCGAAAAAGCATAGTCTGCATGCCTCCTTGGCTCAGGGGCAGAGCGTCGCTCTCGTAAAGCGAAGGTCGCAGGTTCGATTCCTGCAGGTGGCAAATTTTTTGATTTCCGTTTCTGATGATCACTATAGATCTGCAAATATTATGCAGACCTGCATGAGTTCCCTCGTAGCCACCTTAGCTTAGGGGCAGAGCGTCGCTCTTGTAAAGCGAAGGTCGCAGGTTCGATTCCTGCAGGTGGCAATCGTTTTAGATCTGAATTTTTGCTTATGACATCGGAAAAGGATGCTATTCAGAAATTTCGAAAAAGCATAGTCTGCATGCCTCCTTGGCTCAGGGGCAGAGCGTCGCTCTCGTAAAGCGAAGGTCGCAGGTTCGATTCCTGCAGGTGGCAAATTTTTTGATTTCCGTTTCTGATGATCACTATAGATGGACAAATATTATGCAGACCTGCATGAGTTCCCTCGTAGCCACCTTAGCTTAGGGGCAGAGCGTCGCTCTTGTAAAGCGAAGGTCGCAGGTTCGATTCCTGCAGGTGGCAATCGTTTTAGATCTGAATTTTTGCTTATGACATCGGAAAAGGATGCTATTCAGAAATTTCGAAAAAGCTTAGTCTGCATGCCTCCTTGGCTCAGGGGCAGAGCGTCGCTCTCGTAAAGCGAAGGTCGCAGGTTCGATTCCTGCAGGTGGCAAATTTTTTGATTTCCGTTTCTGATGATCACTATAGATCTGCAAATATTATGCAGACCTGCATGAGTTCCCTCGTAGCCACCTTAGCTTAGGGGCAGAGCGTCGCTCTTGTAAAGCGAAGGTCGCAGGTTCGATTCCTGCAGGTGGCAATCGTTTTAGATCTGAATTTTTGCTTATGACATCGGAAAAGGATGCTATTCAGAAATTTCGAAAAAGCATAGTCTGCATGCCTCCTTGGCTCAGGGGCAGAGCGTCGCTCTCGTAAAGCGAAGGTCGCAGGTTCGATTCCTGCAGGTGGCAAATTTTTTGATTTCCGTTTCTGATGATCACTATAGATGGACAAATATTATGCAGACCTGCATGAGTTCCCTCGTAGCCACCTTAGCTTAGGGGCAGAGCGTCGCTCTTGTAAAGCGAAGGTCGCAGGTTCGATTCCTGCAGGTGGCAATCGTTTTAGATCTGAATTTTTGCTTATGACATCGGAAAAGGATGCTATTCAGAAATTTCGAAAAAGCATAGTCTGCATGCCTCCTTGGCTCAGGGGCAGAGCGTCGCTCTCGTAAAGCGAAGGTCGCAGGTTCGATTCCTGCAGGTGGCAATCGTTTTAGATCTGAATTTTTGCTTATGACATCGGAAAAGGATGCTATTCAGAAATTTCGAAAAAGCATAGTCTGCATGCCTCCTTAGCTCAGGGGCAGAGCGTCGCTCTCGTAAAGCGAAGGTCGCAGGTTCGATTCCTGCAGGTGGCAAATTTTTTGATTTCCGTTTCTGATGACACTATAGATGGACAAATATTATGCAGACCTGCATGAGTTCCCTCGTAGCCACCTTAGCTTAGGGGCAGAGCGTCGCTCTTGTAAAGCGAAGGTCGCAGGTTCGATTCCTGCAGGTGGCAATCGTTTTAGATCTGAATTTTTGCTTATGACATCGGAAAAGGATGCTATTCAGAAATTTCGAAAAAGCATAGTCTGCATGCCTCCTTGGCTCAGGGGCAGAGCGTCGCTCTCGTAAAGCGAAGGTCGCAGGTTCGATTCCTGCAGGTGGCAAATTTTTTGATTTCCGTTTCTGATGATCACTATAGATGGACAAATATTATGCAGACCTGCATGAGTTCCCTCGTAGCCACCTTAGCTTAGGGGCAGAGCGTCGCTCTTGTAAAGCGAAGGTCGCAGGTTCGATTCCTGCAGGTGGCAATCGTTTTAGATCTGAATTTTTGCTTATGACATCGGAAAAGGATGCTATTCAGAAATTTCGAAAAAGCATAGTCTGCATGCCTCCTTGGCTCAGGGGCAGAGCGTCGCTCTCGTAAAGCGAAGGTCGCAGGTTCGATTCCTGCAGGTGGCAAATTTTTTGATTTCCGTTTCTGATGTACGCTACAGATGGACAAATATTATGCAGACCTGCATGAGTTCCCTCGTAGCCACCTTAGCTTAGGGGCAGAGCGTCGCTCTTGTAAAGCGAAGGTCGCAGGTTCGATTCCTGCAGGTGGCAATCGTTTTAGATCTGAATTTTTGCTTATGACATCGGAAAAGGATGCTATTCAGAAATTTCGAAAAAGCATAGTCTGCATGCCTCCTTGGCTCAGGGGCAGAGCGTCGCTCTCGTAAAGCGAAGGTCGCAGGTTCGATTCCTGCAGGTGGCAAATTTTTTGATTTCCGTTTCTGATGATCACTATAGATCTGCAAATATTATGCAGACCTGCATGAGTTCCCTCGTAGCCACCTTAGCTTAGGGGCAGAGCGTCGCTCTTGTAAAGCGAAGGTCGCAGGTTCGATTCCTGCAGGTGGCAATCGTTTTAGATCTGAATTTTTGCTTATGACATCGGAAAAGGATGCTATTCAGAAATTTCGAAAAAGCATAGTCTGCATGCCTCCTTGGCTCAGGGGCAGAGCGTCGCTCTCGTAAAGCGAAGGTCGCAGGTTCGATTCCTGCAGGTGGCAAATTTTTTGATTTCCGTTTCTGATGATCACTATAGATGGACAAATATTATGCAGACCTGCATGAGTTCCCTCGTAGCCACCTTAGCTTAGGGGCAGAGCGTCGCTCTTGTAAAGCGAAGGTCGCAGGTTCGATTCCTGCAGGTGGCAATCGTTTTAGATCTGAATTTTTGCTTATGACATCGGAAAAGGATGCTATTCAGAAATTTCGAAAAAGCATAGTCTGCATGCCTCCTTGGCTCAGGGGCAGAGCGTCGCTCTCGTAAAGCGAAGGTCGCAGGTTCGATTCCTGCAGGTGGCAAATTTTTTGATTTCCGTTTCTGATGATCACTATAGATCTGCAAATATTATGCAGACCTGCATGAGTTCCCTCGTAGCCACCTTAGCTTAGGGGCAGAGCGTCGCTCTTGTAAAGCGAAGGTCGCAGGTTCGATTCCTGCAGGTGGCAATCGTTTTAGATCTGAATTTTTGCTTATGACATCGGAAAAGGATGCTATTCAGAAATTTCGAAAAAGCATAGTCTGCATGCCTCCTTGGCTCAGGGGCAGAGCGTCGCTCTCGTAAAGCGAAGGTCGCAGGTTCGATTCCTGCAGGTGGCAAATTTTTTGATTTCCGTTTCTGATGATCACTATAGATGGACAAATATTATGCAGACCTGCATGAGTTCCCTCGTAGCCACCTTAGCTTAGGGGCAGAGCGTCGCTCTTGTAAAGCGAAGGTCGCAGGTTCGATTCCTGCAGGTGGCAATCGTTTTAGATCTGAATTTTTGCTTATGACATCGGAAAAGGATGCTATTCAGAAATTTCGAAAAAGCATAGTCTGCATGCCTCCTTGGCTCAGGGGCAGAGCGTCGCTCTCGTAAAGCGAAGGTCGCAGGTTCGATTCCTGCAGGTGGCAATCGTTTTAGATCTGAATTTTTGCTTATGACATCGGAAAAGGATGCTATTCAGAAATTTCGAAAAAGCATAGTCTGCATGCCTCCTTAGCTCAGGGGCAGAGCGTCGCTCTCGTAAAGCGAAGGTCGCAGGTTCGATTCCTGCAGGTGGCAAATTTTTTGATTTCCGTTTCTGATGACGCTACAGATGGACAAATATTATGCAGACCTGCATGAGTTCCCTCGTAGCCACCTTAGCTTAGGGGCAGAGCGTCGCTCTTGTAAAGCGAAGGTCGCAGGTTCGATTCCTGCAGGTGGCAATCGTTTTAGATCTGAATTTTTGCTTATGACATCGGAAAAGGATGCTATTCAGAAATTTCGAAAAAGCATAGTCTGCATGCCTCCTTGGCTCAGGGGCAGAGCGTCGCTCTCGTAAAGCGAAGGTCGCAGGTTCGATTCCTGCAGGTGGCAAATTTTTTGATTTCCGTTTCTGATGACACTATAGATGGACAAATATTATGCAGACCTGCATGAGTTCCCTCGTAGCCACCTTAGCTTAGGGGCAGAGCGTCGCTCTTGTAAAGCGAAGGTCGCAGGTTCGATTCCTGCAGGTGGCAATCGTTTTAGATCTGAATTTTTGCTTATGACATCGGAAAAGGATGCTATTCAGAAATTTCGAAAAAGCATAGTCTGCATGCCTCCTTGGCTCAGGGGCAGAGCGTCGCTCTCGTAAAGCGAAGGTCGCAGGTTCGATTCCTGCAGGTGGCAAATTTTTTGATTTCCGTTTCTGATGATCACTATAGATCTGCAAATATTATGCAGACCTGCATGAGTTCCCTCGTAGCCACCTTAGCTTAGGGGCAGAGCGTCGCTCTTGTAAAGCGAAGGTCGCAGGTTCGATTCCTGCAGGTGGCAATCGTTTTAGATCTGAATTTTTGCTTATGACATCGGAAAAGGATGCTATTCAGAAATTTCGAAAAAGCATAGTCTGCATGCCTCCTTGGCTCAGGGGCAGAGCGTCGCTCTCGTAAAGCGAAGGTCGCAGGTTCGATTCCTGCAGGTGGCAAATTTTTTGATTTCCGTTTCTGATGATCACTATAGATGGACAAATATTATGCAGACCTGCATGAGTTCCCTCGTAGCCACCTTAGCTTAGGGGCAGAGCGTCGCTCTTGTAAAGCGAAGGTCGCAGGTTCGATTCCTGCAGGTGGCAATCGTTTTAGATCTGAATTTTTGCTTATGACATCGGAAAAGGATGCTATTCAGAAATTTCGAAAAAGCATAGTCTGCATGCCTCCTTGGCTCAGGGGCAGAGCGTCGCTCTCGTAAAGCGAAGGTCGCAGGTTCGATTCCTGCAGGTGGCAAATTTTTTGATTTCCGTTTCTGATGATCACTATAGATCTGCAAATATTATGCAGACCTGCATGAGTTCCCTCGTAGCCACCTTAGCTTAGGGGCAGAGCGTCGCTCTTGTAAAGCGAAGGTCGCAGGTTCGATTCCTGCAGGTGGCAATCGTTTTAGATCTGAATTTTTGCTTATGACATCGGAAAAGGATGCTATTCAGAAATTTCGAAAAAGCATAGTCTGCATGCCTCCTTGGCTCAGGGGCAGAGCGTCGCTCTCGTAAAGCGAAGGTCGCAGGTTCGATTCCTGCAGGTGGCAAATTTTTTGATTTCCGTTTCTGATGATCACTATAGATGGACAAATATTATGCAGACCTGCATGAGTTCCCTCGTAGCCACCTTAGCTTAGGGGCAGAGCGTCGCTCTTGTAAAGCGAAGGTCGCAGGTTCGATTCCTGCAGGTGGCAATCGTTTTAGATCTGAATTTTTGCTTATGACATCGGAAAAGGATGCTATTCAGAAATTTCGAAAAAGCATAGTCTGCATGCCTCCTTGGCTCAGGGGCAGAGCGTCGCTCTCGTAAAGCGAAGGTCGCAGGTTCGATTCCTGCAGGTGGCAATCGTTTTAGATCTGAATTTTTGCTTATGACATCGGAAAAGGATGCTATTCAGAAATTTCGAAAAAGCATAGTCTGCATGCCTCCTTAGCTCAGGGGCAGAGCGTCGCTCTCGTAAAGCGAAGGTCGCAGGTTCGATTCCTGCAGGTGGCAAATTTTTTGATTTCCGTTTCTGATACACTATAGATGGACAAATATTATGCAGACCTGCATGAGTTCCCTCGTAGCCACCTTAGCTTAGGGGCAGAGCGTCGCTCTTGTAAAGCGAAGGTCGCAGGTTCGATTCCTGCAGGTGGCAATCGTTTTAGATCTGAATTTTTGCTTATGACATCGGAAAAGGATGCTATTCAGAAATTTCGAAAAAGCATAGTCTGCATGCCTCCTTGGCTCAGGGGCAGAGCGTCGCTCTCGTAAAGCGAAGGTCGCAGGTTCGATTCCTGCAGGTGGCAAATTTTTTGATTCCCGTTTCTGAGTACGCTACAGATGGACAAATATTATGCAGACCTGCATGAGTTCCCTCGTAGCCACCTTAGCTTAGGGGCAGAGCGTCGCTCTCGTAAAGCGAAGGTCGCAGGTTCGATTCCTGCAGGTGGCAAATTTTTTGATTCCCGTTTCTGAAGTACGCTACAGATGGACAAATATTATGCAGACCTGCATGAGTTCCCTCGTAGCCACCTTAGCTTAGGGGCAGAGCGTCGCTCTTGTAAAGCGAAGGTCGCAGGTTCGATTCCTGCAGGTGGCAATCGTTTTAGATCTGAATTTTTGCTTATGACATCGGAAAAGGATGCTATTCAGAAATTTCGAAAAAGCTTAGTCTGCATGCCTCCTTGGCTCAGGGGCAGAGCGTCGCTCTCGTAAAGCGAAGGTCGCAGGTTCGATTCCTGCAGGTGGCAAATTTTTTGATTTCCGTTTCTGATGATCACTATAGATCTGCAAATATTATGCAGACCTGCATGAGTTCCCTCGTAGCCACCTTAGCTTAGGGGCAGAGCGTCGCTCTTGTAAAGCGAAGGTCGCAGGTTCGATTCCTGCAGGTGGCAATCGTTTTAGATCTGAATTTTTGCTTATGACATCGGAAAAGGATGCTATTCAGAAATTTCGAAAAAGCATAGTCTGCATGCCTCCTTGGCTCAGGGGCAGAGCGTCGCTCTCGTAAAGCGAAGGTCGCAGGTTCGATTCCTGCAGGTGGCAAATTTTTTGATTTCCGTTTCTGATGATCACTATAGATGGACAAATATTATGCAGACCTGCATGAGTTCCCTCGTAGCCACCTTAGCTTAGGGGCAGAGCGTCGCTCTTGTAAAGCGAAGGTCGCAGGTTCGATTCCTGCAGGTGGCAATCGTTTTAGATCTGAATTTTTGCTTATGACATCGGAAAAGGATGCTATTCAGAAATTTCGAAAAAGCATAGTCTGCATGCCTCCTTGGCTCAGGGGCAGAGCGTCGCTCTCGTAAAGCGAAGGTCGCAGGTTCGATTCCTGCAGGTGGCAAATTTTTTGATTTCCGTTTCTGATACACTATAGATGGACAAATATTATGCAGACCTGCATGAGTTCCCTCGTAGCCACCTTAGCTTAGGGGCAGAGCGTCGCTCTTGTAAAGCGAAGGTCGCAGGTTCGATTCCTGCAGGTGGCAATCGTTTTAGATCTGAATTTTTGCTTATGACATCGGAAAAGGATGCTATTCAGAAATTTCGAAAAAGCATAGTCTGCATGCCTCCTTGGCTCAGGGGCAGAGCGTCGCTCTCGTAAAGCGAAGGTCGCAGGTTCGATTCCTGCAGGTGGCAAATTTTTTGATTTCCGTTTCTGATGATCACTATAGATCTGCAAATATTATGCAGACCTGCATGAGTTCCCTCGTAGCCACCTTAGCTTAGGGGCAGAGCGTCGCTCTTGTAAAGCGAAGGTCGCAGGTTCGATTCCTGCAGGTGGCAATCGTTTTAGATCTGAATTTTTGCTTATGACATCGGAAAAGGATGCTATTCAGAAATTTCGAAAAAGCATAGTCTGCATGCCTCCTTGGCTCAGGGGCAGAGCGTCGCTCTCGTAAAGCGAAGGTCGCAGGTTCGATTCCTGCAGGTGGCAAATTTTTTGATTTCCGTTTCTGATGATCACTATAGATGGACAAATATTATGCAGACCTGCATGAGTTCCCTCGTAGCCACCTTAGCTTAGGGGCAGAGCGTCGCTCTTGTAAAGCGAAGGTCGCAGGTTCGATTCCTGCAGGTGGCAATCGTTTTAGATCTGAATTTTTGCTTATGACATCGGAAAAGGATGCTATTCAGAAATTTCGAAAAAGCATAGTCTGCATGCCTCCTTGGCTCAGGGGCAGAGCGTCGCTCTCGTAAAGCGAAGGTCGCAGGTTCGATTCCTGCAGGTGGCAAATTTTTTGATCCGTTTCTGATGTACGCTACAGATGGACAAATATTATGCAGACCTGCATGAGTTCCCTCGTAGCCACCTTAGCTTAGGGGCAGAGCGTCGCTCTTGTAAAGCGAAGGTCGCAGGTTCGATTCCTGCAGGTGGCAATCGTTTTAGATCTGAATTTTTGCTTATGACATCGGAAAAGGATGCTATTCAGAAATTTCGAAAAAGCATAGTCTGCATGCCTCCTTGGCTCAGGGGCAGAGCGTCGCTCTCGTAAAGCGAAGGTCGCAGGTTCGATTCCTGCAGGTGGCAAATTTTTTGATTTCCGTTTCTGATGATCACTATAGATCTGCAAATATTATGCAGACCTGCATGAGTTCCCTCGTAGCCACCTTAGCTTAGGGGCAGAGCGTCGCTCTTGTAAAGCGAAGGTCGCAGGTTCGATTCCTGCAGGTGGCAATCGTTTTAGATCTGAATTTTTGCTTATGACATCGGAAAAGGATGCTATTCAGAAATTTCGAAAAAGCATAGTCTGCATGCCTCCTTGGCTCAGGGGCAGAGCGTCGCTCTCGTAAAGCGAAGGTCGCAGGTTCGATTCCTGCAGGTGGCAAATTTTTTGATTTCCGTTTCTGATGATCACTATAGATGGACAAATATTATGCAGACCTGCATGAGTTCCCTCGTAGCCACCTTAGCTTAGGGGCAGAGCGTCGCTCTTGTAAAGCGAAGGTCGCAGGTTCGATTCCTGCAGGTGGCAATCGTTTTAGATCTGAATTTTTGCTTATGACATCGGAAAAGGATGCTATTCAGAAATTTCGAAAAAGCATAGTCTGCATGCCTCCTTGGCTCAGGGGCAGAGCGTCGCTCTCGTAAAGCGAAGGTCGCAGGTTCGATTCCTGCAGGTGGCAAATTTTTTGATCCGTTTCTGATATCACTATAGATGGACAAATATTATGCAGACCTGCATGAGTTCCCTCGTAGCCACCTTAGCTTAGGGGCAGAGCGTCGCTCTTGTAAAGCGAAGGTCGCAGGTTCGATTCCTGCAGGTGGCAATCGTTTTAGATCTGAATTTTTGCTTATGACATCGGAAAAGGATGCTATTCAGAAATTTCGAAAAAGCATAGTCTGCATGCCTCCTTGGCTCAGGGGCAGAGCGTCGCTCTCGTAAAGCGAAGGTCGCAGGTTCGATTCCTGCAGGTGGCAAATTTTTTGATTTCCGTTTCTGATGATCACTATAGATGGACAAATATTATGCAGACCTGCATGAGTTCCCTCGTAGCCACCTTAGCTTAGGGGCAGAGCGTCGCTCTTGTAAAGCGAAGGTCGCAGGTTCGATTCCTGCAGGTGGCAATCGTTTTAGATCTGAATTTTTGCTTATGACATCGGAAAAGGATGCTATTCAGAAATTTCGAAAAAGCATAGTCTGCATGCCTCCTTGGCTCAGGGGCAGAGCGTCGCTCTCGTAAAGCGAAGGTCGCAGGTTCGATTCCTGCAGGTGGCAAATTTTTTGATTCCCGTTTCTGATGTACGCTACAGATGGACAAATATTATGCAGACCTGCATGAGTTCCCTCGTAGCCACCTTAGCTTAGGGGCAGAGCGTCGCTCTTGTAAAGCGAAGGTCGCAGGTTCGATTCCTGCAGGTGGCAATCGTTTTAGATCTGAATTTTTGCTTATGACATCGGAAAAGGATGCTATTCAGAAATTTCGAAAAAGCATAGTCTGCATGCCTCCTTGGCTCAGGGGCAGAGCGTCGCTCTCGTAAAGCGAAGGTCGCAGGTTCGATTCCTGCAGGTGGCAAATTTTTTGATTTCCGTTTCTGATGATCACTATAGATGGACAAATATTATGCAGACCTGCATGAGTTCCCTCGTAGCCACCTTAGCTTAGGGGCAGAGCGTCGCTCTTGTAAAGCGAAGGTCGCAGGTTCGATTCCTGCAGGTGGCAATCGTTTTAGATCTGAATTTTTGCTTATGACATCGGAAAAGGATGCTATTCAGAAATTTCGAAAAAGCATAGTCTGCATGCCTCCTTGGCTCAGGGGCAGAGCGTCGCTCTCGTAAAGCGAAGGTCGCAGGTTCGATTCCTGCAGGTGGCAAATTTTTTGATTTCCGTTTCTGAAGTACACTATAGATGGACAAATATTATGCAGACCTGCATGAGTTCCCTCGTAGCCACCTTAGCTTAGGGGCAGAGCGTCGCTCTTGTAAAGCGAAGGTCGCAGGTTCGATTCCTGCAGGTGGCAATCGTTTTAGATCTGAATTTTTGCTTATGACATCGGAAAAGGATGCTATTCAGAAATTTCGAAAAAGCATAGTCTGCATGCCTCCTTGGCTCAGGGCAGAGCGTCGCTCTCGTAAAGCGAAGGTCGCAGGTTCGATTCCTGCAGGTGGCAAATTTTTTGATTTCCGTTTCTGATGATCACTATAGATGGACAAATATTATGCAGACCTGCATGAGTTCCCTCGTAGCCACCTTAGCTTAGGGGCAGAGCGTCGCTCTTGTAAAGCGAAGGTCGCAGGTTCGATTCCTGCAGGTGGCAATCGTTTTAGATCTGAATTTTTGCTTATGACATCGGAAAAGGATGCTATTCAGAAATTTCGAAAAAGCATAGTCTGCATGCCTCCTTGGCTCAGGGGCAGAGCGTCGCTCTCGTAAAGCGAAGGTCGCAGGTTCGATTCCTGCAGGTGGCAAATTTTTTGATTTCCGTTTCTGATGATCACTATAGATGGACAAATATTATGCAGACCTGCATGAGTTCCCTCGTAGCCACCTTAGCTTAGGGGCAGAGCGTCGCTCTTGTAAAGCGAAGGTCGCAGGTTCGATTCCTGCAGGTGGCAATCGTTTTAGATCTGAATTTTTGCTTATGACATCGGAAAAGGATGCTATTCAGAAATTTCGAAAAAGCATAGTCTGCATGCCTCCTTGGCTCAGGGGCAGAGCGTCGCTCTCGTAAAGCGAAGGTCGCAGGTTCGATTCCTGCAGGTGGCAAATTTTTTGATCCGTTTCTGATGTACGCTATAGATGGACAAATATTATGCAGACCTGCATGAGTTCCCTCGTAGCCACCTTAGCTTAGGGGCAGAGCGTCGCTCTTGTAAAGCGAAGGTCGCAGGTTCGATTCCTGCAGGTGGCAATCGTTTTAGATCTGAATTTTTGCTTATGACATCGGAAAAGGATGCTATTCAGAAATTTCGAAAAAGCATAGTCTGCATGCCTCCTTGGCTCAGGGGCAGAGCGTCGCTCTCGTAAAGCGAAGGTCGCAGGTTCGATTCCTGCAGGTGGCAAATTTTTTGATTTCCGTTTCTGATGATCACTATAGATGGACAAATATTATGCAGACCTGCATGAGTTCCCTCGTAGCCACCTTAGCTTAGGGGCAGAGCGTCGCTCTTGTAAAGCGAAGGTCGCAGGTTCGATTCCTGCAGGTGGCAATCGTTTTAGATCTGAATTTTTGCTTATGACATCGGAAAAGGATGCTATTCAGAAATTTCGAAAAAGCATAGTCTGCATGCCTCCTTGGCTCAGGGGCAGAGCGTCGCTCTCGTAAAGCGAAGGTCGCAGGTTCGATTCCTGCAGGTGGCAAATTTTTTGATTTCCGTTTCTGATGATCACTATAGATGGACAAATATTATGCAGACCTGCATGAGTTCCCTCGTAGCCACCTTAGCTTAGGGGCAGAGCGTCGCTCTTGTAAAGCGAAGGTCGCAGGTTCGATTCCTGCAGGTGGCAATCGTTTTAGATCTGAATTTTTGCTTATGACATCGGAAAAGGATGCTATTCAGAAATTTCGAAAAAGCATAGTCTGCATGCCTCCTTGGCTCAGGGGCAGAGCGTCGCTCTCGTAAAGCGAAGGTCGCAGGTTCGATTCCTGCAGGTGGCAAATTTTTTGATTCCGTTTCTGAAGTACGCTATAGATGGACAAATATTATGCAGACC
The DNA here is from genome assembly GCA_945643635.1 of Allodiplogaster sudhausi. Classification (NCBI taxonomy): domain Eukaryota; kingdom Metazoa; phylum Nematoda; class Chromadorea; order Rhabditida; family Diplogasteridae; genus Allodiplogaster; species Allodiplogaster sudhausi. The sequence goes on along the minus strand of CALZFC010000096.1, from coordinate 32,585 downwards.
TGCATGAGTTCCCTCGTAGCCACCTTAGCTTAGGGGCAGAGCGTCGCTCTTGTAAAGCGAAGGTCGCAGGTTCGATTCCTGCAGGTGGCAATCGTTTTAGATCTGAATTTTTGCTTATGACATCGGAAAAGGATGCTATTCAGAAATTTCGAAAAAGCATAGTCTGCATGCCTCCTTGGCTCAGGGGCAGAGCGTCGCTCTCGTAAAGCGAAGGTCGCAGGTTCGATTCCTGCAGGTGGCAAATTTTTTGATTTCCGTTTCTGATGATCACTATAGATGGACAAATATTATGCAGACCTGCATGAGTTCCCTCGTAGCCACCTTAGCTTAGGGGCAGAGCGTCGCTCTTGTAAAGCGAAGGTCGCAGGTTCGATTCCTGCAGGTGGCAATCGTTTTAGATCTGAATTTTTGCTTATGACATCGGAAAAGGATGCTATTCAGAAATTTCGAAAAAGCATAGTCTGCATGCCTCCTTGGCTCAGGGGCAGAGCGTCGCTCTCGTAAAGCGAAGGTCGCAGGTTCGATTCCTGCAGGTGGCAAATTTTTTGATTCCGTTTCTGAAGTACGCTACAGATGGACAAATATTATGCAGACCTGCATGAGTTCCCTCGTAGCCACCTTAGCTTAGGGGCAGAGCGTCGCTCTCGTAAAGCGAAGGTCGCAGGTTCGATTCCTGCAGGTGGCAAATTTTTTGATTCCCGTTTCTGAAGTACGCTACAGATGGACAAATATTATGCAGACCTGCATGAGTTCCCTCGTAGCCACCTTAGCTTAGGGGCAGAGCGTCGCTCTTGTAAAGCGAAGGTCGCAGGTTCGATTCCTGCAGGTGGCAATCGTTTTAGATCTGAATTTTTGCTTATGACATCGGAAAAGGATGCTATTCAGAAATTTCGAAAAAGCATAGTCTGCATGCCTCCTTGGCTCAGGGGCAGAGCGTCGCTCTCGTAAAGCGAAGGTCGCAGGTTCGATTCCTGCAGGTGGCAAATTTTTTGATTTCCGTTTCTGATGATCACTATAGATGGACAAATATTATGCAGACCTGCATGAGTTCCCTCGTAGCCACCTTAGCTTAGGGGCAGAGCGTCGCTCTTGTAAAGCGAAGGTCGCAGGTTCGATTCCTGCAGGTGGCAATCGTTTTAGATCTGAATTTTTGCTTATGACATCGGAAAAGGATGCTATTCAGAAATTTCGAAAAAGCATAGTCTGCATGCCTCCTTGGCTCAGGGGCAGAGCGTCGCTCTCGTAAAGCGAAGGTCGCAGGTTCGATTCCTGCAGGTGGCAATTTTTTGATCTGAATTTTTCTTATGACATCGGAAAAGGATGCTATTCAGAAATTTCGAAAAAGCATAGTCTGCAGCCACCTTAGCTTAGGGGCAGAGCGTCGCTCTTGTAAAGCGAAGGTCGCAGGTTCGATTCCTGCAGGTGGCAATCGTTTTAGATCTGAATTTTTGCTTATGACATCGGAAAAGGATGCTATTCAGAAATTTCGAAAAAGCATAGTCTGCATGCCTCCTTGGCTCAGGGGCAGAGCGTCGCTCTCGTAAAGCGAAGGTCGCAGGTTCGATTCCTGCAGGTGGCAATCGTTTTAGATCTGAATTTTTCTTATGACATCGGAAAAGATGCTATTCAGAAATTTCGAAAAAGCATGGTCTGCATGCCTCCTTAGCTTAGGGGCAGAGCGTCGCTCTTGTAAAGCGAAGGTCGCAGGTTCGATTCCTGCAGGTGGCAATCGTTTTAGATCTGAATTTTTGCTTATGACATCGGAAAAGGATGCTATTCAGAAATTTCGAAAAAGCATAGTCTGCATGCCTCCTTGGCTCAGGGGCAGAGCGTCGCTCTCGTAAAGCGAAGGTCGCAGGTTCGATTCCTGCAGGTGGCAAATTTTTTGATTCCCGTTTCTGAAGTACGCTACAGATGGACAAATATTATGCAGACCTGCATGAGTTCCCTCGTAGCCACCTTAGCTTAGGGGCAGAGCGTCGCTCTTGTAAAGCGAAGGTCGCAGGTTCGATTCCTGCAGGTGGCAATCGTTTTAGATCTGAATTTTTGCTTATGACATCGGAAAAGGATGCTATTCAGAAATTTCGAAAAAGCATAGTCTGCATGCCTCCTTGGCTCAGGGGCAGAGCGTCGCTCTCGTAAAGCGAAGGTCGCAGGTTCGATTCCTGCAGGTGGCAAATTTTTTGATTTCCGTTTCTGATGATCACTATAGATCTGCAAATATTATGCAGACCTGCATGAGTTCCCTCGTAGCCACCTTAGCTTAGGGGCAGAGCGTCGCTCTTGTAAAGCGAAGGTCGCAGGTTCGATTCCTGCAGGTGGCAATCGTTTTAGATCTGAATTTTTGCTTATGACATCGGAAAAGGATGCTATTCAGAAATTTCGAAAAAGCATAGTCTGCATGCCTCCTTGGCTCAGGGGCAGAGCGTCGCTCTCGTAAAGCGAAGGTCGCAGGTTCGATTCCTGCAGGTGGCAAATTTTTTGATTTCCGTTTCTGATGATCACTATAGATGGACAAATATTATGCAGACCTGCATGAGTTCCCTCGTAGCCACCTTAGCTTAGGGGCAGAGCGTCGCTCTTGTAAAGCGAAGGTCGCAGGTTCGATTCCTGCAGGTGGCAATCGTTTTAGATCTGAATTTTTGCTTATGACATCGGAAAAGGATGCTATTCAGAAATTTCGAAAAAGCATAGTCTGCATGCCTCCTTGGCTCAGGGGCAGAGCGTCGCTCTCGTAAAGCGAAGGTCGCAGGTTCGATTCCTGCAGGTGGCAAATTTTTTGATTTCCGTTTCTGATGATCACTATAGATGGACAAATATTATGCAGACCTGCATGAGTTCCCTCGTAGCCACCTTAGCTTAGGGGCAGAGCGTCGCTCTTGTAAAGCGAAGGTCGCAGGTTCGATTCCTGCAGGTGGCAATCGTTTTAGATCTGAATTTTTGCTTATGACATCGGAAAAGGATGCTATTCAGAAATTTCGAAAAAGCATAGTCTGCATGCCTCCTTGGCTCAGGGGCAGAGCGTCGCTCTCGTAAAGCGAAGGTCGCAGGTTCGATTCCTGCAGGTGGCAAATTTTTTGATTCCCGTTTCTGATGTACGCTACAGATGGACAAATATTATGCAGACCTGCATGAGTTCCCTCGTAGCCACCTTAGCTTAGGGGCAGAGCGTCGCTCTCGTAAAGCGAAGGTCGCAGGTTCGATTCCTGCAGGTGGCAAATTTTTTGATTCCCGTTTCTGAAGTACGCTACAGATGGACAAATATTATGCAGACCTGCATGAGTTCCCTCGTAGCCACCTTAGCTTAGGGGCAGAGCGTCGCTCTTGTAAAGCGAAGGTCGCAGGTTCGATTCCTGCAGGTGGCAATCGTTTTAGATCTGAATTTTTGCTTATGACATCGGAAAAGGATGCTATTCAGAAATTTCGAAAAAGCATAGTCTGCATGCCTCCTTGGCTCAGGGGCAGAGCGTCGCTCTCGTAAAGCGAAGGTCGCAGGTTCGATTCCTGCAGGTGGCAATCGTTTTAGATCTGAATTTTTGCTTATGACATCGGAAAAGGATGCTATTCAGAAATTTCGAAAAAGCATAGTCTGCATGCCTCCTTGGCTCAGGGGCAGAGCGTCGCTCTCGTAAAGCGAAGGTCGCAGGTTCGATTCCTGCAGGTGGCAATCGTTTTAGATCTGAATTTTTGCTTATGACATCGGAAAAGGATGCTATTCAGAAATTTCGAAAAAGCATAGTCTGCATGCCTCCTTGGCTCAGGGGCAGAGCGTCGCTCTCGTAAAGCGAAGGTCGCAGGTTCGATTCCTGCAGGTGGCAATCGTTTTAGATCTGAATTTTTGCTTATGACATCGGAAAAGGATGCTATTCAGAAATTTCGAAAAAGCATAGTCTGCATGCCTCCTTAGCTCAGGGGCAGAGCGTCGCTCTCGTAAAGCGAAGGTCGCAGGTTCGATTCCTGCAGGTGGCAAATTTTTTGATTCCCGTTTCTGAAGTACGCTACAGATGGACAAATATTATGCAGACCTGCATGAGTTCCCTCGTAGCCACCTTAGCTTAGGGGCAGAGCGTCGCTCTTGTAAAGCGAAGGTCGCAGGTTCGATTCCTGCAGGTGGCAATCGTTTTAGATCTGAATTTTTGCTTATGACATCGGAAAAGGATGCTATTCAGAAATTTCGAAAAAGCATAGTCTGCATGCCTCCTTGGCTCAGGGGCAGAGCGTCGCTCTCGTAAAGCGAAGGTCGCAGGTTCGATTCCTGCAGGTGGCAAATTTTTTGATTTCCGTTTCTGATGATCACTATAGATCTGCAAATATTATGCAGACCTGCATGAGTTCCCTCGTAGCCACCTTAGCTTAGGGGCAGAGCGTCGCTCTTGTAAAGCGAAGGTCGCAGGTTCGATTCCTGCAGGTGGCAATCGTTTTAGATCTGAATTTTTGCTTATGACATCGGAAAAGGATGCTATTCAGAAATTTCGAAAAAGCATAGTCTGCATGCCTCCTTGGCTCAGGGGCAGAGCGTCGCTCTCGTAAAGCGAAGGTCGCAGGTTCGATTCCTGCAGGTGGCAAATTTTTTGATTTCCGTTTCTGATGATCACTATAGATGGACAAATATTATGCAGACCTGCATGAGTTCCCTCGTAGCCACCTTAGCTTAGGGGCAGAGCGTCGCTCTTGTAAAGCGAAGGTCGCAGGTTCGATTCCTGCAGGTGGCAATCGTTTTAGATCTGAATTTTTGCTTATGACATCGGAAAAGGATGCTATTCAGAAATTTCGAAAAAGCATAGTCTGCATGCCTCCTTGGCTCAGGGGCAGAGCGTCGCTCTCGTAAAGCGAAGGTCGCAGGTTCGATTCCTGCAGGTGGCAAATTTTTTGATTTCCGTTTCTGATGATCACTATAGATGGACAAATATTATGCAGACCTGCATGAGTTCCCTCGTAGCCACCTTAGCTTAGGGGCAGAGCGTCGCTCTTGTAAAGCGAAGGTCGCAGGTTCGATTCCTGCAGGTGGCAATCGTTTTAGATCTGAATTTTTGCTTATGACATCGGAAAAGGATGCTATTCAGAAATTTCGAAAAAGCATAGTCTGCATGCCTCCTTGGCTCAGGGGCAGAGCGTCGCTCTCGTAAAGCGAAGGTCGCAGGTTCGATTCCTGCAGGTGGCAAATTTTTTGATTCCGTTTCTGAAGTACGCTACAGATGGACAAATATTATGCAGACCTGCATGAGTTCCCTCGTAGCCACCTTAGCTTAGGGGCAGAGCGTCGCTCTCGTAAAGCGAAGGTCGCAGGTTCGATTCCTGCAGGTGGCAAATTTTTTGATTCCCGTTTCTGAAGTACGCTACAGATGGACAAATATTATGCAGACCTGCATGAGTTCCCTCGTAGCCACCTTAGCTTAGGGGCAGAGCGTCGCTCTTGTAAAGCGAAGGTCGCAGGTTCGATTCCTGCAGGTGGCAATCGTTTTAGATCTGAATTTTTGCTTATGACATCGGAAAAGGATGCTATTCAGAAATTTCGAAAAAGCATAGTCTGCATGCCTCCTTGGCTCAGGGGCAGAGCGTCGCTCTCGTAAAGCGAAGGTCGCAGGTTCGATTCCTGCAGGTGGCAAATTTTTTGATTTCCGTTTCTGATGATCACTATAGATGGACAAATATTATGCAGACCTGCATGAGTTCCCTCGTAGCCACCTTAGCTTAGGGGCAGAGCGTCGCTCTTGTAAAGCGAAGGTCGCAGGTTCGATTCCTGCAGGTGGCAATCGTTTTAGATCTGAATTTTTGCTTATGACATCGGAAAAGGATGCTATTCAGAAATTTCGAAAAAGCATAGTCTGCATGCCTCCTTGGCTCAGGGGCAGAGCGTCGCTCTCGTAAAGCGAAGGTCGCAGGTTCGATTCCTGCAGGTGGCAAATTTTTTGATTTCCGTTTCTGAAGTACACTACAGATGGACAAATATTATGCAGACCTGCATGAGTTCCCTCGTAGCCACCTTAGCTTAGGGGCAGAGCGTCGCTCTCGTAAAGCGAAGGTCGCAGGTTCGATTCCTGCAGGTGGCAAATTTTTTGATTCCCGTTTCTGAAGTACGCTACAGATGGACAAATATTATGCAGACCTGCATGAGTTCCCTCGTAGCCACCTTAGCTTAGGGGCAGAGCGTCGCTCTTGTAAAGCGAAGGTCGCAGGTTCGATTCCTGCAGGTGGCAATCGTTTTAGATCTGAATTTTTGCTTATGACATCGGAAAAGGATGCTATTCAGAAATTTCGAAAAAGCATAGTCTGCATGCCTCCTTGGCTCAGGGGCAGAGCGTCGCTCTCGTAAAGCGAAGGTCGCAGGTTCGATTCCTGCAGGTGGCAAATTTTTTGATTTCCGTTTCTGATGATCACTATAGATGGACAAATATTATGCAGACCTGCATGAGTTCCCTCGTAGCCACCTTAGCTTAGGGGCAGAGCGTCGCTCTTGTAAAGCGAAGGTCGCAGGTTCGATTCCTGCAGGTGGCAATCGTTTTAGATCTGAATTTTTGCTTATGACATCGGAAAAGGATGCTATTCAGAAATTTCGAAAAAGCATAGTCTGCATGCCTCCTTGGCTCAGGGGCAGAGCGTCGCTCTCGTAAAGCGAAGGTCGCAGGTTCGATTCCTGCAGGTGGCAATTTTTTAGATCTGAATTTTTACTTATGACATCGGAAAGGATGCTATTCAGAAATTTCGAAAAGCATAGTCTGCATGCCACCTTAGCTTAGGGGCAGAGCGTCGCTCTTGTAAAGCGAAGGTCGCAGGTTCGATTCCTGCAGGTGGCAATCGTTTTAGATCTGAATTTTTGCTTATGACATCGGAAAAGGATGCTATTCAGAAATTTCGAAAAAGCATAGTCTGCATGCCTCCTTGGCTCAGGGGCAGAGCGTCGCTCTCGTAAAGCGAAGGTCGCAGGTTCGATTCCTGCAGGTGGCAATCGTTTTTTGATTTTTTCTTATGACATCGGAAAAGGATGCTATTCAGAAATTTCGAAAAAGCATAGTCTGCATGCCTCCTTAGCTTAGGGGCAGAGCGTCGCTCTTGTAAAGCGAAGGTCGCAGGTTCGATTCCTGCAGGTGGCAATCGTTTTAGATCTGAATTTTTGCTTATGACATCGGAAAAGGATGCTATTCAGAAATTTCGAAAAAGCATAGTCTGCATGCCTCCTTGGCTCAGGGGCAGAGCGTCGCTCTCGTAAAGCGAAGGTCGCAGGTTCGATTCCTGCAGGTGGCAAATTTTTTGATTTCCGTTTCTGATGATACTATACATGGACAAATATTATGCAGACCTGCATGAGTTCCCTCGTAGCCACCTTAGCTTAGGGGCAGAGCGTCGCTCTTGTAAAGCGAAGGTCGCAGGTTCGATTCCTGCAGGTGGCAATCGTTTTAGATCTGAATTTTTGCTTATGACATCGGAAAAGGATGCTATTCAGAAATTTCGAAAAAGCATAGTCTGCATGCCTCCTTGGCTCAGGGGCAGAGCGTCGCTCTCGTAAAGCGAAGGTCGCAGGTTCGATTCCTGCAGGTGGCAAATTTTTTGATTTCCGTTTCTGATGATCACTATAGATCTGCAAATATTATGCAGACCTGCATGAGTTCCCTCGTAGCCACCTTAGCTTAGGGGCAGAGCGTCGCTCTTGTAAAGCGAAGGTCGCAGGTTCGATTCCTGCAGGTGGCAATCGTTTTAGATCTGAATTTTTGCTTATGACATCGGAAAAGGATGCTATTCAGAAATTTCGAAAAAGCATAGTCTGCATGCCTCCTTGGCTCAGGGGCAGAGCGTCGCTCTCGTAAAGCGAAGGTCGCAGGTTCGATTCCTGCAGGTGGCAAATTTTTTGATTTCCGTTTCTGATGATCACTATAGATGGACAAATATTATGCAGACCTGCATGAGTTCCCTCGTAGCCACCTTAGCTTAGGGGCAGAGCGTCGCTCTTGTAAAGCGAAGGTCGCAGGTTCGATTCCTGCAGGTGGCAATCGTTTTAGATCTGAATTTTTGCTTATGACATCGGAAAAGGATGCTATTCAGAAATTTCGAAAAAGCATAGTCTGCATGCCTCCTTGGCTCAGGGGCAGAGCGTCGCTCTCGTAAAGCGAAGGTCGCAGGTTCGATTCCTGCAGGTGGCAAATTTTTTGATTTCCGTTTCTGATGATCACTATAGATGGACAAATATTATGCAGACCTGCATGAGTTCCCTCGTAGCCACCTTAGCTTAGGGGCAGAGCGTCGCTCTTGTAAAGCGAAGGTCGCAGGTTCGATTCCTGCAGGTGGCAATCGTTTTAGATCTGAATTTTTGCTTATGACATCGGAAAAGGATGCTATTCAGAAATTTCGAAAAAGCATAGTCTGCATGCCTCCTTGGCTCAGGGGCAGAGCGTCGCTCTCGTAAAGCGAAGGTCGCAGGTTCGATTCCTGCAGGTGGCAAATTTTTTGATTTCCGTTTCTGATGTACGCTATAGATGGACAAATATTATGCAGACCTGCATGAGTTCCCTCGTAGCCACCTTAGCTTAGGGGCAGAGCGTCGCTCTCGTAAAGCGAAGGTCGCAGGTTCGATTCCTGCAGGTGGCAAATTTTTTGATTCCCGTTTCTGAAGTACGCTACAGATGGACAAATATTATGCAGACCTGCATGAGTTCCCTCGTAGCCACCTTAGCTTAGGGGCAGAGCGTCGCTCTTGTAAAGCGAAGGTCGCAGGTTCGATTCCTGCAGGTGGCAATCGTTTTAGATCTGAATTTTTGCTTATGACATCGGAAAAGGATGCTATTCAGAAATTTCGAAAAAGCATAGTCTGCATGCCTCCTTGGCTCAGGGGCAGAGCGTCGCTCTCGTAAAGCGAAGGTCGCAGGTTCGATTCCTGCAGGTGGCAAATTTTTTGATTTCCGTTTCTGATGATCACTATAGATGGACAAATATTATGCAGACCTGCATGAGTTCCCTCGTAGCCACCTTAGCTTAGGGGCAGAGCGTCGCTCTTGTAAAGCGAAGGTCGCAGGTTCGATTCCTGCAGGTGGCAATCGTTTTAGATCTGAATTTTTGCTTATGACATCGGAAAAGGATGCTATTCAGAAATTTCGAAAAAGCATAGTCTGCATGCCTCCTTGGCTCAGGGGCAGAGCGTCGCTCTCGTAAAGCGAAGGTCGCAGGTTCGATTCCTGCAGGTGGCAAATTTTTTGATTTCCGTTTCTGATGATCACTATAGATGGACAAATATTATGCAGACCTGCATGAGTTCCCTCGTAGCCACCTTAGCTTAGGGGCAGAGCGTCGCTCTTGTAAAGCGAAGGTCGCAGGTTCGATTCCTGCAGGTGGCAATCGTTTTAGATCTGAATTTTTGCTTATGACATCGGAAAAGGATGCTATTCAGAAATTTCGAAAAAGCATAGTCTGCATGCCTCCTTGGCTCAGGGGCAGAGCGTCGCTCTCGTAAAGCGAAGGTCGCAGGTTCGATTCCTGCAGGTGGCAAATTTTTTGATTTCCGTTTCTGAAGTACGCTACAGATGGACAAATATTATGCAGACCTGCATGAGTTCCCTCGTAGCCACCTTAGCTTAGGGGCAGAGCGTCGCTCTCGTAAAGCGAAGGTCGCAGGTTCGATTCCTGCAGGTGGCAAATTTTTTGATTCCCGTTTCTGAAGTACGCTACAGATGGACAAATATTATGCAGACCTGCATGAGTTCCCTCGTAGCCACCTTAGCTTAGGGGCAGAGCGTCGCTCTTGTAAAGCGAAGGTCGCAGGTTCGATTCCTGCAGGTGGCAATCGTTTTAGATCTGAATTTTTGCTTATGACATCGGAAAAGGATGCTATTCAGAAATTTCGAAAAAGCATAGTCTGCATGCCTCCTTGGCTCAGGGGCAGAGCGTCGCTCTCGTAAAGCGAAGGTCGCAGGTTCGATTCCTGCAGGTGGCAAATTTTTTGATTTCCGTTTCTGATGATCACTATAGATCTGCAAATATTATGCAGACCTGCATGAGTTCCCTCGTAGCCACCTTAGCTTAGGGGCAGAGCGTCGCTCTTGTAAAGCGAAGGTCGCAGGTTCGATTCCTGCAGGTGGCAATCGTTTTAGATCTGAATTTTTGCTTATGACATCGGAAAAGGATGCTATTCAGAAATTTCGAAAAAGCATAGTCTGCATGCCTCCTTGGCTCAGGGGCAGAGCGTCGCTCTCGTAAAGCGAAGGTCGCAGGTTCGATTCCTGCAGGTGGCAAATTTTTTGATTTCCGTTTCTGATGATCACTATAGATGGACAAATATTATGCAGACCTGCATGAGTTCCCTCGTAGCCACCTTAGCTTAGGGGCAGAGCGTCGCTCTTGTAAAGCGAAGGTCGCAGGTTCGATTCCTGCAGGTGGCAATCGTTTTAGATCTGAATTTTTGCTTATGACATCGGAAAAGGATGCTATTCAGAAATTTCGAAAAAGCATAGTCTGCATGCCTCCTTGGCTCAGGGGCAGAGCGTCGCTCTCGTAAAGCGAAGGTCGCAGGTTCGATTCCTGCAGGTGGCAATCGTTTTAGATCTGAATTTTTGCTTATGACATCGGAAAAGGATGCTATTCAGAAATTTCGAAAAAGCATAGTCTGCATGCCTCCTTAGCTCAGGGGCAGAGCGTCGCTCTCGTAAAGCGAAGGTCGCAGGTTCGATTCCTGCAGGTGGCAAATTTTTTGATTTCCGTTTCTGATGATCACTATAGATGGACAAATATTATGCAGACCTGCATGAGTTCCCTCGTAGCCACCTTAGCTTAGGGGCAGAGCGTCGCTCTTGTAAAGCGAAGGTCGCAGGTTCGATTCCTGCAGGTGGCAATCGTTTTAGATCTGAATTTTTGCTTATGACATCGGAAAAGGATGCTATTCAGAAATTTCGAAAAAGCATAGTCTGCATGCCTCCTTGGCTCAGGGGCAGAGCGTCGCTCTCGTAAAGCGAAGGTCGCAGGTTCGATTCCTGCAGGTGGCAAATTTTTTGATTTCCGTTTCTGATGATCACTATAGATCTGCAAATATTATGCAGACCTGCATGAGTTCCCTCGTAGCCACCTTAGCTTAGGGGCAGAGCGTCGCTCTTGTAAAGCGAAGGTCGCAGGTTCGATTCCTGCAGGTGGCAATCGTTTTAGATCTGAATTTTTGCTTATGACATCGGAAAAGGATGCTATTCAGAAATTTCGAAAAAGCATAGTCTGCATGCCTCCTTGGCTCAGGGGCAGAGCGTCGCTCTCGTAAAGCGAAGGTCGCAGGTTCGATTCCTGCAGGTGGCAAATTTTTTGATTTCCGTTTCTGATGATCACTATAGATGGACAAATATTATGCAGACCTGCATGAGTTCCCTCGTAGCCACCTTAGCTTAGGGGCAGAGCGTCGCTCTTGTAAAGCGAAGGTCGCAGGTTCGATTCCTGCAGGTGGCAATCGTTTTAGATCTGAATTTTTGCTTATGACATCGGAAAAGGATGCTATTCAGAAATTTCGAAAAAGCATAGTCTGCATGCCTCCTTGGCTCAGGGGCAGAGCGTCGCTCTCGTAAAGCGAAGGTCGCAGGTTCGATTCCTGCAGGTGGCAAATTTTTTGATTTCCGTTTCTGATGATCACTATAGATCTGCAAATATTATGCAGACCTGCATGAGTTCCCTCGTAGCCACCTTAGCTTAGGGGCAGAGCGTCGCTCTTGTAAAGCGAAGGTCGCAGGTTCGATTCCTGCAGGTGGCAATCGTTTTAGATCTGAATTTTTGCTTATGACATCGGAAAAGGATGCTATTCAGAAATTTCGAAAAAGCATAGTCTGCATGCCTCCTTGGCTCAGGGGCAGAGCGTCGCTCTCGTAAAGCGAAGGTCGCAGGTTCGATTCCTGCAGGTGGCAAATTTTTTGATTTCCGTTTCTGATGATCACTATAGATGGACAAATATTATGCAGACCTGCATGAGTTCCCTCGTAGCCACCTTAGCTTAGGGGCAGAGCGTCGCTCTTGTAAAGCGAAGGTCGCAGGTTCGATTCCTGCAGGTGGCAATCGTTTTAGATCTGAATTTTTGCTTATGACATCGGAAAAGGATGCTATTCAGAAATTTCGAAAAAGCATAGTCTGCATGCCTCCTTGGCTCAGGGGCAGAGCGTCGCTCTCGTAAAGCGAAGGTCGCAGGTTCGATTCCTGCAGGTGGCAAATTTTTTGATTCCGTTTCTGATGTACACTATAGATGGACAAATATTATGCAGACCTGCATGAGTTCCCTCGTAGCCACCTTAGCTTAGGGGCAGAGCGTCGCTCTTGTAAAGCGAAGGTCGCAGGTTCGATTCCTGCAGGTGGCAATCGTTTTAGATCTGAATTTTTGCTTATGACATCGGAAAAGGATGCTATTCAGAAATTTCGAAAAAGCATAGTCTGCATGCCTCCTTGGCTCAGGGGCAGAGCGTCGCTCTCGTAAAGCGAAGGTCGCAGGTTCGATTCCTGCAGGTGGCAAATTTTTTGATTTCCGTTTCTGATGATCACTATAGATCTGCAAATATTATGCAGACCTGCATGAGTTCCCTCGTAGCCACCTTAGCTTAGGGGCAGAGCGTCGCTCTTGTAAAGCGAAGGTCGCAGGTTCGATTCCTGCAGGTGGCAATCGTTTTAGATCTGAATTTTTGCTTATGACATCGGAAAAGGATGCTATTCAGAAATTTCGAAAAAGCATAGTCTGCATGCCTCCTTGGCTCAGGGGCAGAGCGTCGCTCTCGTAAAGCGAAGGTCGCAGGTTCGATTCCTGCAGGTGGCAAATTTTTTGATTTCCGTTTCTGATGATCACTATAGATGGACAAATATTATGCAGACCTGCATGAGTTCCCTCGTAGCCACCTTAGCTTAGGGGCAGAGCGTCGCTCTTGTAAAGCGAAGGTCGCAGGTTCGATTCCTGCAGGTGGCAATCGTTTTAGATCTGAATTTTTGCTTATGACATCGGAAAAGGATGCTATTCAGAAATTTCGAAAAAGCATAGTCTGCATGCCTCCTTGGCTCAGGGGCAGAGCGTCGCTCTCGTAAAGCGAAGGTCGCAGGTTCGATTCCTGCAGGTGGCAAATTTTTTGATTCCGTTTCTGAGTACGCTACAGATGGACAAATATTATGCAGACCTGCATGAGTTCCCTCGTAGCCACCTTAGCTTAGGGGCAGAGCGTCGCTCTTGTAAAGCGAAGGTCGCAGGTTCGATTCCTGCAGGTGGCAATCGTTTTAGATCTGAATTTTTGCTTATGACATCGGAAAAGGATGCTATTCAGAAATTTCGAAAAAGCATAGTCTGCATGCCTCCTTGGCTCAGGGGCAGAGCGTCGCTCTCGTAAAGCGAAGGTCGCAGGTTCGATTCCTGCAGGTGGCAAATTTTTTGATTTCCGTTTCTGATGATCACTATAGATGGACAAATATTATGCAGACCTGCATGAGTTCCCTCGTAGCCACCTTAGCTTAGGGGCAGAGCGTCGCTCTTGTAAAGCGAAGGTCGCAGGTTCGATTCCTGCAGGTGGCAATCGTTTTAGATCTGAATTTTTGCTTATGACATCGGAAAAGGATGCTATTCAGAAATTTCGAAAAAGCATAGTCTGCATGCCTCCTTGGCTCAGGGGCAGAGCGTCGCTCTCGTAAAGCGAAGGTCGCAGGTTCGATTCCTGCAGGTGGCAAATTTTTTGATCCGTTTCTGATGACACTACAGATGGACAAATATTATGCAGACCTGCATGAGTTCCCTCGTAGCCACCTTAGCTTAGGGGCAGAGCGTCGCTCTTGTAAAGCGAAGGTCGCAGGTTCGATTCCTGCAGGTGGCAATCGTTTTAGATCTGAATTTTTGCTTATGACATCGGAAAAGGATGCTATTCAGAAATTTCGAAAAAGCATAGTCTGCATGCCTCCTTGGCTCAGGGGCAGAGCGTCGCTCTCGTAAAGCGAAGGTCGCAGGTTCGATTCCTGCAGGTGGCAAATTTTTTGATTTCCGTTTCTGATGATCACTATAGATGGACAAATATTATGCAGACCTGCATGAGTTCCCTCGTAGCCACCTTAGCTTAGGGGCAGAGCGTCGCTCTTGTAAAGCGAAGGTCGCAGGTTCGATTCCTGCAGGTGGCAATCGTTTTAGATCTGAATTTTTGCTTATGACATCGGAAAAGGATGCTATTCAGAAATTTCGAAAAAGCATAGTCTGCATGCCTCCTTGGCTCAGGGGCAGAGCGTCGCTCTCGTAAAGCGAAGGTCGCAGGTTCGATTCCTGCAGGTGGCAAATTTTTTGATTCCGTTTCTGATGATCACTATAGATGGACAAATATTATGCAGACCTGCATGAGTTCCCTCGTAGCCACCTTAGCTTAGGGGCAGAGCGTCGCTCTTGTAAAGCGAAGGTCGCAGGTTCGATTCCTGCAGGTGGCAATCGTTTTAGATCTGAATTTTTGCTTATGACATCGGAAAAGGATGCTATTCAGAAATTTCGAAAAAGCATAGTCTGCATGCCTCCTTGGCTCAGGGGCAGAGCGTCGCTCTCGTAAAGCGAAGGTCGCAGGTTCGATTCCTGCAGGTGGCAAATTTTTTGATTTCCGTTTCTGATGATCACTATAGATGGACAAATATTATGCAGACCTGCATGAGTTCCCTCGTAGCCACCTTAGCTTAGGGGCAGAGCGTCGCTCTTGTAAAGCGAAGGTCGCAGGTTCGATTCCTGCAGGTGGCAATCGTTTTAGATCTGAATTTTTGCTTATGACATCGGAAAAGGATGCTATTCAGAAATTTCGAAAAAGCATAGTCTGCATGCCTCCTTGGCTCAGGGGCAGAGCGTCGCTCTCGTAAAGCGAAGGTCGCAGGTTCGATTCCTGCAGGTGGCAAATTTTTTGATTCCGTTTCTGATGTACACTATAGATGGACAAATATTATGCAGACCTGCATGAGTTCCCTCGTAGCCACCTTAGCTTAGGGGCAGAGCGTCGCTCTTGTAAAGCGAAGGTCGCAGGTTCGATTCCTGCAGGTGGCAATCGTTTTAGATCTGAATTTTTGCTTATGACATCGGAAAAGGATGCTATTCAGAAATTTCGAAAAAGCATAGTCTGCATGCCTCCTTGGCTCAGGGGCAGAGCGTCGCTCTCGTAAAGCGAAGGTCGCAGGTTCGATTCCTGCAGGTGGCAAATTTTTTGATTTCCGTTTCTGATGATCACTATAGATGGACAAATATTATGCAGACCTGCATGAGTTCCCTCGTAGCCACCTTAGCTTAGGGGCAGAGCGTCGCTCTTGTAAAGCGAAGGTCGCAGGTTCGATTCCTGCAGGTGGCAATCGTTTTAGATCTGAATTTTTGCTTATGACATCGGAAAAGGATGCTATTCAGAAATTTCGAAAAAGCATAGTCTGCATGCCTCCTTGGCTCAGGGGCAGAGCGTCGCTCTCGTAAAGCGAAGGTCGCAGGTTCGATTCCTGCAGGTGGCAAATTTTTTGATTTCCGTTTCTGATGATCACTATAGATGGACAAATATTATGCAGACCTGCATGAGTTCCCTCGTAGCCACCTTAGCTTAGGGGCAGAGCGTCGCTCTTGTAAAGCGAAGGTCGCAGGTTCGATTCCTGCAGGTGGCAATCGTTTTAGATCTGAATTTTTGCTTATGACATCGGAAAAGGATGCTATTCAGAAATTTCGAAAAAGCATAGTCTGCATGCCTCCTTGGCTCAGGGGCAGAGCGTCGCTCTCGTAAAGCGAAGGTCGCAGGTTCGATTCCTGCAGGTGGCAAATTTTTTGATTCCGTTTCTGATGTACGCTACAGATGGACAAATATTATGCAGACCTGCATGAGTTCCCTCGTAGCCACCTTAGCTTAGGGGCAGAGCGTCGCTCTTGTAAAGCGAAGGTCGCAGGTTCGATTCCTGCAGGTGGCAATCGTTTTAGATCTGAATTTTTGCTTATGACATCGGAAAAGGATGCTATTCAGAAATTTCGAAAAAGCATAGTCTGCATGCCTCCTTGGCTCAGGGGCAGAGCGTCGCTCTCGTAAAGCGAAGGTCGCAGGTTCGATTCCTGCAGGTGGCAAATTTTTTGATTTCCGTTTCTGATGATCACTATAGATGGACAAATATTATGCAGACCTGCATGAGTTCCCTCGTAGCCACCTTAGCTTAGGGGCAGAGCGTCGCTCTTGTAAAGCGAAGGTCGCAGGTTCGATTCCTGCAGGTGGCAATCGTTTTAGATCTGAATTTTTGCTTATGACATCGGAAAAGGATGCTATTCAGAAATTTCGAAAAAGCATAGTCTGCATGCCTCCTTGGCTCAGGGGCAGAGCGTCGCTCTCGTAAAGCGAAGGTCGCAGGTTCGATTCCTGCAGGTGGCAAATTTTTTGATTCCCGTTTCTGAAGTACGCTACAGATGGACAAATATTATGCAGACCTGCATGAGTTCCCTCGTAGCCACCTTAGCTTAGGGGCAGAGCGTCGCTCTCGTAAAGCGAAGGTCGCAGGTTCGATTCCTGCAGGTGGCAAATTTTTTGATTCCCGTTTCTGAAGTACGCTACAGATGGACAAATATTATGCAGACCTGCATGAGTTCCCTCGTAGCCACCTTAGCTTAGGGGCAGAGCGTCGCTCTTGTAAAGCGAAGGTCGCAGGTTCGATTCCTGCAGGTGGCAATCGTTTTAGATCTGAATTTTTGCTTATGACATCGGAAAAGGATGCTATTCAGAAATTTCGAAAAAGCATAGTCTGCATGCCTCCTTGGCTCAGGGGCAGAGCGTCGCTCTCGTAAAGCGAAGGTCGCAGGTTCGATTCCTGCAGGTGGCAAATTTTTTGATTTCCGTTTCTGATGATCACTATAGATGGACAAATATTATGCAGACCTGCATGAGTTCCCTCGTAGCCACCTTAGCTTAGGGGCAGAGCGTCGCTCTTGTAAAGCGAAGGTCGCAGGTTCGATTCCTGCAGGTGGCAATCGTTTTAGATCTGAATTTTTGCTTATGACATCGGAAAAGGATGCTATTCAGAAATTTCGAAAAAGCATAGTCTGCATGCCTCCTTGGCTCAGGGGCAGAGCGTCGCTCTCGTAAAGCGAAGGTCGCAGGTTCGATTCCTGCAGGTGGCAATTTTTAGATCTGAATTTTTTCTTATGACATCGGAAAAGGATGCTATTCAGAAATTTCGAAAAAGCATAGTCTGCATGCCACCTTAGCTTAGGGGCAGAGCGTCGCTCTTGTAAAGCGAAGGTCGCAGGTTCGATTCCTGCAGGTGGCAATCGTTTTAGATCTGAATTTTTGCTTATGACATCGGAAAAGGATGCTATTCAGAAATTTCGAAAAAGCATAGTCTGCATGCCTCCTTGGCTCAGGGGCAGAGCGTCGCTCTCGTAAAGCGAAGGTCGCAGGTTCGATTCCTGCAGGTGGCAATCGTTTTAGATCTGAATTTTTACTTATGACATCGGAAAAGGATGCTATTCAGAAATTTCGAAAAAGCATAGTCTGCATGCCTCCTTAGCTTAGGGGCAGAGCGTCGCTCTCGTAAAGCGAAGGTCGCAGGTTCGATTCCTGCAGGTGGCAATCGTTTTAGATCTGAATTTTTGCTTATGACATCGGAAAAGGATGCTATTCAGAAATTTCGAAAAAGCATAGTCTGCATGCCTCCTTAGCTCAGGGGCAGAGCGTCGCTCTCGTAAAGCGAAGGTCGCAGGTTCGATTCCTGCAGGTGGCAAATTTTTTGATTCCCGTTTCTGATGTACGCTACAGATGGACAAATATTATGCAGACCTGCATGAGTTCCCTCGTAGCCACCTTAGCTTAGGGGCAGAGCGTCGCTCTTGTAAAGCGAAGGTCGCAGGTTCGATTCCTGCAGGTGGCAATCGTTTTAGATCTGAATTTTTGCTTATGACATCGGAAAAGGATGCTATTCAGAAATTTCGAAAAAGCATAGTCTGCATGCCTCCTTGGCTCAGGGGCAGAGCGTCGCTCTCGTAAAGCGAAGGTCGCAGGTTCGATTCCTGCAGGTGGCAAATTTTTTGATTTCCGTTTCTGATGATCACTATAGATCTGCAAATATTATGCAGACCTGCATGAGTTCCCTCGTAGCCACCTTAGCTTAGGGGCAGAGCGTCGCTCTTGTAAAGCGAAGGTCGCAGGTTCGATTCCTGCAGGTGGCAATCGTTTTAGATCTGAATTTTTGCTTATGACATCGGAAAAGGATGCTATTCAGAAATTTCGAAAAAGCATAGTCTGCATGCCTCCTTGGCTCAGGGGCAGAGCGTCGCTCTCGTAAAGCGAAGGTCGCAGGTTCGATTCCTGCAGGTGGCAAATTTTTTGATTTCCGTTTCTGATGATCACTATAGATGGACAAATATTATGCAGACCTGCATGAGTTCCCTCGTAGCCACCTTAGCTTAGGGGCAGAGCGTCGCTCTTGTAAAGCGAAGGTCGCAGGTTCGATTCCTGCAGGTGGCAATCGTTTTAGATCTGAATTTTTGCTTATGACATCGGAAAAGGATGCTATTCAGAAATTTCGAAAAAGCATAGTCTGCATGCCTCCTTGGCTCAGGGGCAGAGCGTCGCTCTCGTAAAGCGAAGGTCGCAGGTTCGATTCCTGCAGGTGGCAAATTTTTTGATTTCCGTTTCTGATGATCACTATAGATGGACAAATATTATGCAGACCTGCATGAGTTCCCTCGTAGCCACCTTAGCTTAGGGGCAGAGCGTCGCTCTTGTAAAGCGAAGGTCGCAGGTTCGATTCCTGCAGGTGGCAATCGTTTTAGATCTGAATTTTTGCTTATGACATCGGAAAAGGATGCTATTCAGAAATTTCGAAAAAGCATAGTCTGCATGCCTCCTTGGCTCAGGGGCAGAGCGTCGCTCTCGTAAAGCGAAGGTCGCAGGTTCGATTCCTGCAGGTGGCAAATTTTTTGATTCCCGTTTCTGAAGTACGCTACAGATGGACAAATATTATGCAGACCTGCATGAGTTCCCTCGTAGCCACCTTAGCTTAGGGGCAGAGCGTCGCTCTCGTAAAGCGAAGGTCGCAGGTTCGATTCCTGCAGGTGGCAAATTTTTTGATTCCCGTTTCTGAAGTACGCTACAGATGGACAAATATTATGCAGACCTGCATGAGTTCCCTCGTAGCCACCTTAGCTTAGGGGCAGAGCGTCGCTCTTGTAAAGCGAAGGTCGCAGGTTCGATTCCTGCAGGTGGCAATCGTTTTAGATCTGAATTTTTGCTTATGACATCGGAAAAGGATGCTATTCAGAAATTTCGAAAAAGCATAGTCTGCATGCCTCCTTGGCTCAGGGGCAGAGCGTCGCTCTCGTAAAGCGAAGGTCGCAGGTTCGATTCCTGCAGGTGGCAAATTTTTTGATTTCCGTTTCTGATGATCACTATAGATGGACAAATATTATGCAGACCTGCATGAGTTCCCTCGTAGCCACCTTAGCTTAGGGGCAGAGCGTCGCTCTTGTAAAGCGAAGGTCGCAGGTTCGATTCCTGCAGGTGGCAATCGTTTTAGATCTGAATTTTTGCTTATGACATCGGAAAAGGATGCTATTCAGAAATTTCGAAAAAGCATAGTCTGCATGCCTCCTTGGCTCAGGGGCAGAGCGTCGCTCTCGTAAAGCGAAGGTCGCAGGTTCGATTCCTGCAGGTGGCAAATTTTTTGATTCCCGTTTCTGATGTACGCTACAGATGGACAAATATTATGCAGACCTGCATGAGTTCCCTCGTAGCCACCTTAGCTTAGGGGCAGAGCGTCGCTCTCGTAAAGCGAAGGTCGCAGGTTCGATTCCTGCAGGTGGCAAATTTTTTGATTCCCGTTTCTGAAGTACGCTACAGATGGACAAATATTATGCAGACCTGCATGAGTTCCCTCGTAGCCACCTTAGCTTAGGGGCAGAGCGTCGCTCTTGTAAAGCGAAGGTCGCAGGTTCGATTCCTGCAGGTGGCAATCGTTTTAGATCTGAATTTTTGCTTATGACATCGGAAAAGGATGCTATTCAGAAATTTCGAAAAAGCATAGTCTGCATGCCTCCTTGGCTCAGGGGCAGAGCGTCGCTCTCGTAAAGCGAAGGTCGCAGGTTCGATTCCTGCAGGTGGCAAATTTTTTGATTTCCGTTTCTGATGATCACTATAGATGGACAAATATTATGCAGACCTGCATGAGTTCCCTCGTAGCCACCTTAGCTTAGGGGCAGAGCGTCGCTCTTGTAAAGCGAAGGTCGCAGGTTCGATTCCTGCAGGTGGCAATCGTTTTAGATCTGAATTTTTGCTTATGACATCGGAAAAGGATGCTATTCAGAAATTTCGAAAAAGCATAGTCTGCATGCCTCCTTGGCTCAGGGGCAGAGCGTCGCTCTCGTAAAGCGAAGGTCGCAGGTTCGATTCCTGCAGGTGGCAATCGTTTTAGATCTGAATTTTTCTTATGACATCGGAAAAGGATGCTATTCAGAAATTTCGAAAAGCATAGTCTGCATGCCACCTTAGCTTAGGGGCAGAGCGTCGCTCTCGTAAAGCGAAGGTCGCAGGTTCGATTCCTGCAGGTGGCAATCGTTTTAGATCTGAATTTTTGCTTATGACATCGGAAAAGGATGCTATTCAGAAATTTCGAAAAAGCATAGTCTGCATGCCTCCTTGGCTCAGGGGCAGAGCGTCGCTCTCGTAAAGCGAAGGTCGCAGGTTCGATTCCTGCAGGTGGCAATCGTTTTAGATCTGAATTTTTGCTTATGACATCGGAAAAGGATGCTATTCAGAAATTTCGAAAAAGCATAGTCTGCATGCCTCCTTAGCTCAGGGGCAGAGCGTCGCTCTCGTAAAGCGAAGGTCGCAGGTTCGATTCCTGCAGGTGGCAATCGTTTTAGATCTGAATTTTTGCTTATGACATCGGAAAAGGATGCTATTCAGAAATTTCGAAAAAGCATAGTCTGCATGCCTCCTTAGCTCAGGGGCAGAGCGTCGCTCTCGTAAAGCGAAGGTCGCAGGTTCGATTCCTGCAGGTGGCAAATTTTTTGATTCCCGTTTCTGAAGTACGCTACAGATGGACAAATATTATGCAGACCTGCATGAGTTCCCTCGTAGCCACCTTAGCTTAGGGGCAGAGCGTCGCTCTTGTAAAGCGAAGGTCGCAGGTTCGATTCCTGCAGGTGGCAATCGTTTTAGATCTGAATTTTTGCTTATGACATCGGAAAAGGATGCTATTCAGAAATTTCGAAAAAGCATAGTCTGCATGCCTCCTTGGCTCAGGGGCAGAGCGTCGCTCTCGTAAAGCGAAGGTCGCAGGTTCGATTCCTGCAGGTGGCAAATTTTTTGATTTCCGTTTCTGATGATCACTATAGATCTGCAAATATTATGCAGACCTGCATGAGTTCCCTCGTAGCCACCTTAGCTTAGGGGCAGAGCGTCGCTCTTGTAAAGCGAAGGTCGCAGGTTCGATTCCTGCAGGTGGCAATCGTTTTAGATCTGAATTTTTGCTTATGACATCGGAAAAGGATGCTATTCAGAAATTTCGAAAAAGCATAGTCTGCATGCCTCCTTGGCTCAGGGGCAGAGCGTCGCTCTCGTAAAGCGAAGGTCGCAGGTTCGATTCCTGCAGGTGGCAAATTTTTTGATTTCCGTTTCTGATGATCACTATAGATGGACAAATATTATGCAGACCTGCATGAGTTCCCTCGTAGCCACCTTAGCTTAGGGGCAGAGCGTCGCTCTTGTAAAGCGAAGGTCGCAGGTTCGATTCCTGCAGGTGGCAATCGTTTTAGATCTGAATTTTTGCTTATGACATCGGAAAAGGATGCTATTCAGAAATTTCGAAAAAGCATAGTCTGCATGCCTCCTTGGCTCAGGGGCAGAGCGTCGCTCTCGTAAAGCGAAGGTCGCAGGTTCGATTCCTGCAGGTGGCAAATTTTTTGATTTCCGTTTCTGATGATCACTATAGATGGACAAATATTATGCAGACCTGCATGAGTTCCCTCGTAGCCACCTTAGCTTAGGGGCAGAGCGTCGCTCTTGTAAAGCGAAGGTCGCAGGTTCGATTCCTGCAGGTGGCAATCGTTTTAGATCTGAATTTTTGCTTATGACATCGGAAAAGGATGCTATTCAGAAATTTCGAAAAAGCATAGTCTGCATGCCTCCTTGGCTCAGGGGCAGAGCGTCGCTCTCGTAAAGCGAAGGTCGCAGGTTCGATTCCTGCAGGTGGCAAATTTTTTGATTCCCGTTTCTGAGTACGCTACAGATGGACAAATATTATGCAGACCTGCATGAGTTCCCTCGTAGCCACCTTAGCTTAGGGGCAGAGCGTCGCTCTCGTAAAGCGAAGGTCGCAGGTTCGATTCCTGCAGGTGGCAAATTTTTTGATTCCCGTTTCTGAAGTACGCTACAGATGGACAAATATTATGCAGACCTGCATGAGTTCCCTCGTAGCCACCTTAGCTTAGGGGCAGAGCGTCGCTCTTGTAAAGCGAAGGTCGCAGGTTCGATTCCTGCAGGTGGCAATCGTTTTAGATCTGAATTTTTGCTTATGACATCGGAAAAGGATGCTATTCAGAAATTTCGAAAAAGCATAGTCTGCATGCCTCCTTGGCTCAGGGGCAGAGCGTCGCTCTCGTAAAGCGAAGGTCGCAGGTTCGATTCCTGCAGGTGGCAAATTTTTTGATTTCCGTTTCTGATGATCACTATAGATCTGCAAATATTATGCAGACCTGCATGAGTTCCCTCGTAGCCACCTTAGCTTAGGGGCAGAGCGTCGCTCTTGTAAAGCGAAGGTCGCAGGTTCGATTCCTGCAGGTGGCAATCGTTTTAGATCTGAATTTTTGCTTATGACATCGGAAAAGGATGCTATTCAGAAATTTCGAAAAAGCATAGTCTGCATGCCTCCTTGGCTCAGGGGCAGAGCGTCGCTCTCGTAAAGCGAAGGTCGCAGGTTCGATTCCTGCAGGTGGCAAATTTTTTGATTTCCGTTTCTGATGATCACTATAGATGGACAAATATTATGCAGACCTGCATGAGTTCCCTCGTAGCCACCTTAGCTTAGGGGCAGAGCGTCGCTCTTGTAAAGCGAAGGTCGCAGGTTCGATTCCTGCAGGTGGCAATCGTTTTAGATCTGAATTTTTGCTTATGACATCGGAAAAGGATGCTATTCAGAAATTTCGAAAAAGCATAGTCTGCATGCCTCCTTGGCTCAGGGGCAGAGCGTCGCTCTCGTAAAGCGAAGGTCGCAGGTTCGATTCCTGCAGGTGGCAATCGTTTTAGATCTGAATTTTTGCTTATGACATCGGAAAAGGATGCTATTCAGAAATTTCGAAAAAGCATAGTCTGCATGCCTCCTTAGCTCAGGGGCAGAGCGTCGCTCTCGTAAAGCGAAGGTCGCAGGTTCGATTCCTGCAGGTGGCAAATTTTTTGATTTCCGTTTCTGATGATCACTATAGATGGACAAATATTATGCAGACCTGCATGAGTTCCCTCGTAGCCACCTTAGCTTAGGGGCAGAGCGTCGCTCTTGTAAAGCGAAGGTCGCAGGTTCGATTCCTGCAGGTGGCAATCGTTTTAGATCTGAATTTTTGCTTATGACATCGGAAAAGGATGCTATTCAGAAATTTCGAAAAAGCATAGTCTGCATGCCTCCTTGGCTCAGGGGCAGAGCGTCGCTCTCGTAAAGCGAAGGTCGCAGGTTCGATTCCTGCAGGTGGCAAATTTTTTGATTTCCGTTTCTGATGTCGCTACAGATGGACAAATATTATGCAGACCTGCATGAGTTCCCTCGTAGCCACCTTAGCTTAGGGGCAGAGCGTCGCTCTCGTAAAGCGAAGGTCGCAGGTTCGATTCCTGCAGGTGGCAAATTTTTTGATTCCCGTTTCTGAAGTACGCTACAGATGGACAAATATTATGCAGACCTGCATGAGTTCCCTCGTAGCCACCTTAGCTTAGGGGCAGAGCGTCGCTCTTGTAAAGCGAAGGTCGCAGGTTCGATTCCTGCAGGTGGCAATCGTTTTAGATCTGAATTTTTGCTTATGACATCGGAAAAGGATGCTATTCAGAAATTTCGAAAAAGCTTAGTCTGCATGCCTCCTTGGCTCAGGGGCAGAGCGTCGCTCTCGTAAAGCGAAGGTCGCAGGTTCGATTCCTGCAGGTGGCAAATTTTTTGATTTCCGTTTCTGATGATCACTATAGATCTGCAAATATTATGCAGACCTGCATGAGTTCCCTCGTAGCCACCTTAGCTTAGGGGCAGAGCGTCGCTCTTGTAAAGCGAAGGTCGCAGGTTCGATTCCTGCAGGTGGCAATCGTTTTAGATCTGAATTTTTGCTTATGACATCGGAAAAGGATGCTATTCAGAAATTTCGAAAAAGCATAGTCTGCATGCCTCCTTGGCTCAGGGGCAGAGCGTCGCTCTCGTAAAGCGAAGGTCGCAGGTTCGATTCCTGCAGGTGGCAAATTTTTTGATTTCCGTTTCTGATGATCACTATAGATGGACAAATATTATGCAGACCTGCATGAGTTCCCTCGTAGCCACCTTAGCTTAGGGGCAGAGCGTCGCTCTTGTAAAGCGAAGGTCGCAGGTTCGATTCCTGCAGGTGGCAATCGTTTTAGATCTGAATTTTTGCTTATGACATCGGAAAAGGATGCTATTCAGAAATTTCGAAAAAGCATAGTCTGCATGCCTCCTTGGCTCAGGGGCAGAGCGTCGCTCTCGTAAAGCGAAGGTCGCAGGTTCGATTCCTGCAGGTGGCAAATTTTTTGATTTCCGTTTCTGATGATCACTATAGATGGACAAATATTATGCAGACCTGCATGAGTTCCCTCGTAGCCACCTTAGCTTAGGGGCAGAGCGTCGCTCTTGTAAAGCGAAGGTCGCAGGTTCGATTCCTGCAGGTGGCAATCGTTTTAGATCTGAATTTTTGCTTATGACATCGGAAAAGGATGCTATTCAGAAATTTCGAAAAAGCATAGTCTGCATGCCTCCTTGGCTCAGGGGCAGAGCGTCGCTCTCGTAAAGCGAAGGTCGCAGGTTCGATTCCTGCAGGTGGCAATCGTTTTAGATCTGAATTTTTGCTTATGACATCGGAAAAGGATGCTATTCAGAAATTTCGAAAAAGCATAGTCTGCATGCCTCCTTAGCTCAGGGGCAGAGCGTCGCTCTCGTAAAGCGAAGGTCGCAGGTTCGATTCCTGCAGGTGGCAAATTTTTTGATTTCCGTTTCTGATGATCACTATAGATGGACAAATATTATGCAGACCTGCATGAGTTCCCTCGTAGCCACCTTAGCTTAGGGGCAGAGCGTCGCTCTTGTAAAGCGAAGGTCGCAGGTTCGATTCCTGCAGGTGGCAATCGTTTTAGATCTGAATTTTTGCTTATGACATCGGAAAAGGATGCTATTCAGAAATTTCGAAAAAGCATAGTCTGCATGCCTCCTTGGCTCAGGGGCAGAGCGTCGCTCTCGTAAAGCGAAGGTCGCAGGTTCGATTCCTGCAGGTGGCAAATTTTTTGATTCCCGTTTCTGATACGCTACAGATGGACAAATATTATGCAGACCTGCATGAGTTCCCTCGTAGCCACCTTAGCTTAGGGGCAGAGCGTCGCTCTCGTAAAGCGAAGGTCGCAGGTTCGATTCCTGCAGGTGGCAAATTTTTTGATTCCCGTTTCTGAAGTACGCTACAGATGGACAAATATTATGCAGACCTGCATGAGTTCCCTCGTAGCCACCTTAGCTTAGGGGCAGAGCGTCGCTCTTGTAAAGCGAAGGTCGCAGGTTCGATTCCTGCAGGTGGCAATCGTTTTAGATCTGAATTTTTGCTTATGACATCGGAAAAGGATGCTATTCAGAAATTTCGAAAAAGCTAGTCTGCATGCCTCCTTGGCTCAGGGGCAGAGCGTCGCTCTCGTAAAGCGAAGGTCGCAGGTTCGATTCCTGCAGGTGGCAAATTTTTTGATTTCCGTTTCTGATGATCACTATAGATCTGCAAATATTATGCAGACCTGCATGAGTTCCCTCGTAGCCACCTTAGCTTAGGGGCAGAGCGTCGCTCTTGTAAAGCGAAGGTCGCAGGTTCGATTCCTGCAGGTGGCAATCGTTTTAGATCTGAATTTTTGCTTATGACATCGGAAAAGGATGCTATTCAGAAATTTCGAAAAAGCATAGTCTGCATGCCTCCTTGGCTCAGGGGCAGAGCGTCGCTCTCGTAAAGCGAAGGTCGCAGGTTCGATTCCTGCAGGTGGCAAATTTTTTGATTTCCGTTTCTGATGATCACTATAGATGGACAAATATTATGCAGACCTGCATGAGTTCCCTCGTAGCCACCTTAGCTTAGGGGCAGAGCGTCGCTCTTGTAAAGCGAAGGTCGCAGGTTCGATTCCTGCAGGTGGCAATCGTTTTAGATCTGAATTTTTGCTTATGACATCGGAAAAGGATGCTATTCAGAAATTTCGAAAAAGCATAGTCTGCATGCCTCCTTGGCTCAGGGGCAGAGCGTCGCTCTCGTAAAGCGAAGGTCGCAGGTTCGATTCCTGCAGGTGGCAATCGTTTTAGATCTGAATTTTTGCTTATGACATCGGAAAAGGATGCTATTCAGAAATTTCGAAAAAGCATAGTCTGCATGCCTCCTTAGCTCAGGGGCAGAGCGTCGCTCTCGTAAAGCGAAGGTCGCAGGTTCGATTCCTGCAGGTGGCAAATTTTTTGATTTCCGTTTCTGATGATCACTATAGATGGACAAATATTATGCAGACCTGCATGAGTTCCCTCGTAGCCACCTTAGCTTAGGGGCAGAGCGTCGCTCTTGTAAAGCGAAGGTCGCAGGTTCGATTCCTGCAGGTGGCAATCGTTTTAGATCTGAATTTTTGCTTATGACATCGGAAAAGGATGCTATTCAGAAATTTCGAAAAAGCATAGTCTGCATGCCTCCTTGGCTCAGGGGCAGAGCGTCGCTCTCGTAAAGCGAAGGTCGCAGGTTCGATTCCTGCAGGTGGCAAATTTTTTGATTTCCGTTTCTGATGATCACTATAGATCTGCAAATATTATGCAGACCTGCATGAGTTCCCTCGTAGCCACCTTAGCTTAGGGGCAGAGCGTCGCTCTTGTAAAGCGAAGGTCGCAGGTTCGATTCCTGCAGGTGGCAATCGTTTTAGATCTGAATTTTTGCTTATGACATCGGAAAAGGATGCTATTCAGAAATTTCGAAAAAGCATAGTCTGCATGCCTCCTTGGCTCAGGGGCAGAGCGTCGCTCTCGTAAAGCGAAGGTCGCAGGTTCGATTCCTGCAGGTGGCAAATTTTTTGATTTCCGTTTCTGATGATCACTATAGATGGACAAATATTATGCAGACCTGCATGAGTTCCCTCGTAGCCACCTTAGCTTAGGGGCAGAGCGTCGCTCTTGTAAAGCGAAGGTCGCAGGTTCGATTCCTGCAGGTGGCAATCGTTTTAGATCTGAATTTTTGCTTATGACATCGGAAAAGGATGCTATTCAGAAATTTCGAAAAAGCATAGTCTGCATGCCTCCTTGGCTCAGGGGCAGAGCGTCGCTCTCGTAAAGCGAAGGTCGCAGGTTCGATTCCTGCAGGTGGCAAATTTTTTGATTTCCGTTTCTGATGATACACTATAGATGGACAAATATTATGCAGACCTGCATGAGTTCCCTCGTAGCCACCTTAGCTTAGGGGCAGAGCGTCGCTCTTGTAAAGCGAAGGTCGCAGGTTCGATTCCTGCAGGTGGCAATCGTTTTAGATCTGAATTTTTGCTTATGACATCGGAAAAGGATGCTATTCAGAAATTTCGAAAAAGCATAGTCTGCATGCCTCCTTGGCTCAGGGGCAGAGCGTCGCTCTCGTAAAGCGAAGGTCGCAGGTTCGATTCCTGCAGGTGGCAAATTTTTTGATTTCCGTTTCTGATGATCACTATAGATCTGCAAATATTATGCAGACCTGCATGAGTTCCCTCGTAGCCACCTTAGCTTAGGGGCAGAGCGTCGCTCTTGTAAAGCGAAGGTCGCAGGTTCGATTCCTGCAGGTGGCAATCGTTTTAGATCTGAATTTTTGCTTATGACATCGGAAAAGGATGCTATTCAGAAATTTCGAAAAAGCATAGTCTGCATGCCTCCTTGGCTCAGGGGCAGAGCGTCGCTCTCGTAAAGCGAAGGTCGCAGGTTCGATTCCTGCAGGTGGCAAATTTTTTGATTTCCGTTTCTGATGATCACTATAGATGGACAAATATTATGCAGACCTGCATGAGTTCCCTCGTAGCCACCTTAGCTTAGGGGCAGAGCGTCGCTCTTGTAAAGCGAAGGTCGCAGGTTCGATTCCTGCAGGTGGCAATCGTTTTAGATCTGAATTTTTGCTTATGACATCGGAAAAGGATGCTATTCAGAAATTTCGAAAAAGCATAGTCTGCATGCCTCCTTGGCTCAGGGGCAGAGCGTCGCTCTCGTAAAGCGAAGGTCGCAGGTTCGATTCCTGCAGGTGGCAATCGTTTTAGATCTGAATTTTTCTTATGACATCGGAAAGGATGCTATTCAGAAATTTCGAAAAAGCATAGTCTGCATGCCTCCTTAGCTTAGGGGCAGAGCGTCGCTCTTGTAAAGCGAAGGTCGCAGGTTCGATTCCTGCAGGTGGCAATCGTTTTAGATCTGAATTTTTGCTTATGACATCGGAAAAGGATGCTATTCAGAAATTTCGAAAAAGCATAGTCTGCATGCCTCCTTGGCTCAGGGGCAGAGCGTCGCTCTCGTAAAGCGAAGGTCGCAGGTTCGATTCCTGCAGGTGGCAAATTTTTTGATTCCGTTTCTGATGTACGCTACAGATGGACAAATATTATGCAGACCTGCATGAGTTCCCTCGTAGCCACCTTAGCTTAGGGGCAGAGCGTCGCTCTTGTAAAGCGAAGGTCGCAGGTTCGATTCCTGCAGGTGGCAATCGTTTTAGATCTGAATTTTTGCTTATGACATCGGAAAAGGATGCTATTCAGAAATTTCGAAAAAGCATAGTCTGCATGCCTCCTTGGCTCAGGGGCAGAGCGTCGCTCTCGTAAAGCGAAGGTCGCAGGTTCGATTCCTGCAGGTGGCAAATTTTTTGATTTCCGTTTCTGATGATCACTATAGATGGACAAATATTATGCAGACCTGCATGAGTTCCCTCGTAGCCACCTTAGCTTAGGGGCAGAGCGTCGCTCTTGTAAAGCGAAGGTCGCAGGTTCGATTCCTGCAGGTGGCAATCGTTTTAGATCTGAATTTTTGCTTATGACATCGGAAAAGGATGCTATTCAGAAATTTCGAAAAAGCATAGTCTGCATGCCTCCTTGGCTCAGGGGCAGAGCGTCGCTCTCGTAAAGCGAAGGTCGCAGGTTCGATTCCTGCAGGTGGCAAATTTTTTGATTTCCGTTTCTGATGATCACTATAGATCTGCAAATATTATGCAGACCTGCATGAGTTCCCTCGTAGCCACCTTAGCTTAGGGGCAGAGCGTCGCTCTTGTAAAGCGAAGGTCGCAGGTTCGATTCCTGCAGGTGGCAATCGTTTTAGATCTGAATTTTTGCTTATGACATCGGAAAAGGATGCTATTCAGAAATTTCGAAAAAGCATAGTCTGCATGCCTCCTTGGCTCAGGGGCAGAGCGTCGCTCTCGTAAAGCGAAGGTCGCAGGTTCGATTCCTGCAGGTGGCAAATTTTTTGATTTCCGTTTCTGATGATCACTATAGATGGACAAATATTATGCAGACCTGCATGAGTTCCCTCGTAGCCACCTTAGCTTAGGGGCAGAGCGTCGCTCTTGTAAAGCGAAGGTCGCAGGTTCGATTCCTGCAGGTGGCAATCGTTTTAGATCTGAATTTTTGCTTATGACATCGGAAAAGGATGCTATTCAGAAATTTCGAAAAAGCATAGTCTGCATGCCTCCTTGGCTCAGGGGCAGAGCGTCGCTCTCGTAAAGCGAAGGTCGCAGGTTCGATTCCTGCAGGTGGCAATCGTTTTAGATCTGAATTTTCTTATGACATCGGAAAAGGATGCTATTCAGAAATTTCGAAAAAGCATAGTCTGCATGCCTCCTTAGCTTAGGGGCAGAGCGTCGCTCTTGTAAAGCGAAGGTCGCAGGTTCGATTCCTGCAGGTGGCAATCGTTTTAGATCTGAATTTTTGCTTATGACATCGGAAAAGGATGCTATTCAGAAATTTCGAAAAAGCATAGTCTGCATGCCTCCTTGGCTCAGGGGCAGAGCGTCGCTCTCGTAAAGCGAAGGTCGCAGGTTCGATTCCTGCAGGTGGCAAATTTTTTGATTCCCGTTTCTGATGTACACTATAGATGGACAAATATTATGCAGACCTGCATGAGTTCCCTCGTAGCCACCTTAGCTTAGGGGCAGAGCGTCGCTCTTGTAAAGCGAAGGTCGCAGGTTCGATTCCTGCAGGTGGCAATCGTTTTAGATCTGAATTTTTGCTTATGACATCGGAAAAGGATGCTATTCAGAAATTTCGAAAAAGCATAGTCTGCATGCCTCCTTGGCTCAGGGGCAGAGCGTCGCTCTCGTAAAGCGAAGGTCGCAGGTTCGATTCCTGCAGGTGGCAAATTTTTTGATTTCCGTTTCTGATGTACACTACAGATGGACAAATATTATGCAGACCTGCATGAGTTCCCTCGTAGCCACCTTAGCTTAGGGGCAGAGCGTCGCTCTTGTAAAGCGAAGGTCGCAGGTTCGATTCCTGCAGGTGGCAATCGTTTTAGATCTGAATTTTTGCTTATGACATCGGAAAAGGATGCTATTCAGAAATTTCGAAAAAGCATAGTCTGCATGCCTCCTTGGCTCAGGGGCAGAGCGTCGCTCTCGTAAAGCGAAGGTCGCAGGTTCGATTCCTGCAGGTGGCAAATTTTTTTATTTCCGTTTCTGATGATCACTATAGATCTGCAAATATTATGCAGACCTGCATGAGTTCCCTCGTAGCCACCTTAGCTTAGGGGCAGAGCGTCGCTCTTGTAAAGCGAAGGTCGCAGGTTCGATTCCTGCAGGTGGCAATTTTTGATTTCCGTTTCTGATGATCACTATAGATCTGCAAATTTTTTTGCTTATGACATCGGAAAAGGATGCTATTCAGAAATTTCGAAAAAGTTTAGTCTGCATGCCTCCTTAGCTTAGGGGCAGAGCGTCGCTCTTGTAAAGCGAAGGTCGCAGGTTCGATTCCTGCAGGTGGCAATTTTTTGATTTCCGTTTCTGATGATCACTATAGATCTGCAAATATTATGCAGACCTGCATGAGTTCCCTCGTAGCCACCTTAGCTTAGGGGCAGAGCGTCGCTCTCGTAAAGCGAAGGTCGCAGGTTCGATTCCTGCAGGTGGCAAATTTTTTGATTCCGTTTCTGATGATACGCTATAGATGGACAAATATTATGCAGACCTGCATGAGTTCCCTCGTAGCCACCTTAGCTTAGGGGCAGAGCGTCGCTCTTGTAAAGCGAAGGTCGCAGGTTCGATTCCTGCAGGTGGCAATCGTTTTAGATCTGAATTTTTGCTTATGACATCGGAAAAGGATGCTATTCAGAAATTTCGAAAAAGCATAGTCTGCATGCCTCCTTGGCTCAGGGCAGAGCGTCGCTCTCGTAAAGCGAAGGTCGCAGGTTCGATTCCTGCAGGTGGCAAATTTTTTGATTTCCGTTTCTGATGTACGCTACAGATGGACAAATATTATGCAGACCTGCATGAGTTCCCTCGTAGCCACCTTAGCTTAGGGGCAGAGCGTCGCTCTCGTAAAGCGAAGGTCGCAGGTTCGATTCCTGCAGGTGGCAAATTTTTTGATTCCCGTTTCTGATGTCGCTACAGATGGACAAATATTATGCAGACCTGCATGAGTTCCCTCGTAGCCACCTTAGCTTAGGGGCAGAGCGTCGCTCTTGTAAAGCGAAGGTCGCAGGTTCGATTCCTGCAGGTGGCAATCGTTTTAGATCTGAATTTTTGCTTATGACATCGGAAAAGGATGCTATTCAGAAATTTCGAAAAAGCTTAGTCTGCATGCCTCCTTGGCTCAGGGGCAGAGCGTCGCTCTCGTAAAGCGAAGGTCGCAGGTTCGATTCCTGCAGGTGGCAATCGTTTTAGATCTGAATTTTTGCTTATGACATCGGAAAAGGATGCTATTCAGAAATTTCGAAAAAGCATAGTCTGCATGCCACCTTAGCTCAGGGGCAGAGCGTCGCTCTCGTAAAGCGAAGGTCGCAGGTTCGATTCCTGCAGGTGGCAATTTTTTGATTCCCGTTTCTGAATTACGCTACAGATGGACAAATATTATGCAGACCTGCATGAGTTCCCTCGTAGCCACCTTAGCTTAGGGGCAGAGCGTCGCTCTCGTAAAGCGAAGGTCGCAGGTTCGATTCCTGCAGGTGGCAAATTTTTTGATTCCCGTTTCTGAAGTACGCTACAGATGGACAAATATTATGCAGACCTGCATGAGTTCCCTCGTAGCCACCTTAGCTTAGGGGCAGAGCGTCGCTCTTGTAAAGCGAAGGTCGCAGGTTCGATTCCTGCAGGTGGCAATCGTTTTAGATCTGAATTTTTGCTTATGACATCGGAAAAGGATGCTATTCAGAAATTTCGAAAAAGCATAGTCTGCATGCCTCCTTGGCTCAGGGGCAGAGCGTCGCTCTCGTAAAGCGAAGGTCGCAGGTTCGATTCCTGCAGGTGGCAA